>CM066031.1:28050932-28489048 GCA_033557465.1 Ichthyophis bannanicus | reverse complement strand
TCCACCTTTCCCAGAACTGAGAATGGAAAATCCAATAATGAGCATGAAAAGCTCTGTATAATCCTGGGGATAAAGTGACCTGACCATCTTTTCCAAGTTCAAATACGGGACACTCAATCAAGCCGGAAGGTTCAAAGTTAAGGAAAATAAAAAATATGTTTATAATAGGATTGCCAACTTTTTCACCGAGAAAAACCCGACACCTGTGGCTCGCCATGCTCCACTCATTCTCTGCCCCTAGTCAATCCCTGCCCTGACCCCGACCCCACCCATGCTGCACCCCAGCCCCACCCACAAAAATTACCGAGGATACGTGTAGGCTAACTCCCTTGATCAGATAATAATTAAACTGGAACCCCCCAAAGCCAAACATGAAATGTACAACATTGGAGAAATAAAATTATAAAGTAATTCCACTAAACAAAAACGCAAAGATGTTAGCAATACACATTTCCCAGACCAGACATATTCCAGTTAATAAATTCAAAATATAAAGTTTTTCTACCTTCTGTTTGGGCATTCTATTTTTTCAGTTGCATTGCTCTATCACTTTCTTCTGGTTTCTTCGTGTCTTCTGCGAGCTATCCTTTGTCCTTTCTTCTCTTTTAGATGTTTTCCATCTCTCTCTCTATATTTGCTTTAACATACTGATCAGTTCCCTTTTGCTCTTTCCCCGTTTCTTTCCTTATTTCTTTATCATCCACTCAAAATTCACCCTTCCATTCTCACTCCCCTCTTACTCTCCAAATACCCGGCCCATCGTAGACTTTTCTTACACACAAATATCTTTTCCCCTCTCCATTCTCATTCCCCATCTCCATCCCTTCTAGTCCTCCCCCAAAATCAGCTCCCTTATAGTTCTAGACTCACCCAGCATCTGCTCCCTTCTAGTCCCATTCTCCCATGCCCCCACATCAGCCCATTTCCAGTCCTATTCTAGCCCATCACCCATTTTCAGCCCAAGCTCTCCCCATCAGCCCATTTCTAGTCCTATTCCAGCTCCTCATCAGCCCATTTCCAGTCCTACCCCACATATGCTCTTTTCCAGTTCCATTCCAGCCCGCCATTTTCCACTCCAAGCTCACCGATCAGCCAATTTCCCAGCCTAGCCCCCTTGTCACCCACTTCCAGTCCTATTCCAGCCCCCATCAACCCATTTCCAGTCTTATGCCAGCTCTTCAGCAGCCCAATTCCAGGGCTAGACCCTCCCATCACAGGCCATTTCTAGTCCAAGTCCCCCCCAGCACAGCCTCTTTTCAGTCTTAGCCCCCCCCCCCACCATCACAGCCCATTTGCAGTCCTAGTCCCCCCATCACAGCCCATTTCCAATCCAAGTTCCCCCTCCCCATAGCTCATTTCCAGTCCAGGTCCCTCCCCCCCATCCACAGCCCATTTGTAGTCCTAGGCCCCCCCATCACAGCCCATTCAGTCCTTGCCCCCCCCCCTCCCCGACCAGCCTCGCGGCTGTCTGAGGGGCTTCAGAGGGAGCCGGTGAAGCCCGTGTGAGGGCCCAGCTCCCTCTGTACAACTGCCAGCGTGAAGATCCTTTTCCTTCCACGCTGGCAGCTGTTTGTGTGAAGCCGCGAATGCTGGGAAAGGTTAAAGGGCATTGCCTTTAACCTTTCCTGGCAATCGCGGCTTCGCACAAACAGCCGCCAGCATGAGGGAAAAGTATCTTCACGCTGGCGGCTGTACAGAGGGAGCCGGGCCCTCGCGTGGGCTTCCCCGGCTCCCTCCCCTGCGGACTTTGGGAGTCGGGAGAAAAGCCGGTTTTTCAAGGGCCGGTTTTACATCTGTGCCGGCAGCCATCCTGACCATGGAAAAACCCGTCAGGCCTGCTGAAAACCAGCCGGTTGGCAACCCTAGTTTATAATTATAATATTAATTTTAACCCAAAATTTTAATCAGTAGGCTAGATTTATAACTTTACTTACAAATGCGTCAATCAGGACTAATTGTTATACTTCTCTACAGAGTGAATTTTCTTCAAAATAACAACATTTCCACTAAGATAATTAAAAAATTCTGGGCAAGTCAACTTAAAATTGTACTTTACAATCATTAGACATTTGAGAGACTCTACATGCAATTGGTTTTCCTCTGTAGATCACACTTTGTTCGTGATTGAAAAACACCTTTCAGTTGGAGCATAGGAACATAAAAAATTCTGCATCCTAGCTGCTACTCCCATCTCCCCCCTGTTCCCTATTGGTTGGCTGTGTCTGACTGATGGTTGTCTGGGCCTTGGGAAGAAGGAAGTAAAGCCAGATTTGTCAGATGTTCTGAGGACTACAACTTTGTAAAGTAGCTGTCTTAGTCAGAATGATTTCTAAATTATCTGTGTATATTTTAGAGTTAACCTCTACAGCTTGCCAGTGCTCGCCCTTCACTGTGCAGAGTAAGTGGTAGGTTCCAGCCAATGGAAAGTCTACACTAGTCACAGGAAGGGGTGGGCTGATTTTCTGCACAGGGTCTGGGAGAAAGTCAGAGGAATAAGTGGGTTTCTTGGTAGGGGATGAGTGGGATTGCTGAGAAAGGGTAAAAATGTAAGAAGAATGGGGTAAAGTGTGAGGAGGCTATTGCAGGCTGAGAAGAATAACTGGTAGCAAAAGTAAGAACTGGGGGCTTTGAAGAAGAGGAGTCCAGAAGCAGCTCAGCACCAGTAGACAGTCAGAGACAGAATCTGTCTGTCAGAAAAGTGCTAGTATGCATGTGTGTACCTGATTTTTTTTTGGGGGGGGGGGGAGGAGGGAGGCGGGAGGGGTGGATGAATGTATGTGCATGTGTGTGTGACTGAAGTACAACAGAGAGCATGCGTTTGTATATGTTTCTGTGTCTCTGATGGAAATAATCTCATATAAATGGAATTTCCCTTTGAAAATTTCAGTTGGAATGGAGAAGTCCACTGGTACAAATGTGGAGGAGTGGAGGAGTGGGACATGTGTTTTAAAATAGCGGACATTTAGGCATCCCATACGATTCCAGAGGCAAATCCTTAAAATATGGGACTGTCCCATATAATACGAGAAGGTTGGTCACTTTAGAGAGGAGCCACAGCAACAAAATATGTTGTAACCTGCCAACAGGCAAGAAATTTGAACTGACCCAGAACATATATGGACCAGCCCCAGAACCTGGGCATTGTCCTACTATTGCTATTTTTTAAATTTCCACAGTCAAAAGAACACCCAATATACAGAAACGCTCCAAAGTGGAGGAGTGGCCTAGTGGTTGGGGCAAGGTACTTCAGGCCAGAAGGTCGGAGGTTCAAATCCCACTAGAGGACAGCAACCTTGGGCCGGAAGGACTGGGGTTTCTAGTCCCACAGGTGCTCCTTGTGGTCTTGGGCAAGCCACTTAACCCTCCATAGCCCATGTTTCCTGTAAAATAGTTATCTCCAAGTTATAATGCCCTGTTCAATGTAATTTCAGTTTGTTCAATGTAAACCACACTGATGCAGAATAGCGCAGTATATAAGAGAATTTAAATAAATGTCAGACCAATCGCAAGGAGAGGAACCTTCTCACTCTTGAATGGCTGTTATGTTCATTTTTGGTTCTAAAATATGAAATTTGAAAGTGAAACATAGACTTATCTGGTGAAAATTCCCACATGCAATGGCGCTGCTTCAAACTGTCAGATCCTGGGAACTCCCCCGTAACACGACATGCATATTTCGAGCCTCCTCACAGCTCTGCTTCAAGTGCAGCGGGGTGTCTGCTGTAGCTCCAACCATAGGATCACGCATTAACGCCAAAGGGATCATCAACAGTCACAAGTTACTTTTGAGTGTCTGCTAGATTTTCTATTGTCTGGCCAAAGAATGACCTCAGACGTTAGAACCGCTAATCAGAAAAGAGGGAATTCCCCATGACATCGGGAAAACCCTCCTCCTATTGGCCCAAAATTAGACAAGACTCATCCAATCGTTCTCTTTGTTTAGCCCGTGAGGGCTTACTGTATTTAAATGATAAATCCAACGCTGCTCTAGCCATTGTAATCTATATATGCAGTCGCCACCCCAAGGGTCACTAGTGGCATAATCAATGACCCTACATCGTAAATGCTCAAAATTATGACTCCATATCATACAATGGTCCATCACAGGAGCAGATCATGTTGATGTCCAAATTCAGGAGGCATACTCACCCAGCCGTAATTTTAAAGAGCGAGTGGTGTGGCCAATGTATAGTAAGTTGCAGGGACAACGTAAAAAGTACACTATGTAACTGGATGAGCAGGAGCTGTGCCACAAAAACCTATAAATACGCCCAGTAGTTGGATCTTCCCAAGTGTCACCCTGTAAAGTGGTATGGCCAATATTTATGTAGGCGTTCAACAATACGGGTGTATGTTGCATGAATGGAAAAATGCCTACTATCAATTCATCAGTCGTCATCAGTTCCACTGCCTCCACTCACCAGCATGGCCACTGCCCTGGACCTGATATTTTTCTCTAGTTCCCTACCCTCGAACCTTCATAGCTCAGTTCTTCCCTTATCTGACCATCACCTTTTAAGCTTTAATCTTCATCTCCTGCTGCCTCAGCCTCGTCCTGTCTCCTTCAACCTATTTAGAAACCTTCATGCTATTGATCCCTTGACTCTCTCTTCTACCATTTCTCCATCTCTTTCCTCCATCTTCTCATCCAAGTCTGTCGATGAGGCAGTAACTTCCTATAATGCTGCACTCTCCTCAGCTCTGGATGCTCTCGCTCCACCCACCCCACGTCCTGTGAGACATTCTGCACCCCAGCCCTGGCTTTCATCCACTACTCGCTATCTACGTTCCTGTGCCCGTTCTTCTGAGCTTGCTTGGCTCAAATCCCGGTCCCCTGAAGACTTTCTACACTTCAAATTCATACTTGTCTCTTTCCAGTCATCCACAGCTCTTGCCAAACAAGACTACTATGTCCATCTGACTAACCCTCTTGCCTCTGATCCTCGCCGTCTCTTTACTACTCTCAGCTCTCTCCTTAAAGTGCCTCCGCCTCTGATCCCTCCCTCCCTCTCTGTCCAAACCCTGGCTGACTATTTCCATGACAAAATCCACAAGATCACCCTCCAATTCCCCACAAATTCAGCTATTTCCCCTCCTCCTCTCCACTCCCAAGTCTCCCCCCCCCTTCCCTTACTACCCTCTCTTCCTTTCCTGTCATCTCTGAAGAGGAAACTGCACACCTTCTTTCTTCCTCCAAACTCACCACCTGCTCCTCTGATCCCATCCGCACCCATCTCCTAAGCCCCATCTCCTCCACCATTGTCCCTTCCATCTCTCATAGTCTCAACCTTTCACTCTCCACTGCAACTGTCCCTGCAGACTTCAAGCATGCCGTGGTCACACCTATTCTCAAGAAACCATCACTTGATCCCACCTGTCCTTTTATCGACCCATCTCTCTCCTTCCCTTCATTCTAAACTACTTGAATGTGTGGTTCACAGCCACTGCCTTGACTTCCTCTCCTCTCATGCCCTCCTGGATCCCTTACAGTCTGGCTTTCGTCCTTTACACTCTACTGAAATGGCTCTTGTCAAAGTCTCCAGTGATTTATTCCTGGCTAAATCCAAGGGCCTGTACTCTGTCCTCATCCTTCTTGACCTCTCTGCTGCTTTCGACACCGTTGACCACAATCCTCTCCTCGATACCCTATCCTCGCATGGCTTTAAGGTCTCTGTACTATCCCGGTTCTCCTCCTATCTCTCCCATCACTCCTTCAGTATGTATTCAGGTGGCTCCTCTTCCTCCTCTGCTACCTTGCTACCCCGCTCCCAATTGGTGTACCCCAAGGATCTGTCTCGGGTCCGCTCCTTTTCTCTCTCTATAACCAGTCCCTTGGTGTGCTTATCTCTTCCCATGGTTTTCAGTACCATCTGTATGCTGATGACTCCCTGATCTACCTCTCTACACCTGAACTCTCTCCGGCAATCCAGACCCGGATCTCGGCCTGCCTTTCTGACATTGCTGTCTGGATATCTCACCGCCACCTGAAATTGAACATGGCCAAGACTGAACTTCTTAGTTTTCCCCCTAAAACCTCCCCTCCTCTTCTTCCTTTCTCAGTCTCTGTGGACAGCTCTGAACTCGTTCCTATTTCCTCGGCCTGCAATCTGGGGGTTGTCTTTGACTCCTCTCTCTCCTTCTCCACACATACCCATCTCATAGCTAAGACCTGCCATTTCTTTCTCTATAACATTAGCAAAATCCGCCCCTTCCTTTCTGAACACACTACTAAAATGCTTATCCACTCCTTGATCACCTCCCGTCTTAACTACTGTAACCTACTCCTTACTGGTCTCCCTTTGAGTCATCTCTCTCCCCTTCAATCTGTTCAACATTCCACTGCACGACTAATCTCCGCCAGCCTCGTCATGCCCATATTACTCCTCTTCTCAAGTCACTTCACTGGCTCCCTATCCATTTCCTTAGTACCTTTCATCTCTTATCTCTCCTTATAACCTCCCCCCCCCCCCCCTTGGGAACTCCGCTCTTCTAGCAAACTGCTTCTATCTATGCCCAGCACTCCTACTGCTAACACCTTTCACCTTGCTGCACCTTATGCCTGGAACAAACTACCTGTGTCTGTACGTCAGGCACCTTCTCTAACCCTCTTCAAGTCCAGATTGAAAGCTCACCTCTTTGCTGCTGCTTTTGGATCTTGACTCACCTGATCTCATTTTCTCTCCCTTGTTCTACCCCTTCCAATACCTTCCGTGTTTTGTGTTTTGTCTTGACTAGATTGTAAGCTCTGATGAGCAGGGATTGTCTCTTACATGTTTGTGCTGTGCAGTGCTGCATATGACTGGTAGCGCTATATAAATGTTGAGTAGTAGTAGTAGTGAGTAGTAAGGTGCATCTTCAGACAACAACTACTCCCGATGAACAAACCATGCCCAAGTAGAAACCCGCTTGATATATGAATCGGATCACCTCTTGCTGATAAATGACCCCGGAGAATGTGAGCCTGTTGTTGAAAGTCCCCACTGTGGAGCAAATACAATGGAGTCTCAAAAATTGTCTGTGCAGAGGTCCTAGATGATGACTATGAAACGCTGAACAGGTTTCCTAAATAACTTCGTCAGCAGTTTACTATACCTTTTGTAAATTGTGATATCTAGAAAATCAATCGTTTGATCGTGTATGTGGCAGTAAATTGTATGTTGGGTCTGATGATTGAAAGGATATGCTTTGGATATTGTCCTGCATGAATATGTGTACGTGTCTAACAACATGCTGACAGGAAAGGCTTCCAGTATGTTTGACCAGAGTAAAACACAGATTTGCAAACGTTAGCTCTTTTTCCAGCTTATGTCGTTGATACACAAATGTATGGCCTTCATATATATGTGCCAAATGTGCTAAGGGTCATGTGATATTGTTTATTATACTGTATATAAGTGGGATAATCCCACCTCTCAGATGGAATAAACTCACATACTTTCCTAGTGTGTGTGTGTGTGTGTTGTTTGTTCCCCTGGTGATCCAGACGGAGGAGGTAGGTGCCCAGGGAATGGGACAGGGAATTACCCTGTGGTAAGTAGAGTACTAATGAGTGCTGGGAAATGAATAAGAACCCGTAAAATTTGGTGTTAGAAGTGCGATTTCCCCGTTGCACTGGAAATTCCCGACTTCCTAAAATAGGCCCGGCTTTAGTAGCCTGCCTAAACGGGACCCGCTTTGGTGGCGGGGTGGCAACAGGGGAAGTCCCGCCTGGGTCTGTGCTGTCATTTTCCTTCTCTGTGGCTTGTGTGCGAGTGTGAGTCTGACAAGATGCTCCTGTTACAGCCTGAAGTGATAGCACTCGTGACAGCTGTCGCAGAAAGGAAGTGGTCAGACGTGCGTCTGTTGTGTTATTAGAGGATGGGTGGAACCCAAGGTAAGGGAGTTCCCCCAGAATCCGCGGGAGTGCTTGATGCGTCACAGTCTAAAGTGTTTATTAGGTTTAAAACCGCAGCCAAGCGTAAGGGTCATGTAAGCAGGACTCCTATGCCCCCTGGGGATCCCCCGACTGAAAAGGAAACTCCCAAGGAATATGTTGCCCGTGTGGCGGGGACTTCTATACTAACCCATGGGTGGATAACATGGCTGGATGGACAGAAGGGCTCTGTAGTTCCAATCCTTTTCCTAGGGATGGCAGTTTCTCTGCCTGCCATTTAGATATGATTAGAGGTTTATGTTTAGGGGATAAGAAGGCATTCCGCTTTTACTCCGGTGACCTGAAGTGGCGCAAGGCTTACATGAAGGAATGTGGGATAGTATGGCTTCAGTTAGCTACTTATTACAATGGCGTCCCCTCCCTATGCACTTCCTCGCCAGGAACAACCAACATACCCCCCCCCCGACCCACTGATAAGAGAATGTATAATGGCACATGATGTTTAACACTAAATATATAGAAGAATGTATTATAGCACACGATGTATCATAGCGCACAATGTACATAGCTCAACCTAATCAAACACACAACACATCTTACACACAAAGCACGATATAACCCTCACTGCATGAAAAACACTATCACTTCCTTTGATTGTTTTGCTGTGATACCGCCTTGATTGTAAGATAAGGCGGTATAGAAATACTGTTAAATAAATAAATAAAAATAAATAAAATATGTGGAGGTTAAGGCAGTGGGAACCGCGGTTCTCGCGACCCCTACGGCACCTCAAGAGGGACTGTATCCTGCCCTGTTCCCTAGTGCTGAAGATGACGATATTCTACTGGCTGCTGCTGATATTCAAGCAGGTGAGCCCACCAAGAAGGGGGTGGATAAGGGGGCTGTGGATAGGGGCAGTATTCCGTTCATATGTAAATAGTCAATGACTATTATTCATTGTAAATAATTACTCCGGTTACCCAAGTTTTTGTTCCTGTTCCATGTAAAAAAGCAGATAATATGTATCTTATCTGATGTTTTATTGTTCTATGTAAACCGCGCTGATTATAAATAGTGCGGTATATAAAAGATGTTAAATAAATAAATAATAAATAAATAAATATTAAATCAGAAGAAGATAAAAGATATTGGGAGGAAGTTATGCAGGGGATGGGGGAGCTAATAGCCCACAGTACTCAATCCCTGCAGGAAGTAATAGAGCGAACCTCACACACCCTGGAAGGGATGAGGAAGAAAGGGTGGCAGACTGCACCGAACTTTAAGGGTGAGTTGGTGACTCCTTTACCGCCATCCTTGTCCCATAATTTCCATTCAGCTTCTAAATGGTTAGCCTTCTCTCCCGCGACACCTTTGTATTTATTTAACTTTTTTTATATACCGTGCTATTACATTTCAATGCGGTGTACATTGAACAGAACAATATACTGTGCGGACGAGCCGCATAGTGTTTACATTGAACAGGGATTAAAACTTGGATTTAAAAAGGGGTAACATTTCTACAGCTTATTTACAATGTTGTCCATGTTTTCAGGCTATATTCTATTCAGAGCTGATCATTTTGAGTTGGCTATTGACGGAGAATTGGCTTGTGTGGGGCCAACAACTGAAAATCGGTGTGCTAACCCCTTCACCTTGAAAGAGGGTGGAGGGGATGCCACAACGATTGTAGAAGAGTACCCCTTTATTACTATTGGTCAGCAGCTGGTCATTAAACCTATGGATGCTGCGACCATGGCTGCAATTGTCCAGAATGCCACTAGTCCTATGAAAGCCCCAAAAGCTACTGTCCAATATCTGCAGCGAATGACCCACGGCTTGCAATGTACTGCCCAGGATTATCGGTTGATAATTGAGGGTGTTATGGGATATGATGAGGAGACCCCCTTTGATTTTACCAGGGTAACGATTTTAAAGGGCCCTAAGGTCCCGGATAATGTGGCACTGTATCCCTTCAATTTCCCCGAGGCAGTGAAGGGGATGTGGAAGGAAGTGCAGGATGAGTTTGAGAGATTATTTGGTGAAAAGCAGAACTTGGCCGCTTCAATCACCTGCATACAGGAGGTGGGGGAGGGGGTGTCCCAATTTGTTATAAGGTTCCGTAAGTGTTGGAAGGAGGAAGCAAGTTTGTCCCGGATAGGATTAATGGGGTCTACTGTATGCATATACAGACCATGTTTGGAGCAATGCGCCCGGAGGTGGCGGTTGCCTGTAAGCGCATGATAGATGAGTGGCTCAAAATGAACCCCGAAGATTTGGAGTGAGTTATTTTGATGAAGGAAGCGACAAGGTGCTTTGCAGATATGGAAGGGAAGAAGGTATTGGGCAAGCCATCGGCGGTTAGTCATGCCTGGCAGCAGGTATAGAATGGGGACAGGAAACTCCCCGCAAGGGTGGCAGAACTCCAGATGCAGAGGAAGAGGATGCTGGTGAGGAAGGGATGGCAGCATGGGACAGAAGGGGAGGGCAAGGGCCCCAAATTTCAGACCTAGGAATCAGGTATGCTTTAAGTGTAAGCAGCCAGGACATTGGAAGAATGAGAGTCCCTATAGGGAGGTGGGGGAACCAGAAGGTGGGGCCCGGCCTGGCATGGGACGTGGGGCTGTGCCTGCCCCCGTTATTCCCATTGCATGGCAGCCGCCTCCGCCAAGGCAGGCATAGGGCTGCCCGGAGGCTGTTGTTCCGGCCTGGATACAGTTAACGAAAGGATGGAAGGATCCCCCTTGTTGCACCTTATGTATCAATGGCAAGGAAGTGTCCTTTGTGGTGGACACGGGAGCCATGTGTTCCACCTTGCAGGTGACTCTTTACAAGGGAAACTAATCCCCTGGTCCAGTCTCTGTGGGTATTAATGGAACATCTGTCCCTACGTGGATGACTCCCCAGCTATCAGTTTCTGTTGCGGGAGGGGAGGGAATTTTCTCCTATTCCTTTACTATTATCCTTCATGTCCCATTAGCTTGCTAGGACAGGACCTGTTATGCTTGCTTGAAGCCACTACCATTAGTAACCCAGATGGTTCCTTTTCTTTCTTTTCCCCTTCCCTGCTCTCCATGAATATGGAAGAAGCCAAGGAGGAAGGTGCGCATCCCTTAGCAAAGGTCCCCCGGACCCTCTGATCTACATCCCCTATGGATGCGGGATTTGTTCCCTGCACTCCATATATTGCCCAGTTAAAGGATCCCCAAGTTACTGTCTATATAAAATAATATCCATTTTCTGCCGTTAAGGAGGCAGCTTTGACCCAGATGATTTCAGCATTTTTGCAAGCCGGGGTGGTCGTGCCCACCGTGTCGGCATATAATATCCCCGTTAATCCCGTCCTGAAGGGGGCAGGCTTTAGATTTACCCAAGATCTAAGGGCAGTGAATCAGTTAATAGTGCCACTGGCGCCAGTAATGCCCGATATTACAGGATTACTCACGTTAATCCCCAGCCAGGCTTGCTGCTTCATGGTCATTGATTTAGCTGTGTTTTTTAGTATTCCCCTTGATTTCTCGACCCAGCCGCTTATGGCTTTCACGCATGCCGGCAGACAGTACACCTGGACTCGACTGCCGCAGGGATACATTGATTCTCTGGCAGCATATTCTCTTGTACTTAAGGCATCTATTGAAATGTGGCATCCCCCCTGTTCCTCCACCCTCCTCCAGTATATGGATGATTTGTTGGATCTGTGCTAGCTCAAAGGAGTCCTGCGAGCAGGATTCTGTTTCCTTGTTATGTCACCTGGCGTCCCACAGACATAAGGCATCTTTGTATAAGCTTCAGTGTTGCTGTGAGCAGGTGACTTATTTGGGGTTTGTGCTCTACATAAGGTGCTCTCTCCCGCCCGAGTACAAGTAATTATGGAACTTGCCTTGCCAGAAAAACTGTGACGTAGATGTTGGCTTTTTTGGGGCTCATCTTTTTGTCGTCAGTGGATCCCTGACTGCTCATATTGGGATTCCATCCTGCGAGCTTTCACCTTACAATTACCTGGGTCTGCGCACGTGGAAGGGACTGATGATATGATTAAAGCGCACACAGTGCTGAAACAGCTGCTCATTTCAGCCCCGACTTTGGGATTGCCTGATTACGCTCGCATGTTCCACTTATATGTAAAGGAAGAGGGGGGAACAGTGGCAGCCATCTTAGCCCAGGAACATGGGGGTGGGTTGCGGCCAGTAGCATATCTATCCAAAAAATTACCAGTCCAGGTGCAGGGGATGCCCGTGTGCCTGCGAGTGCTAGCAGTGGCGGCGATTGCCCTCAAATGATCACCTTTATAACCTTGTCACATGTGGCTACTTTATACTCCCCCCCAGGGCCGGATTTACCTTGAGTGAGGCCCTACGCCAACAAAAATTGTGGGCCCCCAGCAGGGGCGGCCCAAGGGGGGTGCGGACCTCATTTGCATAAGGTGCCTCATTTGCATAAATATTTGCATAATGTTACCATATACTAACTTTTAGTAAACGTGCCTCTTAATGAGTGTATGGATAAAGAAAGACTAAAAGATTTCTACATTACTATAATCCAGTGCCAACTGCCAGACACATTAGGAACTACTACAAACACTGCCCATAGTAAACCCGCCGTATCCTAACAGCACTACCAGGACTCACAAAGCACCATACTCTACCAATCAAAAGGCAAAACTGCAAATATTAAACCAATACATTTCAGAGAACAACAATACATGACCTACTGGGGAAAGAGAACAAGTGGCAATGTCAAATAGGAATTATATAAACAGAACACCTCAGCTCAGTTACACATGCAGAACATAGACCATCACCAAACAAGTAATCACAATTTAGAAATAGGAAGACAATAATTAAACTGGGAATCCCAAAAGCCAAACTTGGAATGTACAACACTGTAGAAATAAAACAATACATTAATTTGCTCTTGTACTAAACAAAGCACAGATGTTAATGATGCACATTTACCAGAGCTGACATATTCCAATTAATAAATTCAAAATAAAGAGATATTTTTCTACCTTTTGTGCATTTTTTTCAGCTGCAATTGCTCCAGCCACTTTCTTCTGGTTTCTTCATGTTTTCTGCTAACTCTCCATCGTCTGCTGTCCATTTGTCCTTTCTTCTCTCTTCTAGATTTTTTTCCATTCTCTCTCTACATCTGCTTTAACATACTAATCTTTCTCCTTTTGCTCTTTCCTCATTCCTATTTCATCCACTCAAATATTACCCCTCCATCCTCAATCCCCACTTACTCTCCCAATACCCGGCCAATTGTAGATTTTTTATCCCTCCCACACAAAATATTTTTCCCTTCTCCATTTTACTCTTCCAGCCCCATCCCATTCTAATCCTCCCCCAACATCAGCTCCCTTCTAGTTCCAGCCTCACCCAGCATCCATTCCCTTCTAGTCCCTGCATCAGCCCATTTCCAGTCCTAGCCATCCATCAGCCCATTTCCAGTCCTAGCCCCCCATCACCCCACTTACAGTCCTTAACCCATCACCCCATTTTCAGTCCTTAACCCCCCATCACCCCATTTTCAGTTTAAGCCCCCCCTATAACCCATTACCAGTCCTAACCCCCCATCAGCCCACTTCCAGTCCTAACCCCATCAACCCATTTCCAGTCAGCCCCCCATAGCCCATTGCCAGTCCTACCCCCCCCCATCAGCCCACAGCCCATTACCAGTCCTAACCCCATCATCCCACCTCCAGTTTTAACCCCCCAGCCCATTTCCAGTCCTAGCCCCCCATAGCCCATTACCAGACAACCCCCATCAGCCCACAGCCCATTACCAGTCTTAACCCCCCCAAAGCCCATTACCAGTTCTAATCCCCCCCCAACAGCCCATTACCAGTCCTAACCCCATCAGCCCACCTCCAGTCTTAACCCCCCAGCCCATTTCCAGTCCTAGCCCCCCCCATAGCCCATTACCAGACAGCCCCCATCAGCCCACAGCCCATTACCAGTCTTAACCCCCCCCCAAAGCCCATTGCCAGTTCTAAGCCCCCCCCCAACAGCCCACAGTCCATTACCAGTCCTAACCCCATCAGCCCACCTCTAGCCTTAACCCCCCCCCAGCCCAGCCCAGCCCATTTCCAGCCCCAGCCCCCCAATAGCCCATTACCAGCCCTACCCCCCCAGTCCATTTCCAGCCCCAGCCCCCCCAATAGCCCATTACCAGTCCTACCCCCCCCATAGTCCATTACCAGTCCTACCCCCCCCCCATAGCCCATTACCAGTCCTACCCCCCCCCACATTGCCCATTACCAGTCCTACCCCCCCCCCATAGCCCATTACCAGTCCTACCCCCCCCCCCCATAGCCCATTACCAGTCCTACCCCCCCCGGCCTAAAGTAAAATTTAATTTAAAAAAAAAACCTGGTGGCTGCCACCGCGGGGCCCCCTCTGCTGCCGCGGGGGCCCCGTCTACAAGCTGGTCGGGTCCGGTCGGGTCTCTCTCCCTCCCTCGCTGCAGGCTGCAGGCTGCGAGAGACGCATCTTCGCGTCTCTCGCAGCCTGCAGCGAGGGAGGGAGGGAGAGAGACCCGACCGGACCCGACCCGACCCGACCAGCTTGTCGCCGGGGCCCCCGCCGCAGCAGAGGGGGCCCCGCGGCGGCAGCCACCAGTTTTTTTTTTTAAATTAAATTTTACTTTAGGCCGGGGGAGGTAGGACTCCTACCCCCCCCCCCGGCCTAAAGTAAAATTTAATTTAAAAAAAAAACCTGGTGGCTGCCGCCGCGGGGCCCCCAATGCTGCCGCGGGGGCCCCGTCGACAAACATGTCGGGTCGGGGCCCGTGGGGTCGGGTCCGGTCGGGTCGGGTCTCTCTCCCTCCCTCGCTGCAGGCTGCGAGAGACGCGAAGGGAGAGCGTCTCCTCGCGTCTGTGTTAAGCCCGCAGGGGCTGATGGGAAATCCCATCAGCCCCTGCGGGCTTAACACAGACGCGAGGAGACGCTCTATCTTCGCGTCTCTCGCAGCCGGGAGGGAGGGAGGGAGACGAGACCCGACCCGACCCGACCCGACCAGACCATACCATCTTGTAGACGGGGCCCCCGCGGCAGCAGAGGGGGCCCCGCGGCGGTAGCCACCAGGTTTTTTTTTTAATCGAATTGAAAAAAAAAAACCCCTGGTTCTATTTTTTGTGGGCCCCTGCCGGTTGTGGGCCCTACGCCATGGCGTACATGGCGTATACGTAAATCCGGCCCTGCTCCCCCCACTCTGTCCTTAATGTGTTAAAAAATTTAACTACTCAGCACAGGGCCGGATTTACCTTGAGTGAGGCCCTACGCCAACAAAAATTGTGGGCCCCCAGCAGGGGCGGCCCAAGGGGGGTGCGGACCTCATTTGCATAAGGGGCCTCATTTGCATAAATATTTGCATAATGTTACCATATACTAACTTTTAGTAAACGTGCCTCTTAATGAGTGTATGGATAAAGAAAGACTAAAAGATTTCTACATTACTATAATCCAGTGCCAACTGCCAGACACATTAGGAACTACTACAAACACTGCCCATAGTAAACCCGCCGTATCCTAACAGCACTACCAGGACTCACAAAGCACCATACTCTACCAATCAAAAGGCAACACTGCAAATATTAAACCAATACATTTCAGAGAACAACAATACATGACCTACTGGGGAAAGAGAACAAGTGGCAATGTCAAATAGGAATTATATAAACAGAACACCTCAGCTCAGTTACACATGCAGAACATAGACCATCACCAAACAAGTAATCACAATTTAGAAATAGGAAGACAATAATTAAACTGGGAATCCCAAAAGCCAAACTTGGAATGTACAACACTGTAGAAATAAAACAATACATTAATTTGCTCTTGTACTAAACAAAGCACAGATGTTAATGATGCACATTTACCAGAGCTGACATATTCCAATTAATAAATTCAAAATAAAGAGATATTTTTCTACCTTTTGTGCATTTTTTTCAGCTGCAATTGCTCCAGCCACTTTCTTCTGGTTTCTTCATGTTTTCTGCTAACTCTCCATCGTCTGCTGTCCATTTGTCCTTTCTTCTCTCTTCTAGATTTTTTTCCATTCTCTCTCTACATCTGCTTTAACATACTAATCTTTCTCCTTTTGCTCTTTCCTCATTCCTATTTCATCCACTCAAATATTACCCCTCCATCCTCAATCCCCACTTACTCTCCCAATACCCGGCCAATTGTAGATTTTTTATCCCTCCCACACAAAATATTTTTCCCTTCTCCATTTTACTCTTCCAGCCCCATCCCATTCTAATCCTCCCCCAACATCAGCTCCCTTCTAGTTCCAGCCTCACCCAGCATCCATTCCCTTCTAGTCCCTGCATCAGCCCATTTCCAGTCCTAGCCATCCATCAGCCCATTTCCAGTCCTAGCCCCCCATCACCCCACTTACAGTCCTTAACCCATCACCCCATTTTCAGTCCTTAACCCCCCATCACCCCATTTTCAGTTTAAGCCCCCCCTATAACCCATTACCAGTCCTAACCCCCCATCAGCCCACTTCCAGTCCTAACCCCATCAACCCATTTCCAGTCAGCCCCCCATAGCCCATTGCCAGTCCTACCCCCCCCCATCAGCCCACAGCCCATTACCAGTCCTAACCCCATCATCCCACCTCCAGTTTTAACCCCCCAGCCCATTTCCAGTCCTAGCCCCCCATAGCCCATTACCAGACAACCCCCATCAGCCCACAGCCCATTACCAGTCTTAACCCCCCCAAAGCCCATTACCAGTTCTAATCCCCCCCCAACAGCCCATTACCAGTCCTAACCCCATCAGCCCACCTCCAGTCTTAACCCCCCAGCCCATTTCCAGTCCTAGCCCCCCCCATAGCCCATTACCAGACAGCCCCCATCAGCCCACAGCCCATTACCAGTCTTAACCCCCCCCAAAGCCCATTGCCAGTTCTAAGCCCCCCCCCAACAGCCCACAGTCCATTACCAGTCCTAACCCCATCAACCCACCTCTAGCCTTAACCCCCCCCAGCCCAGCCCAGCCCATTTCCAGCCCCATCCCCCCAATAGCCCATTACCAGCCCTACCCCCCCATTCCATTTCCAGCCCCAGCCCCCCCAATAGCCCATTACCAGTCCTACCCCCCCCATAGTCCATTACCAGTCCTACCCCCCCCCATAGCCCATTACCAGTCCTACCCCCCCCCCCACATAGCCCATTACCAGTCCTACCCCCCCCCCATAGCCCATTACCAGTCCTACCCCCCCCGGCCTAAAGTAAAATTTAATTTAAAAAAAAAAAACCTGGTGGCTGCCGCCGCGGGGCCCCCTCTGCTGCCGCGGGGGCCCCGTCTACAAGCTGGTCGGGTCCGGTCGGGTCTCTCTCCCTCCCTCGCTGCAGGCTGCAGGCTGCGAGAAACGCATCTTCGCGTCTCTCGCAGCCTGCAGCGAGGGAGGGAGGGAGAGAGACCCGACCCGCCCCGACCCGCCCCGACCCGCTTGTAGACGGGGCCCCCGCGGCAGCAGAGGGGGCCCCGCGGCGGCAGCCACCAGGTTTTTTTTTAAAATTAAATTTTACTTTAGGCCGGGGGGGATAGGACTCCTACCCCCCCCCCCGGCCTAAAGTAAAATGGAAGGAAAATAAAAAGCTGGTGGCTGCCGCCGCGGGGCCCCCTCTGCTGCCGCGGGGGCCCCGTCTACAAGCTGGTCGGGTCGGGTCCGGTCGGGTCGGGTCGGGTCTCTCTCCCTCCCTCGCTGCAGGCTGTGAGAGACGCGAAGGGAGAGCGTCTCCTCGCGTCTGTGTTAAGCCCGCAGGGGCTGATGGGAAATCCCATCAGCCCCTGCGGGCTTAACACAGACGCGAGGAGACGCTCTATCTTCGCGTCTCTCGCAGCCGGGAGGGAGGGAGACGAGACCCGACCCGACCCGACCCGACCAGACCATACCATCTTGTAGACGGGGCCCCCGCGGCAGCAGAGGGGGCCCCGCGGCGGCAGCCACCAGGTTTTTTTTTTAATCGAATTGAAAAAAAAAAACCCCTGGTTCTATTTTTTGTGGGCCCCTGCCGGTTGTGGGCCCTACGCCATGGCGTACATGGCGTATACGTAAATCCGGCCCTGACTCAGCATATGACCACCCAGTGGTTGAGCGGTTATGAGGTCACTTTAACCTAAACTGAGGGACTGACCGTAAAGCAGCAATCAACTGCGTTTTCTCCCTTATTAGCCTTGCAGGCCCTGTTACGCCCCATTGGGACATCAGTCCCTGAAGAAATGCATGACTGCCTTGAGCTGATTAATCGAGAAACAGCAGTGTGGGCGGATTTACGCTCCACCCTCTTGCCTGGGGCACCGCATGTATTTGTAGATGGAAGTTGCATGCGCCCTAGCGATAAGGTATATGTTGCCTCGTACGCTATTGTCCAGCTCCCTGATATTGTTCATGATGCCCAGCTGGTCTCTTATGCATCGGCACAGGCAGCCGAGCTAATAGCCTAACTAATGCGTGTGAGTTATTTGCGGATAAAGAGGTCAATATTTACAGTGAATCTAGATACGCCTTTGGGGTGGTGCATGATTTTGGTGTATTTTGGGGCTGGCCGGAGAGAGTGGAAGGCAGCGGACGGGAAACCCATTTCCCATGCATTATTGGTAAATAATTTACTGACAGCCCTGTGTAAACCTTGGGCGGTAGCTATTATTAAGTGTGCTGTATGATTTGTCCATGGAGTCTCAAGGCAATGCATTTGCTGATAGTATAGCCAAGCAAATAGACCTGGAACAGGTAGAACAATTGGAAAAGGCTATAGGGGTTATTCACATGCAGTCTCAGTTAGTAGAAATGTATGTGTCCCTGCTGGAACACTCCTTTCCTCTCCATCATCTACAGGCAGTGGCTGATCCGGAGGACCTGACCTACTGGGAAAGCCATAACATGGGATTAACAGATGCAAACATCTGGCAGGAGAAATGGGGGGGAGGGTGATGGGGCTTTTGATTAGCCAGGTACATGGAGTTGGTCACAAAAACTGGAAGAAGGTATTACAAGAGCTGCAGGAAGTATTTGTGTGTCGTGATTTGGTCCAGTTAGTTGAATCACAGTTAGGGCAATGTCTTATGTGCGCCCGGAATAATGTTTAGCAGGGGAAGCCGGTAGGACAGCTACAGTATTTACCCCCACCCGAAAGATCTTTTCAGGCTCTCCAGATTGACTTTACATGTATGCCCCATTCGGTGGGAGGGTTTAAGTATCTGTTAGTGATTGTAGACTGATTTTCTAAATGGGTTGACGCCTTCCCCACTACCAAGGAGGATGCCCGCACAGTAGCCAAACTCTTATGCAAAGAAGTTATCCCTAGATTCGGGTGCCCACTAACAATTGATTTGGATCAGGGCTCGGCTTTTGTGGCAAAACATTTACAGCAGGATGTCCAAATGTTTGCAATTGAATAGAAATACCATGTACCCTATCGCCCCCAATCATCGGGGAATAGTAGAGCAGATGAATCGTACAATTAAGAAAAAATTGAAAAAGGACACCCAGGAGGCCCCATGTAAGTGGCCCTTATATCTCCCTGCAGTATTGGCAGAGATAATGTTAACCAGGGGGCCGAGTGGATTTTATCCTTTTGAGATTTTAATGGGCCGGCTGTTTCCCCTTCCGTGGAAATGGCCGGAAAATAGTTACCTTACTTCAGATGATCTCCTGCTTGCACAAGAGGATTACGTATGTGCTCTGGTGAAATATATTAGCAGTGTTTCTAGCAAGGTTTATGATGCTCTCCCATTTCCTTCCACAGGGCTGACACACCCTTTTAAGCTGGGGGACACGGTCTTGGTGAAACTGTTCCATAAAAGGGGCCAATGGGACCCACCATTTGGAGAACATGAGGAAGCTATTGCTGTAACTAGAATGGCAGTATTGACTGACAAGCATCCGACGTGGGTCCACGCATCTCGTGTCAAGGAGGCTCTGATCTGAAGAGATTGCCTAGCCAGATGGCTGCTCCAGGATGCAGGGCCGGCCCGTCCATTGAGCAAGAATGTTGTTTGCACATGGCCCCGCATTTCAGGGGCCCCGCGCAAACAACATTCTGCATCAGCCCATAGATTTAAAAAAAACAAACCTGGCTGCTGCTGCCGCTGCCTGGCAGCAGCAGAATCAAGCGTCCCACGGGCCCCCCCCCCCCCCTGCCCAGCAGAGCCCTCCCCGCATTAGCTCTATCAGCGGGAGCTTTCAGAGCCACGAAGAAAGAGTTTCTCTCTCGAGGCTCTGTTAAGCCTGCATGGGCTGATGGGACTTCCTGTTTCCCATCAGCCTCGGCGGGCTTAACAGAGTCATGAGAAAGGGAAACTCTCGCTTCGTGGCTCTGAAAAGCCCGCACTTTGAGAACTGATGCCAGGAGGGCAGTAGCAGCCATTTATTTTTTTTTTAATCTATGGGCTGATGGGGGGAGGGGGATTAGGACTGGTAATGTGTTATGGGGGGGCTAATACTGGAAGTGGACTGATGGGGGGGTTAGCACTAGTAATGGGCTTTGGGGGGGGGGCTAAGACTGGAAATGTACTTATGTGGGTTTAGGACTGGAGGTGGGCTGATGGGGGGTAGGACTGGTAATGGGCTTTGGAGGGGCTAAGACTGGAAATGGGCTGATGGGGGTTAGGACTGGAAGTGGGCTGATGGAAGGGGGTTAGGACTGGTAATGGGCTGGGGGGTGCTAAGACTGGAAATGGGCTGATGGGGAGGTTAGGACTGGAAGTTGCCTGATGGGGGGGGGGTGTTAAGTTGGTTATGGGCTACGGGGGGGGGGGCGCTAAGACTGGAAATGGGCTGATGGGAGGGGTTAGGACATAATGGGCTATGGGGGGCTACGACTCAAAATGGGCTGATTGGGGGGGTAGGACTGGAAGTGGGCTGATGGGAGGTTAGGACTGGTAATGGACTATGGGGGGGGGCTAGGACTAGTAATGAGCTGGGGGGGTTGCTAGGACTGGAAATGGGCTGAGTGGAAGGGGGACTTGAACTGCAAATAGCTGATGGGGACGGGGGCTTGGAATGGAAATGGGCTGATTGGAAGGGGGGCTTGAACTGCAAAAAGCTGATGGGGAGGGGGGCTTGGAATGGAAATGGGCTGTGAGGGGAGGGAGCTAGGACTGGAAATGGGATGAGTGGTGGGGGGAGCTAGGACAGGAAATGGGCTGATGGAGGTGCTAGGATAGGACTGGAAATTGGCTGTTTGGAGGAGCTAAGATTGGAAATGGGCTGTGGTGGGGGCTTGGATTGAAATGGACTCATGGGGGGGCTAGAACAGGAAGTAGGCTCATGGGAGGTTAGGATTTGACATGGGCTGATGGGGGCTGGGATTGGAAATGAGCTGATGGAGGGACTCGGATAGGACTAGAAATGGATGGGGGAGCTTGGATTGGAAATAGGCTGATGGGGGGCTAGGACTGGAAATGGGCTGATGTGGGGACTAGAAGGGAGCGGATGCTGGGTGGGACTGGAACTAGAAGAGAGATGATGTTGGGGGAGGATTAGAATGGGATGGAGCTGGGAGAGTGAAATGGAAAGGGGAAAAATATTTTGTGTGGGAGGGAAGACAAATCTACAATTGGCCGGGTATTGGGAGAGTAAGTGGGGATTGAGGATGGAGGGGTAAAATTTGAGTGGATGAAAGAGGAACAAAGAAAGAGCAAAAGGAGAAAGATTAGTATGTTAAAGCAGATGTAGAGAGAGAATGGAAAAAAAACTAGAAGAGAGAAGAAAGCACAAATGGACAGCAGACGATGGAGAGTTAGCAAAAGACACAAAGAAACCAGAAGAAGTGGCCGGAGCAATTGCAACTGAAAAAAAATGCACAAAAAGTAGAAAAATATCTCTTTATTTTGAATTTATTAACCTGAAAATTTCAGCTCTGGGAAATGTGCATCATTAATGTCTGCGCTTTGTTTAGTACAAGAGGAAATTAATTTATAGTTTTATTTCTACAGTGTTGTACATTCCAAGTTTGGCTTTTGGGGTTCCCAGTTTTTAAATTGTGATTCCTTGTTTGGTGATTGTAATAAACAACAGTAATTTTTTGTCACAATAACAGACACTTCAGTGAAACCAGTTTCTTTTATTTATTTATTATTCAATCTTGCAAGATTGGTGGCCACAATTTGTTATCCGTGACCACACTTTGTCATATTTATTTATTTTTATTTATTTAACAGTTGCTTATATACCGCTACCTTCCACAGATCAGGTGCGGTTTACAGTGAACAAGGAATGAACAGATTTACAAGTCTGTTTTACATGGAACATTAATTAACTAGGTACAATTTTGCTAAATACATTAAACATGAATGGACTAAATATGGTAAATAATTTGTTAAATAACAATCGAACTATTTACATATTTTGAACTATTACATATATCTATTTACAAGATTTACAAGTAGTTATTTAATCGACTTTAATTGTAGTTAGATAGGAGAATTGGAGTTGGTGTACCCTAGGTCGCTATTAACCATTACCTGTTAGAGGTAAGGTATTTTCAAGTGTGCCAAAATGGGAGATGAATAGATATGTTTTTAATTTCTTGCGGAGTTCCTTTGCATCATTTAATGCCCTTATTTCTTCGGGGAGGGAGTTCCATAGGGTGGGAGCTGCATGTGAAAACGCTTTTTTATTAGTAGTTTTTTTAGTAGTTGTGAAATCTTTCGGGATCCTAATTTTATTCGTGTGGCCTCTCCGTAGCGTAGTTTGGGATGTGTCTTTAGTGATAAGTTTTGTTAAGGGGACTGGGGCCATTGTATTTAGTGTCTTAAATGTAGTGATAATCAATTTGTGATTTATTCTGGATTGAATTGGGAGCCAGTGAAGGTTTGCTAGTATAGGGGTAATGTGTTCAAATGGTGGAACCTTCATTACAATTCTTGCTGCTGCATTTTGGGCAAGTTGGAGTCTTTTAATGTTTTGTTTTGTTGTTCCTAGTAGGGTGAGATTTGCGAAATCAAAGTGTGGTGTGATGATGGCCTGGACAATGCTCAGAAAATCATGTAGAAGTACAAGAGGACGTAATTGTTTTAAAATTTTGAGTTTAAAGTAGATTTTCTTAGTGATGTTTCTAATATGTGTGTCCATACTAAGGTGTGAGTCAAGGGTGACACCTAGGTATTTCACTTCATTTTTTATAGTAATGTTGTGATTTTGGAGAGTGATGTGTGTTGGAGGTATGTAGGATTGATTTTTAGTTACTATTAATATATCCGTTTTAGAATGATTGATATGGAGATTGTGTTCCTTTAGCCAGATTGTTAATTCAGAGAAGCATTCTGTTAACAGTTGTAGTGGGAGTGTTGGGATTGTGAATGGTATGTACATCATCATGTCGTCTGCGTATATGTGATAGTGGACTTTAAATTTCTTGAAAATGTCACAGACTGGTTGAATATATATTAAATAGGAGGGCAGAGAGGGCGGAGCCTTGTGGGAGACCAATTTCCTGTTTGTATGTTTTAGATGTTTCTGTGTTAGTTCGGACGGTTTGGGTTCGATCAGTTAGATATGAGGTGAACCAATTTTGTACAGTTGAGTGGGTTCCTATTTGTTTTAGTCTGTTAAGCATTAGAGCATGGTGTACACTGTCAAATGCTGCAGAGATGTCTAGAAAGAGGAGAATGAAAGCTTGTTTAGGGTTATCAATACCTCGTATTAATGTATCGAGGAGTACTGTTAATAGAGTGTCTACACCATGGTAGGGGCGAAAGCCATATTGTTGGTCATCAAGGGGGCTGAGGTTTCTATATGATCTTGTGTTTGAGTTTGGACGACCTTTTCAATCAGTTTAGCCATAAATGGAATGCTAGAGATAGGTCTGTAGGAGTTGGGTGATGTTTTGTCAAGGGTGTTATTTTTAATTATTGGTCGGATTTGTGCATGTTTGAGGGAAGGTGGTAAGTATCCTTGGCGCAGCGACAGGTTGACTATGGGAAGGATAAAGGGGGATAGTGTAGTGAGGGTATGCTTGATCCAGTTTACCGGACATGGATCAAGTTGAGTGGTCGTAGTGTTCAGGTTTGAAATAGTAGTCTTAATAGTGTCTTTGGTTATAGGGTGGAAGTCGGACCATTTTTCTAATTGATGTTGGTGGGAAAGGGATAGAGGATTTGGTGTGAATGCAAATGATTTTGCTTTATTCATATAGTGGTTTGCTAGAGTCTGGGCAGAGATATCGATAGTATCGTTGCTGGTCCCATATGAGTTATTAGTTAAGTTTTGGACGATACTAAAAAGTTCTCTTGGTCTATTAATGGATTTGTTTAGTATGGTTGAGTGGTAATTTTTCTTTGCGCCGTCTGAAGCTTCTTTGTACATTTTAAGGTGGCTGTGATACGCATCGTAATAAGGGATGGATTTGGTTTTGCGCCATTTAGATTCAATATTTCTCAATTCTCTCTTCATACGTCTTAAGGTGCTGTTGAACCAGGGGGCATCTCCTATTCTAGAGTAGCTTTTCTTCTTAATGGATTGTTTATAAGCAGCTGCATTGTTAATTGTTTTGTGCCAAGTTGCGACAGCTTCATCTAGGTCAGTTGGTACAAGGGTGAGATAGGGAATAGTTAGATTGATAAATTCATCAGCGTTAAATTTTGTGAATCTAGGTGGAGGGGTAATTTGTAGGTTATTTTTGTTGTTTCTTCCAGTGTAGGCTAAGGTGAATTTGATCAGGTGGTGGTCTGACCAAGGAACTGGTATACACTCAAGCGATGACTGGTTGAAATGTTTTTGGAAAGCTTCTGGTAGAAAGACTAGATCAAGGGTTCCACCTTTCTTATGAGTCTTTGTATCGATTATTTGGAGGAAACCCATATCTGCTATTGATTCCAAGAAAAGAGCTGAGTGTGAAGGTGGCAGGGATGGGAGGTTAAAATCTCCTAGTGATATTATAGGGTTGGAGACTGTGGATGAGCTGAGGAGTTCTATTAGGGCATCTAAGTTTTCAGATTTTTGATCCGGTGGCCTGTATAATAAGCAAATTTTGAAATGATCTATTTTTAAGATGAGGGTGTCAATGTTATTTGGGAGATCAGATGGATGTGGTTTAGCCTTTAGTTCTATTTTTGTCATTATAAGGACACCACCTCCTTTTTTAGAGTTTCTGTGAGTATGAGATATGTCATAGTTGTTCGTGTTGAGTTGGTTCAGGTAAACAACATCAGAGTCGGTTAGCCAAGTTTCAGTAACACATAGGATGTCTGGCTTTTGATCATTTAGTAAGTCAGTGAAGATAGGTAGTTTATTTTTCATAGATCTTGCATTTATTAATATACAGGACAAAGTTTGAATGGTTGTTGGTTGAGTGTGTAGATGGGCGAATGTAGTAGGTTTTATATGTATTAGTCTGTGGTGATTTATTTTTATATTGATGCCAATATACATTTGAGATGAAGGGGGATCTGGGCGGATGCTTCTCTGAATTATTGGGATTGGTTTGTAAATATTGTTGTTTTGACTGTTTGTCAGTGTGATAAGTGTCAAAGTTATTAAACAGCTGCATATTAGTTTTAGCCAGAAGGTATTTGAGCAAGACATTTTGGCAACAGTATATCAACAGTATATCTTTTTCTACTGGCAACAGTATATCCTTTTCTACTGGCAACAGTATATCCTTTTCTATTGGCAACAGTAATTGCTATGTAATTACAGTTTTCAAGTTAGTTGAATACTGGCAACAGTAATTGTAGGGCATTTATTACAGACAACAGTGACTAAAGGTCATTGAGTATTGGCAACAGCGTCAGCTATGTTAGTTTGCTAGCTACAGGTAGCTCACTTTAGTAAGGTAAGGATAGTTTTAGGCTAGCCGGCTAAGTGGACAGAACTAGATTCTAACAGATATAGCTGAATTAGGTAGGCTATTAGCAATAGTACCTAAAGGATTGATGGTGGAAAAGTTAAAGCTACTAACAATAGTATATGCACATTTTTAGCTGTTGGAGTCTGTAGTTAAGGGTGGGTGGGGGCAATGATTAATAACAGGCAGCCATAAAATAAGGTACTTGTTATTATGAATGTTGGGTACGTTCAACAATATGACTAGGTATGTTGGTAAGCCAAAAACAAGGATGATCAAATAGTTGTGATATACTTGCTGTATCAGCTGGGTGTCCGGAGGAGGATAGGAGCGAGCTCAACCTTGAGGGAGCTCTAGCTTTATGCTTATGCTGATCTTCGTTGGTAGTTGGTGAGCGTCTCTAGTCCTTTAGTGGACCACGCCAAAGGGCCCTCTGGCGAGGCTCTCAGGCGCGGGCCCGCCAGGCGCGTGCACGCCTGCCGGCGTGAACTTTAAAGTTGCAGGTCACGTGCCCCGATGGGCAGAGAAGGCTCCGTTGGTGTTCCCGCTGCTGGAGGCTTGATCCCCTGACTGGGGAGAGTTGAGGAAGGTGTTGGGAGCTGAAAAGGACCGTGCGCCTGCCGGCGCGAACTTTAAAGTTGCAGGTCACGTGCCCCGATGGGCAGAGAAGGCTCCGTTGGTGTTCCCGCTGCTGGAGGCTCGATCCCCCGACTGGGGAGAGTTGAGGAAGGTGTCGGGAGCTGAAAAGGACTGCGCGCCTGCTGGCACGAACTTTAAAGTTGCAGATCACGTGCCCCGATGGGCAGAGAAGGCTCCGTTGGTGTTCCCACTGCTGGAGGCTCGATCCCCCGACTGGGGAGAGCTGAGGAAGGTGTCGGGAGCTGAAAAGGACCGCGCGCCTGCCGGCGCGAACTTTAAAGTTGCAGGTCACGTGCCCCGATGGGCAGAGAAGGCTCCATTGGTGTTCCCGCTGCTGGAGGCTCGATCCCCCGACTGGGGAGAGCTGAGGAAGGTGTCGGGAGCTGAAAAGGACCGCGTGCCTGCCGGCGCGAACTTTAAAGTTGCAGGTCACGTGCCCTGATGGGCAGAGAAGGCTCCGTTGGTGTTCCCGCTACTGGAGGCTCGATCCCCCGACTGGGGAGAGCTGAGGAAGGTGTCGGGAGCTGAAAAGGACCGCGCGCCTGCCGGCGCGAACTTTAAAGTTGCAGGTCACGTGCCCCGATGGGCAGAGAAGGCTCCGTTGGTGTTCCCGCTGCTGGAGGCTCGATCCCCCGACTGGGGAGAGCTGAGGAAGGTGTCGGGAGCTGAAAAGGGCCGCGCGCCTGCCGGCGCGAACTTTAAAGTTGCAGGTCACGTGCCCCGATGGGCAGAGAAGGCTCCGTTGGTGTTCCCGCTGCTGGAGGCTCGATCCCCCGACTGGGGAGAGCTGAGGAAGGTGTCGGGAGCTGAAAAGGACCGCGCGCCTGCCGGCGCGAACTTTAAAGTTGCAGGTCACGTGCCCCGATGGGCAGAGAAGGCTCCGTTGGTGTTCCCGCTGCTGGAGGCTCGATCCCCCGACTGGGGAGAGCTGAGGAAGGTGTCGGGAGCTGAAAAGGACCGCGCGCCTGCCGGCGCGAACTTTAAAGTTGCAGGTCACGTGCCCCGATGGGCAGAGAAGGCTCCGTTGGTGTTCCCGCTGCTGGAGGCTCGATCCCCCGACTGGGGAGAGCTGAGGAAGGTGTCGGGAGCTGAAACAGTTCCATATTTATTACATTCATTCTCCTACAAATTCCTCCTCTATTATTCTATTGGTGTAAGTATTTCTAATTTCCTACCTATTAGTGATTGTTATTTAGGTTATGTGAATCTCCACCTCCATTTACTTCTCTTAATCCCCGCCCCTTTTACCCCCTCCCCTTTTTTACCTTATTCCTTTTATGGTTATGTTACCAGTCTTATGGTTTCTCAGAGACCCCCCCCCTTCCCCTGTGCCCATGGCCTGTTTTTTCCTGTTTTTCAGAGTTCTTTTCTTTCTCTGTATCTAGCATTTTTTTTTGTATCAGCATGTTTCAGTGTTCTTGTCATTGAGTTTCTAAGTTTTATGTGCAATAGCATGGAAGCTAAGGGAGGGGTGTATGGGGGAAACCTAAGTTTTGCAAAGCCAAGAAAAATATCTTTATTTTGTACAGCACAAGAAAATGGAATATGTGAACCAATGTGTTAGTGCAAGCAAACAGCATCTTATAGATTTCTAATTCTATTCTATGTTCTGCATATATTTTGTAAAAACAACACATTTAAAAACCTTAAAAACATTTCTAACGAAGGGGGGCGCTCGTGAGCCCGCTACATGATGGCCGCATACTAACTGAGCTCCGTCTCCACCACCACAAAAACCACAGCTAACATGCGCTAATATCAGCAAACTCCCCCGAAGTCTCCTACCCTGGGTCGGCGCCGGTGAGCGGTGTCCTGCGGAAGCCTGATCGGTCTCCCGGTAAGAGCTCTGGCGGCTGGTCGGCGGTGGAGTCCATCTCTGCAGTGCGTCCTGCTGGGTCTCGCTTCTGTGCTTGTCCTGGGCCCGGCGCACTCCGCAGCTGCCCCCACCCTCTGGGTACGTTGAGCGGTAATTGAGCAGGCTTTCCTGGGGCTATTCCCACGGATTTCTCCGTCGGGTTGAAGCACGTGCGGCGGCGGGCTGCCGGGTGGAGAAATTTTTCCGGGGCTGAACTGCCTGCACGCGACTAGTGAGCCACCTCGGGGGCTGAGGAGAAGGCCTGGAGTCTTGGTGGCGAAATTAAATGGCCCAGTGTCTCAGCCTTCAAACGCACATCTCCTGAGGGGGGTTGATTTACAGACTGCCCCTCTCTTGCCTTTCTGAATCTCAGAGTCTCTGATCAATATGTGGAACCACCGACAGTGATAGCCTGTACGCGAGTTGGAGCCCTGCTGAGGCCTATACTTAGCAATGTGGATTTCCCATGCCCTGCTGGGATATTCCTGAGTTCTCTGCGAGCCTGGATCCTCTTCTGGAACATACATCTTGCACCCAGGGGCTTTTTGTGAACTCTTCTCCTCCTGCCCTTCAGAGTTCTTGGAACATCATACCTGGCAGTCCAACTACCCGAGGGGGTCAAAAGCAGCCGTCTCCATCTTTGCATTGCTGCTCCCTCTGAGCCTTGGCCTTTGCGGACATTGCCTGTGCTTTTCTCCTAACACTGTGAAAAATAACGGTCCTGCTGCACTTGTGAAGCCCCGTGCCCTGCAATCTCTCTAGAGCCTCTGCCTTTGCTGACATTGACTCTCCCCTTCTCCTAACACTGTGTGGCACTGGGGGCCCTGCGGAATGGCCGCTAAAGCTAAAAACCCTGATATCCGAGAGGGGACGCGTTCTTCCCAGCGTCTGCAGAATAAATCTGGGGCCGCGGGTAGCCCCCCTGAGCAAACCCGTCCATCAGACACTGATGATGAGACTGTAAGTGAGGATGATCTGGTTTCCCATCAGCCGCTGACATCTGCTCAAATTAAACAAGAGCTCCGCAGGGGTTTTGCGGAGTTAGCCAGCGAATTCCGCTCATTACGCGAGGAACTGGTGAAGGATGTAGCAGAACTCCGAAAAGACGTCAAAGAGCTGGGTGTCCGTGTGGAAGATGTGGAGACCAAGGTAGTTGACCATGATGGATCCTTGGTGGATTTACAGTGTGCGCTTGACCGGCAGCATGCGCAAGCAATAGAGCTGACCTACAAAATTGATGACATTGAAAACCGCTCCCGCCGCAATAATGTGCGCTTTCGTGGGATTCCAGAGGCGGAGGGGGGCGGAGAGGATTTGCCGACTGTGCTCAAGCTGTTGATGACAGAATTGCTCCCGGTGGAGGACCTGGTTGCCCGTGCCTCCGGGATGGAAATTGAACGAGTTCATCGGGCCTTGGGGAAGCCTCCCAATAATCAACCTCGTGATGTTATTGCGAGATTCTTGCGCTATTCTGATGCTGAGCTGCTCGTCCGCCGTGGCCGGGAGAGGAAAACTATCCGCTTTCAGGATGCCACAGTATCCATCTATCAAGACCTCTCGACGTTCACCTTGGCGCGTCGGAGGGAGATGAAACCAATTACGACGGTCCTGAATCGTAAGGGGATTCGCTACTCTTGGTCTTTTCCATTTCGAATGAACTTCCTTTTGGGAAACAAAAAGATTTCTGCAAAAGACCATACTGAAGCCTGGCGAGCTCTTCGTCAGGCAGGACTAGTTGATGATAATGCTCAGCTTCCCCCACCGCCCCCTAAGCCCCATCACTCTAAGTGGACTCGAGTGGGTAACTCCGCTTGATTTTTTGGGGAGTGGAAGCGCTCCTATTACCTTTTTGCGAGTCCCATCTGCTGGGTCCCCCGACCTTCAGCCCTGGGATAACAGGACTGGCTCTTGATGCCTGACCGTTTTGTAATTTCTTTCTTCTAATAGTTTCTTTTTCCACTGAGTTGTCGGTCATTGGCTGGAGCTGGCCTGGGCTCCCACTCTAGTGCACAGGGGGGGTGATGGGTGATGGGCAAATGTCTTGATGATGATATTGTCATGCTGAGGGGACGTGATGGAGTTGCTGACTCAGGGTGGGGGGGGGATAGAGGGGAACTGTTATTATTTGCTTTGTTTGCACTGTTGCTTTGTGACGGTTTGGGGGGGAATAGGGTTTGTGGTCAATTTACCGTGTCCTGTATTATTTTTGACAGGCAGGTGGTATTGACGGGAAAGGGGGGGGGGGTTGGGTGGGTTTGGGTGGAGGGACTATGGCTTATGTTCTTAGAAGATGGAATGGGTGGACCCGACTAACTAATCCCCCGGGTTTGCTGGGGGGGAGCTGTCATTGGGACCCTGTGGGTAGCTGGCGGATGCGAAGGGTTGGATTGTGATTGCTGATGGTGTGCTTTATTTCTTTGAATGTTAAGGGCCTGAACTCCCCGAGGAAGCGGTCCCTCCTGTTCTCAGAATTGCGCACTTTGCAGGGGGACATTGTTTACTTACAGGAGACCCATCTTCAGAATTGCAAACAGGGCTGGTTAAAGAGGTCCCTGTATACTGAAGTGCAGGTGGCCTCAGACGCACAGGGACGGAAGAAACGGGGAGTGGCCTTACTATTTCACCAGAGCCTCTCTCTACAGATAGAGGAGATAAAGCGGGATACCCTGGGGAGGTGGCTCTTTTTGAATATCCGTTTAGAAGGACACTTGCTAACTCTAGCTAATGTTTATGCGCCCAATACAGGACAGGGACCCTTCTTTGCACGATTGAAAGCCTTACTGGCGGATTTTGCAAGGGGCCCCATTGTTCTGGGGGGGGGACTGTAATACGCATTTGGTGCCCCACTTGGATTCCACAAGTCGCGCTGGGGGGAGAGTGGGGGGGCCGGCAAGAGCCCTTCAGCGCTTTATGCTAGACCTGGGTTTGCGGGATGTTTGGAGGGACACCCATGGGGGGGAGAGAGGCTATACGTATTACTCTCCGGTCCACCAGGTTCACACTCGCATTGACTATTTTTTATTGGATCAGCGCCTGATGGACGGGAGAGTGAAGGCTGGGCATGGAGCGCTGACTTGGTCAGATCACGCCCCATGCTGGCTTGCGCATCCGGCCGGACTGTACAGTGAGCATCAGCGGCTATGGCGCCTAGATGTGAGGTTCCTACGGCGGCAAGGTGCAGTGCAGGACCATGTCCGTTTTATCAGGGAATTTTTTGAGCTTAACAACTCTGGGGATGTTCCCCTCCCCACGGTCTGGGATGCTTATAAGGCTACGGCTCGAGGTCAGCTTATGGCGGAGGCGGCCCGCACGTGCAAAGTGTGGACACATGACCACGACCAGTTGGTAGAGGAGGCTACTCGTTTAGGTTTGGAGCACGCCCGAACTGGTTCACGACAGGTCCTGCGCCAGTGGCGGACTGCTTGAGCCAATTTGGACGCATGTTTGCAAAAAGAATTAGATAATAAACGCCGGAAGTTACGGCAAACTTTTTATGAGCATGGGAATAAAACAGGCCGCTTCCTCACTTTGCGTCTTCGTCAACAACAATCCGCGAGAGTGGTGCGCGAACTGCGCGACGCTGAGGGACGGAAGAGGGTTATCTCCCGGGAGATACGTGATCTATTTGCTGACTTTCTGGAGCAGCTCTATAAGGCGGAGCCCTTTGACCGGGATCGTGTACAAGACTATTTGCGGGGGATTGGCCTGCCACATCTCTCCGACCCTGATCGGGCACAGCTAGATTCTGAATTAACGGTAGATGAAGTGGAAACAGCAATCCGGCGTTTGAAAACTGGCAGTGCGCCAGGTAGTGATGGCTTTCCAGCAGAATATTATAAGAAGTTTCGGATACAACTAGCGCCAACCCTTACAATCTTGTTCAATGAGATCCTGGGCGGGGTTTCTTTACCGCCGACCCAGCGCGAGGCATTGATCGTGATGATACCCAAGCCTGGTAAACCACTACATGACGCGACATCGTACCGCCCCATCTCCCTGCTAAATGTTGACGTTAAAATATTTGCCTCTGTGCTGGCGGCACGCTTGAACCGGGTCCTTCCGGGCTTGATTCACCCAGATCAGGTTGGATTCGTGCTGGGTCGCCAGGCGGCAGACAATATTAGGCGTATGTTGCAGGTCATCCATGCAGCCCAACGGGAACCACAACCAGCCCTACTGGTGGGGATAGACGCAGAAAAAGCTTTTGATCGGGTCGATTGGGAGTACTTGTGGTGTGTTCTGGAGAAAATGGGCTTTGGCTCTAACTATATTTGCTGGGTTCGTAGTCTTTATCAGGCGCCCCGGGCATGCGTTCGGGTCAATGGGGGACACTCGAGACAATTCTTGCTGGAGCGAGGCACGCGACAGGGTTGCCCTCTTTCGCCCCTACTCTTTGCACTCGCGATGGAACCCTTGGCTCAGAGCTTTCGAGAACATCTGGGCCTGAGGGGAGTTCATATTGGCCCAGCGGAATATAGGATTGCACTCTTTGCGGATGACATTATATTGTCCCTGGTGGATCCGTCCACTTCCCTTCCAGTTGCGATGCAGTTGTTCGAAAGCTATGCTCGGGTATCCGGTTTTAAAATTAATTACACTAAATCGGAAATCTTGAATGTTGGGGTCCCCGGGGCGGTTTGTGCGGAGCTTCAAGCAGCTTATCCCCTTCGCTGGGTGTCCGGAGCATTACGTTATTTAGGGGTGCAGTTGACTGTGGAGCGGGCAGACCTTTTTAGGGCCAACTATGACCCCTTGCTTCATCAGATTCGACTGCATCTAGAGGTTTGGAATGGCCTGCTCCTTTCCTGGTTCCCCGCTTTCTCTACTTTTTTCAGGTTCTGCCGCTTCCCATCGCACGGGCCACTTTGGCGACCTGGGAGCAGCTGCTTATGAAATTCGTTTGGCGTTATCGTCGTCCGCGTTTGGCGCGACAGATTCTTTATGCTCGCACGCGTTCTGGAGGTACGGGCATGCCCAATTTACATTGGTACTATGCAGCGGCGCAATGTCGGGCGGGGGTGGAGTGGATGATTGCTGATAGCACTAAGCGATGGGTGCAACTGGAAATGAACTTGGCGGGGGGAGCCGGTTTGGGAGACTGGCTATGGCTTGGTCCAAAACTCCGCCGTGCCAAGCGCACTAGCAATCCCTATATTATTCATACTCTCCATTGTTGGGATCAGCACTTTCGATCTCGCGATGGGGACTTAACCCCTTTAGCCCCTATAGTAGACAACGCCTCATTTCCGCCGGGGTTAAGTGATACAGTCTTTCGGCAGTGGGGACACCGTGGTCTTAGTCGGGTCGGACAGCTTTTTGATGATGGTCAATTACAATCTTTTCGTGCGTTACAAGATGAATTCGACATACCGGCCGGACAACACTATCAATATATGCAAGTGACGCATTGGGTTCGATCCAGACTTGTTCGGCCCCAGGTTGCTCGGGCCCTGACAGATTTGGAACGTTACTGTGAGGGGTGCACTACCACTAGGGGGCTTGTGGCGACCTTGTATGCCCATTTGCAGGGATCTCAATCGTGTTCTATCAGACATAGGGAACTTTGGAACTCCGACTTGCACCTCTCCTATACTGAACAGCAGTGGGAGAGTGCGGAAACTCACTTGTGGAGGAGTGCGGTAGCAATTAATGCTCGTGAAACTAACTATAAAATATTGTACCGTTGGTACATGACTCCGGCGCGGATCGCGCGCATATACCCTGGGACGGTGGACCTCTGCTGGCGTCACTGTGGGCAGCGGGGTACCCTAGGGCACATTTGGTGGGACTGCCCCCGCATTCGCGCTTTTTGGAGGGGTATACAATACCGGATGCAATTGCTTCTGGGAGTGAGTGTCCCTTGGGACCCGGGGATTTTCCTGTTCGGGGCCCCGGTGCCGGGCGCACGGGCTTTGCAGCTCGCTTTGCTTCGCCATGGCCTGAATGCAGCCAGGCTATCCCTTGCAGCGGCCTGGAAGTGTACCTTGGCCCCCTCCTTTCAGGTTTGGCTAGAACGGATGTGGGATATGTATGCCATGGAACGAGGGGTAGCGGTCAGTAGGATGTGCTTAGCGCGCTTTGAGATGGTGTGGGATCCCTTTGTCTCTCGTTATGGTGCGTGACTGTGCGGGATAAGAGGGGGGGAATATCCAAACTTTGCAGGGACCTCGCCCCCCTGGGTGTGTCTTTTGCTCACCACCTTCCCGTGCTTGAACATTAGCAAGCCATAGTTGGGGGGGTTGGGAGGTTGGGTGGGGGGGGGGGGTCCTGGGTTAGGGAGGTTTCGGGGGGGGGGAGAAAGGGTGGTTGGGGGGTTACTGTTCCCCATTTCCTTATTTTTAAAACTGCAAAAATGAAGGCATATTGTTGAATGTTGCTATGATCTGACGTTATGTTATTCCTGTTGCATCTTCTTTGAAGATCTTTGTGGATTATGATTCTATGTATTCTTTGGAAGCCTTTCAATAAAAAAAAAAAAAAAAACCCATTTCTAACACAAAATCCCCTCTGGATACATTTTATGATGCAGCCTACAATGAATCTCTATGTAACCTATATGAGAGTGAAATATGCTGATGTCATAAGAGGGCATTATGACAGCAGAATACTGGCAAGAGAAAGTATGTCTCTCTCTCCAAGGAGATTCATTTGTTTGTTTCCAAACACTGAGGAGTTTGAAGCGAGCAAACATAAACAATGGAAACCCTAAAGCAGGGGTTCTCAAACTTGCCTCACAGACAGTCAGGTTTTCAGGATATTCACAATGAATATGCATGAGAGAGATTTGCATACGCTGCCTCCATTGTATGGAAACCTCTCTCATACATATTCATTGTGGATATCCGGAAAAATCGACTGGCTGGGTAGGCCCTAGGACAAGTTTGGGAACCCTTAAAGAGTAAGAAGACAGGAAGCTCAACAAATATCACCAGTGCACAAGCATGTTCTGGAAGTGATGCCTGGTCAAGTTGATCAGCTGAATCAAAGGCAGTTGTACTGTGTCAGAGCCAGAAGAGTGTCCCAGAACCACCCAGTACATTAAATGGAGCAGCCTGGCCAGCTTTGCCCCCAAAACTGTAACAAGAGTCTTCCAGGACCATTTGTCAACAGCTGCCCAGACAGAATTTGCCACCTTGGCTTCAGTTCTCTTCCAGGGGGACTCATAATCGTTGGCTGAACATGTAGTCAGTATGTTCTCTTCATCTCTATGTCCCTGTACCCGGCCTTTCTCCTTCTATCCTGACTTCCCATCTAATATAGATCTGTGGCAGCCCTGAGCACCAGCATCAGCATGAGACAAGTCTGAGGAAGCCTGAAGAGCACCTAAAATCTGCTCCTTGCCAGACCCGATCTGGATGGTGGTACGGTGCAGAGGAGCTCTTCCTTCCTAACACTGTATTTTCCCACTCCATTAAGAATAATGATGTCTCTCTCCATGTATGTATTAGGCATTTCAGGATAGTTTGGACATTTGTTTTGGTATCTAAAAGTGTGCTCAAATTGCTTATGCATATATATACCTATGAATGTATGTGTGCACAGTAATTAATGTGTGTACAAAAGCCATAGCGTGCACTCCCGCAGAATGCTTGGTGAGTTACTTTGCTTGATAGGGAACCTCTGTGTAGGTGAGCGGGTGTGTATGGATGGGAGATGGGGAGATCATTTATATAACAGCACAAGACACAAAGCGCTGTGCAGACACATGGGGCCCTTTTACTAGAGGGTGCTAGTGACAAGACGTGTTCTGGCACACGTCGATGCTGAATGAGCACTGGGACACGTGTTGCCAGCTAGCGTGGGGCCATCATAGCATGGGATGATGTCTGCGCTGTCTAATTCGAGTTAAAGTCATGGGTACGGTTAGGGACAGACAGTGGGCGTGGTTTGCTCTGCGATGTTACTGTGGGGTTCACACCATGAGCCAACTGCATTAACATGGGATCACCTAACAGCACTTCCTTAGGTGTACCCACCCTAACATCGCATGCGCTATGGGACAGGACTCTGTGTTAACTGCCAGGGAAATGTGTTCTATACCCCTGACAGTTTACGCGGCGCAGTTGCCCTAAACACAGCTTTGTTTCAGCACTTTTGCAATTATCACGTCCTTTAGTAAAAAGGCCCCATAGAAGAGACAGTTCCTGCTCCATAGAACTTACAAATGAAATAAAAAAGCAGAATGATGTGAGACCTCATCTATGATCCTAAGTGGCTTATAGATTTGTAGATAATGCTTTCAGTGCAGTAAGAAAGTAAATCCATAGCTGAACAGTTCAACATGTACAATTAACCAAAATAGTTGTGGCCTGAACTCAACCAAATGATTTTTGGCTTCCCGAGGGAACATAAGAAATGCTATACTTGGTCAGACCAAGCTCCATCAAGCCCAGTATCCTGTTTCGAACAGTGGCCATTCCAGGTCACAGGTACTGGCAGATTCCCAAAAGGCACATAGGTTCCATGATGCTTGTCTTGGGGCAAGCAGTGGATTGCCTGGGTCCTCTTTAATAATGGTTTATGGACCTTTCCTCCAGGAACTTGTCTAAACCTTTTTTAAACCTAGCTATACTAACAGCTTTTACCACATCCTCTGGTAACTAATTCCAGAGTTTGATTACGTGTTGAGTGAAAAAATATTTTTTCTTATTAGTCTTAAATGGGTTAAACTGTAGCTTCATTAGATATTCAGGAGTCTCTGAATGTTCCACAAGCTCTTGAAAAATATGTTCTTACTGCCTCGGATGAGGTATTATCTTAAATATGCCCCTAATGCCCTCTGGCTACAGTTTCCAGTCTTACCCAGTGCTCAGAAGTGAGCATCAACTGATAATAAAATGTCAGAGATTAGAGAGACCCGCCATTCAAGATCCACATTTAGACCCCACCATGCCACAGAACTCAGACACCCAATGTGGTTATAACCGGGACAATAGAAACTCCCTGAGGCCTCTTCTTCTGGCATCAGTAGTGAGACATGGTGAGGTTTTTTGATATTTTCATTTGTTTTCTTCTGGGGTTTTTTTGTATGCTGTGTAATGCACGTTCCACATCTCCCAAGTGCCAGGTCACCAGTGGGATTAGAAATTTTCCCCAGCACCAGGGATTTTCCTGCTTTTTATTTTCTGCGGCTTCCTACTCCCTGCACCATGTAGTTCTCTGTGAGTGTGATGCGTGTGGTGCAGGAACTCCCACGCTGGTCTTGGGGTCTCAAGTCTCACAGAACCAGCGCAGTATTTCCTGCACCAAGTGGCTCACACTCGCCAAAGTGCTGGAAGAAGGAGTTCTTTGAATAGCAGAGCGACAGGATATAGAGTAAAGATAACAAATCATTATGTTAGGAATTAGATAATAATAATAAAAAGACTGATAGAAACATAGAAATATGATGACAGAAAAAGACCACATGGCCTATCTAGTCTGTCCTTCCATATCAACAACTACAACAGTCCCCTTTTTACCTTTAGAGATCCTCTGTGTTTGCCTCATGCTTTTTTGAATTCAGTTACTGTCCTCATCTCTACCACCTCCACTGGGAGACTATTCCACGGATCCACTACTCTTTCCGTATAGAAATATTTCCGCATATCACTCCTGAATCTATCTCCCTTCACCCTCATCCCATGTCCCCTCGTAGCAGAACTTGCTTTCAACTGAAAGAGGCTCTCTCCCTGAACATTTATGCCACAGAGGTATTTAAACGTCTCAATCATATCACCTCTATCCCGCCTTTTCTCTAAGGTGTACATATTAAGATCCTTCAGTCTGTCCTCATATGCATTATAATGAAGACCACTAATCATTTTAGTAGCCACCCTCTGCACGACTCCATCCTGTTCACATCCTTTTGAAGGTGCGGTCTCCAGAATTGCACACTATACTCCAAATGAGGTCGCACCAAAGACTTATACAGAGGCATTATCACCTCCTTTTTTCTGCTAGCCATTCCTCTCTGTATGCACCCAAGCATCCTTCTAGCTTTTGCCGTCGCCTTTTCTACCTGTTTAGCTACTTTAAGATCATCAGACACAACCACACCTAGGTCCCGCTCTTCTTTAGTGGACAAAAGTACTTCACCCCCTATACTATATTGCTCTCTTAGATTGCTGCAGCCCAAATGCATGACCTTACATTTTTAACATTAAATCCCAGCTGCCAAATTCTAGACCATTCTTCAAGCTTAGCTAGATCCCTCCTCATGTTATCTATACCTTTCTGGGTGTCTACTCTATTGTAGATTTTGGTATCATCCACAAAGAGGCAAACCTTACCCGACAGCCCTTCCGCTATATCACTAACAAAGATGTTAAAAAGAATCGGACCAAGGACAGATCCCTGGGGCACAGCACTGGCAACATCCCTCTCCTCAGAGTGAGCTCCATTTACCTGTACTGTTTGTCGCCTCCCACCTAACCAATTTCTAACCCAAGCAGTCACTTTAGGGTCCATCCCTAGGGTGCTCAGTTTGTTTAGAAGTTGCCTTTGAGGAACAGTGTCAAAGGCTTTACTGAAATCTAAATACACCACATCTAGGGCTCTCCCTCAGTCCAACTCCCTGGTCACCCAGTCAAAGAAATCAATCAGATTTGTCTGACAAGACCTGCCTCTGGTGAATCCATGCTGCCTCAGATCCTGTAATCCGCTGGACTCCAGAAATCTCACTATTTTCTCTTTCAGCAGCGTTTCCAATAATTTACTCACCACTGAAGTTAAACTAACTGGCCTGTAGTTTTCAACCACATCCTTATTCCACTTTTGTGTAAAGGCACCACATGAGCCTCTCTCCAGTCCTTTGGCACCACTCCTGACTCCAACGAGGCATTGAAAAGGTCAGTCATTGGAGCTGCTAGAACATCCCCAAGTTCCCTCAGTATTCTAGGGTGTATCCCATCCGGTCCCATCGCTTTGTCTACTTTAAGTTGAGCTAGTTTCTCACGAACACAGTCTTCTGAAAATTGTTCAAGATGTCCCTCGCTTCTGTTCCTATTTCTGGGTGTTTTCTGAGGTCCAGCTCCTGGTTCTTCATCTGTGAACACAGAACAAAAATATTTGTTAAGCAATTCCGCTTTATCCTTATCAGCTTCTACATATTCCTCCCCTGCACCCTTGAGTCTGACAATACCAATTTGCCCTTGCTCTTCTCACTAATATATCTGAAAAATGTCTTATCCCCCCATTTTATTGCATTGGCTATTTCCTCCTCCTTTTGAATCTTTGCCTTCTTGTCTAATTTGCTAGCTTCTCTAAGTTTTTCCAAATACAGATGCCTGTCTTCCTCTCTCTGTGATCTCTTGTATTTCATGACGGCCTCCCTCTTTTTCTTCACTTTTTCAGCTACTTCTTTCGAAAACCATAGTGGTCTCCTTTTCCTTCTACCTTTATTTACCATTTGATGTGGTTTCACAAAGAAGTGGCTGAGAATGGAAGAGTAAAGAGATTAACATTCAAATATGCAAGGACCCAAGATAGCAGAAGAGTTGTTTCACGCTGTTCATCCTGGACTGTTACTTTTTCTTCTAAATTCCCTGAAATGTTTGTCTGATGGGGAAGTGTAAGGGAAAGTGCGGCTACTCCTGGCAAAAGCTGCCCTTACTCCTACAGGCACTTGTTCATCGAGCAGTGACAGCTTCTACTCCACAGGGCTCTGAAGAGGTTTCACTGGGGCCTCTGTCAAGGAAAGGCTTGCTGCTGGGGGTTTCCTGGCCTTGATGTTACCCTTATCCTGGAGCACACTAAACTACTACTAGTGCTAAGCAGTTAGATAGTGCTACAGAACGTATACCTTACTCAACAGATACACAAAAGAGACAGTCCCTACTCCCTGAAGCCTACAGTCTGGTGAAGAAAGACAGGCCAGATAAATAGGTGTTTGGTGTGAGTCAGGGATGAGATTTGAAGTCTGAAGGGTACCTGAATTTAGTTTGACAGACCTTCTTTATCTAATTTTGTAAATCTATGAAATGTGGAATTTGTGCTGTAAAAACAGTCCATGTAAGAAAAAAAGGAAATGGGGTAGGGGAGATTACCAGCTAGAGCTCTTTGGGTCAGCTTTCATCTTGCAAATGCACCGACTGACAACTCCACAGGAGTAGCAGTGCTGCTGATGGGAGGGGGCAGTTTGGCACAGTAGTAGGGAAAACCTCTGGCTGCAGGCGATGCCCCCTGAAAAGTGCAGCAAGCCATGAGTTATGAGTGAGGTGTGTGATTTGATCTTTGACCACAATGTTAAGATCCAGCAGACTTGCGACTCTATCTTGATAAACATTTTTATTCATTATAAATTGTCTTTCTTGAATAGACACGTAACAAGAACTATCTGTCATGTATGTCTACAGCACTGCGTACATATAACAACATTCTAGGAAAGATAAATAGCAGAAGTGGTAAATTCCTGAGCCGCCTGACTGAAGACCGAACACAATTTAGGATAGCTATCCAGAGGGTCACCATGAGTCGACTCCGACTCGACGGCACTTAACAACAACAACATATCATCTTGGTAATTTTTTTATAAGTGTCTATATTAGTTAAGATGTTTTTTAGTTACTGATGAATTGAAAAAGTGTTTTCCTTCCCTGTGGGTAGAATATGAAAAAGGAGGCTTGCCGTGATCTCCAGAGTTCATGTGAAAAATCCCTTCTGGATACATTTTATGATACAGCCTACAATGAATCTCCATGTAACCTAGAGAGAGTGAAAGGTGCTGATGTCATAAGGGGGCATTATGACAGCAGAATCCTGGCAGGAGAAAGTGTCTCTCACCACAGAGATTTATTTGTTTATTTCCAAACACTGAGGAATTTGAAGAGGGCAAAGATAAACAATGGAAACCCAAAAAGTAGCAGTTCTCAAACTTGCCTCCCAGCTAGTCGAGTTTTCTGGATATCCATAATGAATATTGCATGAGAGAGATTTGCATGCACTGCCTCCATTGTATGCAATCTTTTCATACATATTCATTGTGGATATTTGGAAAACCCAACTGGCTGGGAAGAATCCAGGACAGGTTTGGAAACCCCTGTTCTAAAGAGTAAGAGCACTGGAAGCTCATCTGATATCACCAGTGCCCAAGCAGGAGCTGGAAGCAATGCCTGGTCGGGTTGATTATTTATTTTATTTATTTATTTATTTAACTTTTATTACTCAAATCAAAGGCATCTGCACTGTGTCGGAGCTTGTAGAGCCTCTTAGAATTACCCAGTACATGAACTGGAGCAGCCTGGCCAGCTTTGCTCCCAAAACTGTAGCAGGAGTCTCACAGGACCATTTGTCAACAGCTGTCCAAACAGCATTTGCCACCTTGGCTTCATTTCTCTTCCAGGGGGACTCAGAATTGTTGGCTGGATAAGTAGTCAGTGGGTTCCATTCATCTCTGTGTCCCTGTACCCAGCCTTTCTCCTTCTATCCTGACTTCCCATCTAATATAGATCTGTGGAAGCCCTGAGTATCAGCATCGGCATGAGACAAGTCTGCTGTAGCCTGAAGAGGATCTGAAATCTGCCCCAGGCCAGACCCAATCTGGATGGTGCTATAGTGCAGATGAGCTTTTCCTTCCTAAAACTGTATTTTCTAACTCCATTAGAATAATTATCTCTCTCTCCATGTATGTATTAAGCATTTCAGGATGGTTTGGACATTCATTTTGGTGTCTAAAAAATAAAAGTGTGCTCAAATTGCTTGTGCACACAACTTCAAGACCACTTAGATACCAACAACATACTGGACCCGCAACAACATGGCTTCCGTCCATTCCACGGAGCGAGACCCTCATGACATCACTAATGAATACCCTTATCAAAGGCACACAGACCAAGCACTCTGGATATGCTATGATCTTTCTGGACATATCTGCAGCCTTTGACTCCATCTCCCACAACATCCTCCTACACAGATGCCAAGAAATCGGCATCAAAAATGTCATACTTCAATGGTTCCACTCCTACCTAACCAATAGACAACAACTACTCCGCACAAACATAGCAACCTCCCCCCCCCCCTTTCAGCAACACCAAGGAGTACCTCAAGGATCCACACTATCTGCCATGTTCTTCAACATCTACCTGCAACCACTCTGCTCAATCATACGCGCCCACAACATCAACTACCACATCTATGCGGATGACATAATGCTCTATGGTCCAATCACAACCACTAACCCAATGAACAAGCACCTATCAGACTGCTTCATAGAAGTCTCCAGCTGGCTACAAAAGAACAACCTATCCACCAACATAAAAAAACCAGAAGCCCTCATAGTAACCAAAGACCCAGACTTCACACCTCAACATAGGAGCCATACAAATACAAATTCAACCACACATAAAATACCTAGGAATCATCATAGACCAAGCACTCACACTCAAGCAACAGATAAAAAAAACTACCGTACAACGCCTCAGACCTCTCATTGAACCGCAGGACTTCAGGACAGTCATGCAAGCCATGACACTCCCCCACCTGGACTACTGCAATATAATCTACCACGGACTACCTGCCACCCACACCAACCCATTATGAACTGCCTTAAATACCACAGCAAGAATTATCCAGAAAGCAAAAAAACAAGATCACATCAGCCCAGTCCTGAGGGAGCTGCACATACTCCTTCTCGAAGCAAGAATCAAATACAAATCTGCCCTACTTATTCACAAAGCCCTCTACCAAACTCAGACTTCCCAGCTTCGCACTCTACTGCCGCAACCCACCCAAACAGAACAACCAGACAAACCACCAGCAACTCCCTCACCATCCCCCATAAACGAACCACATACAATCAACGGACCTGCAACAGAGCCTTCGAACTGTACGCACCATCCCTCTGGAACTCTCTACCAAGTCATATCAGAAGCAACGGAGATCCCTTGACATTTAGGAAACAACTAAAAACCATCCTATTCCAGGAATACCTTGGACCAGAAACAAACACCCATCACTGACTACCCCCCAGACCCCCTAATCATACCCTCAGATCTATTTTCTAAGAGACTGATGTCCATTGTCTATGTCCTTAATATTTGTTCAGATCATTAATGTTGCCCCCCCCCCCCCCGGTGATAGACACAACCCTAGAATTGATTATTGTCCCCCACCCTTTAATGTTAAACCGCTTTGACCTGGTGAAAAGCGGGATATAAATACAGTTAAATAAATAAATAAATAAATAAATACCTATGAATGTATGTGTGCACAATTAATTTGTTTGTATACAAAAGCCATAGAATGTACTCCCACAGGATGCTTGGTGAGTTACTTTGCCTGATAGGGGAGCTCTGGGTAGGTGAGGGTGTGTGTATGTATGGGGGATGGGGAGATCATTTATATAACAGCACAAGACATACAAAGCGCTGTGCAGACACTTAGGGGCCCTTTTACTAGAGAGTGCTGTCAACACGTGTTCTGGCACATGTCAATGCTGAATGCACATTGGGACACATGTTGCCAGCTAGAGCGGGCCATGACAGCGTGGGATGATGTCCACCGTAACCATCTAACTCGAGTTAAGGTCGCAAGTAGGGGTAAGGGCAGAAAGTGGGCGTGGTTTGCTCTGCAAAGTCAGCGTGGGGTTTACACCACATGCGAACTGCATTAGCAAGGAATCACCTAACGCCACTTCAGTAGGTGACATTGGTGGCACCCGCCCTAACAACACACGTGCTAGGGGACAGGGCTCTGCGCTGACATGGAAAGACCGTTCCTGCTCCATAGAGCTTACAAATGAAATTAAAAAGCAGAATGATGTGAGACCTCATCTATGATCCTAAGTGGCTTATAGATTTGTAGATAATACTTTCAGTGCAGTAGGATTGTAAATCCATAGCTGAACAGTTCAACGTGTACAATGAACCAAAATAGTTGGGGACTGAACTCAACCAAATGATTTTTGGATTCCCGAGGGAATATAAGAAATGCCATACTGGGTCAGACCAAGCTTCATCAAGCCCAGTATCCTTTTTCCAATAGTGAACAATCCAGGACACAAGTACCTTGTAGTTTCCCAAAAAGACACATAGGGGTTTGTTTACAAAGCCGCGGTAGCGGTTCGCGATAGTTATCGGAGCCGCAGCTCTGATAACGATCACGAACCGCTACCGCGGCTTTGCAAACAAGCCCCATAGATTCCAAAATGCTTGTATTGGGGCAAGCAGTGGATTTCCTGGGTCCTCTTTAATAATGGTTTATGGACCTTACCTTGTCCACATCTTTTTTCAACCCAGCTACACTAATAGCTTTGTCCACATCCTCCGGTAACAAATTCCAGAGTTTGATTATGTGTTGACTGATAAAATAATTTCTCTTATTAGTCTTAAATGGGTTAAACAATAGCTTCATTAGATATTCAGGAGTATCTTGAAAAATATGTTCTTACTGCCTCAAATGAGATATGTCCCTAATGCCCTCTGGTTACTGTTTCCAGTCTTACCTGGCGCTCGGAAGTGAGCACCAGCTGATAAGGAAATGTCACAGACTGGAGAAAAATCTGCCATTCAAGAACCAGATTTAGAACTGACCATGCCAAAGAACTCAGACACCCAAGGACTGGGACAATAGTAACTCCCTGATGCCTCCTCTTCTGGCATCAGTAGTGAGACATGGTGAGGTTTTTTGATATTTTCATTTGTTTTCTTCTGCTGTATTTTATATGCTGTGTAATGCAAGTTCCACATCTCCCAAGTGCCAGGTCACCAGTGCGATTAGAAATTTCCCCCAGCACCAGGGATTTTCCTGCCTTTTAATTTCTGCGGCTTCCTCCTCTCTGCACCATGTGGTTCTCTGTGAGTGTGATCCGTGTGCCGCAGGAACTCCAGCACTGGTCTTGGGGTCTGAAGTCTTACAGAACTAGCACAGAATTTCCTGCACCAAGTAGCTCACCCTTGCCAAAGTGCTGGAAGAAAGAGTTCTTTGTATAGCAGAGCAACAGGATCTAAAATACAGGTAAAGCACAGTTACTTACCTGTAACAGGTGATCTCTGGGAACAGCAGGAATTAGTCATCACATATGGGTACGTCGGTACCGACGGAGCCTGCACGGGAAAGCTCCCCAGCTTTTCAGATGAAAAGCTTTTGGGGCCTCCCACTGCACATGCGCGCTGCCTTCCCGCCTTCCTGACCAGCTCTCCTCAGTTCGAGTTTAAAGCTGAGACAATAGAGAGAGGACAGGAAGATAGAGAGACAACTCCTAGGGGAGGTGGGTGGGTTGTGATGTTCCTGCTGTTCCCAGAGATCACCTGTAACTGTGCTATCTCCAGGAACAAGCAGGAATAAGTCATCACATATGGGGACTCCCTAGCTAAGATGCCTGGGAGATCCCCTTCCAAGGGTAACCATCTTCGTATGGATCTCAGGCATCCATCCGGGGAAGGTGGGCAGGAGTTGTTTAAGTATGGAACAGGTGTTTGAGGACAGCCTGACCAAACAAGGCATCCCGGCGGGAGTCCTTGTCCAAGCAGTAATGGGCTGTGAAGGTATGAACCGAGGCCCAAGTGGCTGCTCGACAGATCTGATCTATGGACACAGAGTGAAGATGAGCCATAGAAGCGGCCATGGCTCTCACATTGTGAGCTGTGACATGGCCTTCCAGAGAAATGTTCTTACTCTGGTAAGCAAAGGAAATACACTGAGCAATCCAATTGGAAAGTGTACATTTGGTGACTGGAAGGCCCAAATGAGAAGGATCAAAAGCCACGAAAAGTTGAGAAGACTTTCGATGTGGCTGAGTCCTATTGAGGTAAAAGGCGAGAGCTCTTTTACAGTCAAGAGTATGAAGGTTCCTCTCTGCACTGGATGCATGAGGAGCCGGAAAAAAGACAGGTAGATATACCTCTTTTTTTTTTTTTTTTTTTTTTTTAATTCTTTATTTTCGTTTTATAACAACAAAGGAAAAGGAAGACATACAGCTAAAAGACAGATACATAAAGTGTAATACATACACCAAAGTAAACCCCTGCCACCCCCCTCCCCCCTGCTTCTTCTCTAGAAAACTGATCATTCCCAAAGCGGGCGTGTACTTACATTATTGTGTTACGAAACCTAACGGTGATCTGAAACATGATGAGTGCATATTATACAGGCATGTTGGAGCAATGAGCAGATTGTACATAATCATTAAGCATCTGCCATTTAGACAAGCGAGAGTGAGGTTGGGCATGGGGAGTAGCTCTCCGAGATATCTGCTCATATTAACTATATAAGCAGACGAGGTTCCACCATTCATTAACAGTAAGTCGAGAGCTATCCTTCCAATTCCTCGTGATTAAGCATATGGCTATACCCAGCATGAAATCAAGGAGAAAGCGACCCTTCTTAGGAAGAGAGGGGACCTCCGCCACAGAGCGGAGTCCCACGATCTTCCAAGAGAGAGGCTCGTGAAGGTGTAAGATAAATTGAATACGACCCCAGACCCGCCCCCAATAAACCTGTAGTTGAGGACAGTCATAAATAACATGAGCGAAGGTTCCCACAGCAGTATGGCAAGACCAACACTGGTCCCTAGCATTTATGTTCCATTTGGCTATTTTTTCTGGGGTATAAAAGCATCTGTGTGCAAAAAAGAAGAGAGTTTGGGTAACAGAGGCAGACCGGGAAACCTGCACTACTTTGCTCCAGAAAGCGCTCCATTGCACAGGGGTTAAAGTGGTTTGCAGTTCGCGCTCCCAGGCTTGTTGGGCTCTAAAAGTGGCCGTGTCTGTACCCTGACATGATATTTTATGAAAGTTAGAGACTACCCCATGTTTGCTGCTAATAGAGTGAACTATCTCTAATAACCCGTCCTCAGTAGGGGCAGAGGGCGGCATGATTCGAGCACTTTTGAGGCAGTGTTGAAGCTGCATTAATTGAAAGTAGTGTTTCGCTGGTAATTCAAATTCCTTTTGTAAATCAGAAAAGGTTTTCCAACGAGCTGCAGAGAAAAGCTGTTGGGGTGTCCAGATCCCCCTGGAGTACCAGGGTTTCCATGCTATCGTTCTATTTAGGACTTGAATTCTGGGGTTATTCCATAGCGAGAGTCCGTCCTGAGGACATACGTTCGGGCCCAATGATAGAATGAGAGTGTTAAAGGCCGCAAGAGTATCGACAATCATTGGTGGAAGGCGGGTGTCAACTTGATAGGACATACCGGGGAGATGGGTCAACGGAATTGGGCTACTAAGCTCCTCTTCTATGTCAAGCCAAACTGGTCTGCTGTCTGTTGAGGCATCTAGCCATCGGGCACCTTGCTTAAGTAGGAAGGCTTGATGATATCTAAGAAAATCAGGAAATCTGGTACCCCCTCTTTCTTTCGCAGACTGTAATTTTTGTTTAGCTATCCTTGGTGGCTTGCCCTGCCAGAGATAACGAAGTCAAGCTCATTGGGGTGTAGTAACCTCCATAGATCAACTAAAGCAAGATCTTTGATCAGGGAGGTAAGCGTGGTGTGACTCTTGGGGGGACCACTTGTCCTGGGCGGCTGTTTGTCAATCAGGGGATCAAGGACGAGATTGAAATCCCCCCCAATTATCAATGAAGTATTAGCAGAGGCCTGCTCAACCTGAGCAATGGTAGCAAAAAAGGCAGGGTCATCCACATTAGGAGCGTAAAGGCATATACATGTAACTTCAAGGCTACCTATCTTGAGGTGAACTCTGGACCATCTACCTTCGGTATCTGAGCTAGTCGCAATAATAGTAGCATGCAAAGATTTCCTAGCCAATATGGCAACCCCACATTTCTTAGAAACGGCTGGGGAATAGGCGGCCACCATGTAAGGTTTAATATTGAGTTTAAGAGTTTCCTTCGAATTTAAATGCGTTTCTTGGAGAAACCCAAATCCGCAGTTTCCTGACTTAGGTAGCTTAGGATTTTCTTCCGTTTATCGGATTATTGATACCTTTTACGTTCAATGAGAAAATCTTACATGGTGCCATCAATCAGCAAGACATTTTAGGTAAGGGCGCTAGAAAACATACAACATAATCAGGATCTGTGCAACAATGACATAATCACCAAGTATTCTGGCTAATACACCCCCTATTGAAAAGTATGTACCAAAGTATCTTAGAGAAGAAGCAAAACCCCCAAAGAATATGGCGACCATATGTCTGCGGGAGGAGGCCCTAGAGAGGAAATAGAAAAACATGAAAAAAAAAAGAAAAGAAACACCAGAGTCCATAATTAACACTGTCTCTGATACTCATCGAGGCCACTGTGGGTAGATGGAGTCGGGTCACGGATATCATCAAAAGTAAGGCAACAAACTGCCCTCGCCAGACTCTTTGCTGGGCTGCGGCAGATCCAATATGGCAGGTACAGCGGATATGAGAATACTAGCAGGAGTATCCTGGAAGTCAGCGCATCAAGTCGGCTTCTTTGGAATCCAAAAACTCCGCTAGTAGATCAGGGTCCTCAAATGTTCTTGTCTGATTGTGAAGCGTGACTCGGAGCTTGGCCGGGTACATCAGGCCATAGCGTGCTTGTAGTTGTTGAAGCCTCGGCCGGAATTCCAGAAAGCGCTTTCGGCGGTCGACCGTGGGTTTAGCCAAGTCGGGATAGAAGGAGATCTTGTGGCTCTCAAACTCCATGTGGCCCTTTGCCCGAGAGGCATTTAGAATTTGCTCAACGTGTTGATATCTCAAAAGTCGAAAAATGATAGGCCGCGGGGTCGTCCTGTTGAGCGTTATGCTTGTGGGTACACGATGAGCGCGATCGATCTCCAAATCTTTGGTAAAGGTGATTTGGAGCAGGGAAGGGAGGATTTTGCATAAAAACTCTTTCATGTCTCCCGATTCCGCTCCCTCCGGTATGCCCACGAGCCGTATGTTGTTGCGGCGCGCTCTATTATTGCCATCTTCCACTTCTTTCTGCAAGGCCCGCACCTGACGTTCGACTTTGTCGAGTTTGGACAACCGGGCCGCATGGGAGTCCAATATGCTCTCCATTTTGTCCTGACGCGAAGAAAGCCCTTCTAGCCGGCTTTGCAGCACACCAAAGTCTTCCCGCAGCGCTCGGAGTGCTTCTCCGTTTGACTGCACGAGATTTTTGACCCCTCTAATCTCTGCGAGGATTTCCTGCTGCATATCGGGGCCCTCGCGCAAGGCCAGCCCCTTCTGCGGGGACGGAGGTTCAGTTTTGGATCGTTTGCCGTGAGAAGCCGCTGGAGATCCAAATTCCAGGCGCGTGGGTTTGGTCCCTGCCATCTCACCAATGTGCCCCGGCAAGATCAGAGTAGAAGTTCCAAGTATGTACGGTGTTAATTCAGGATTCTGAGTAGGCCTCTCGGGAGCCTCAGCGTTATGCGACCATCCCGCTGGACATCAGGCTCCGCCCCCCGATATACCTCTTGATTAAGATGAAAAGGCGAGACCACTTTAGGCATAAAGTGGGGATTCGTCCTAAGGACCACCTTATCATGATGGAATCTGGTATAAGGTGGATTAGCCACCAAAGCCTGCAGTTCACTGATGCGGCGAGCCGAAGTGACTGCAATAAGGAAAAGGACCTTCCAGGAAAGAAATTTCAGGGAGGTAGATACCAACGGTTCAAAAGGTGGCTTCATGAGTTGACCCAGAACTAGGTTCAAGTCCCATGCCACCGGATCGAATGGGAGGCTTAGTGAGGGTCAGGCCTCTCATGAATCTGGCAATAAGAGGATGAGAGGAAACAGGTTGTCCATTTATGGGTTTCAAGGATGCTGCAATAGCACTTAAATGGACTCGTACTGAATTCGTCTTGAGGCCTGCATTGGAGAGATGCAGGAGATAGTCCAGTAGAGAATTCAAAGGAAGTGCTAGAGGGTCAAGACCCTGTTGAGCACACCAAATGGAAAAACGTTTCCATTTGAAAGCATAGGAACGCCTGGTAGAGGGTTTCCTAGAGGCATAAAGGATATCTTTCACTGGTTGAGAAAGATCAAACTCTTGAAGGCTTAAGCCTTCAGTAACCAAGCTCGGAGATGCAGGGACTTGGGGTTTGGGTGCCACAAAGTCCCCTGCTCCTGAGACAGAAGGTCTGGAGCAGCTCCCAGGTCCAGGGAGGAGCCCTGGGAGAGCTGTAGAAGTAGAGGGAACCACACTTGGCGTGGCCAGCGTGGAGCAATAAGGATCATTGATCCGTGATCCCTCTGAAGTTTGAACAGAGTCTTGGGAATCAAAGGAATGGGTGGAAAGGCATAGAGGAATTCCTGACCCCAATGCAGGAGAAAGGCATCGTTGGCCTGAGCTCCCTGACACAGAGTTCTGGAACAGAACCGGGGAAGTTTGGCATTCCACGGACTTGCAAAGAGGTCTATGTCCGGGGTCCCCCATTCCTGAAAGATTCTGTGGATTTGGTCCATATGTAGGGACCATTCGTGTGGGAGCAGAACTCGACTGAGTCTGTCTGCCCAAGAGTTTTGAACTCCTGGAAGATATACTGCCAGAAGATGAATTCGATGCTCTCTGGCGAAGGCCCATAATCTGAGAGCTTCGTTGCAAAGCGCCAGAGAGCCCATTCCTCCTTGTTTGTTCAGATTGGCAAGGAGGGTGTGGAAGACTGTGAGGGCAAGGAAGATTGCTCGCAGTTCCAGAAGGTTGATGTGAAGGGTGGTCTCCTGGGGAGACCAGGTGCCCTGAGTGGAGAGGTGTTGAAGATGAGCTCCCCACCCTGTTTGGGAGGCATCTGTTGTGAGGGTTGCTTGGGGCAACGAGGGTTGGAAGGGGGTCCCCAACAACAGATTTTTGGAGGATGTCCACCACTGGAGAGACCAAAACAGACGTTTTGAGGTGAGTACTTGGTCCGAGAGCAGTCCCGATGCTTGAGACCACTGGGTGGCCAAAGTCCATTGAGCTGCTCTCATATGGAGACGAGCATAGGGCACCACATGGACCGTGGAGGCCATGTGGCCCAGAAGTTGCAGCAGTTCCCTGGCTGTCAAGTTCTGGACTGAGCCTGGGAGGCCAAGAGGGAGGTACCAGAGGGAGGTAGGCCCTTGCAGTGGTGGAGTCCAATTGGGCCCCTATGAATTCCAGGGATTGAGTAGGGATGAGTTGGGACTTGGGAACGTTTACCACAAGTCCCAGATATTGAAGAATACGCCTTGTGCGGTCCAGAGAAATCTGGGCTTCTGACTGAGTCGGTGCTTGGATGAGCCAGTCGTCCAGATATGGGAAGACAAAGATTCCCATGCCTCTTAGAAATGTGGCTACGACTGCCATGCATTTTGTGAATACTCTTGGAGCAGAGGCTAGACCGAAGGGTAGTACTCTGTACTGGAAATGTTTTCCCTGGAACAGAAAACGAAGATATTTTCTGTGGGATGGATGGATGAGTATATGGGTATACGCATCCTTGAGATCTAGAGAACAAAGCCAATCCTGACTCTGAAGGTATGGAAGGAGAATGCCCAGAGAGAGCATTTTGAATTTCTCCTTGAATAGAAACTTGTTCAATTCTCTCAGATCTAGGATAGGTCTGAAGCCCCCCTGTCTTCTTTGGTATGAGAAAATAAGGGGAGTAGAACCCTAACCCCTGTTGAGCAAGAGGAACCTCCTCTATTGTCCCTTGGGCAAGGAGAGAGGAGAGTTCCTGACCCAACAGGGTCAGAAGAGATGGGGGAGAACTGAATCGCCTCACCATAGTATGGGGAGGAAGGCTGGAGAAATAAAGTTTGTAACCCTCCCTGATGATAGAGAGGGTCCATTGCTCTGATGTTATTTGCTCCCATCTGGGAGCAAAGTGAGCTAACCTTCCAGGAATGGTGAGGGGCTCTGGTTGTTCTAGAGCCAGAAACGGTAAGTTCTCTAGGGGCAAGTCAAAACCCCTGAGGGGGTTGAGCCTGCTGAGGTGTAGCTGACACTGCAGGCTTGGACTTTACTTGCTTGGATTGCTGACGCTTAGCAGCAAAACGAGGCTGAGCAGACTGCTGGCCAGTATTTGCGGAAAATCTGGCCTTCTTATAGAAAGGCCTTTTAAAAGACTTCTTTTTGGCAGGGGTAGAAGTAGACTTAGAAAGTCTATCTAGAGTGGCATTTTCTGCATCCATTTGAGCAGCCTTAATTTGCCAGTCCTCACCAAATAAGTTCTCTCCTGTACAGGGCAGATTCCTTAAGCCATCCATGACCCAGGGTTCTAGGTCAGAAGCTTGGAGCCAAGCAAGGCGTCGGGCTGCAATGGCAATTCCCAAAGCCCTACCAGCGACCTCAAAGGAATCAAAGGCTGCCCTGTTGGAGAACTTGGAGACCTCTGAAAGTTGTGTCACCATAGAAAAGAAGTCCGCCCTTTTATCCTCAGGGATAAAGGGGGCAAAATTCTGTACCTTTAGGGCAAGTTTCCCAAGGAACATGCCCATATAAAGGCTGTAAGAATTTATCCTGGCTATAAGCATACTAGCCTGGAAAATCTTCCTACCAAAAGAGTCAAGGGTTTTACATTCTCGCCCAGGAGGGGTAGAAGAATGTCTTTTAGGACTCTTTATTTTCTTCATGGCAGACTTCACCACAATGGAGTGGTGAGGCAGCTGAGTTTTTTGGAACCCAGGAGAAGGAGGGACCCGGTACATGGTGTCCAACCTACGGGAATGGGGAGACAGAGTTAAAGGAGTCTCCCACAAATCCATCAACTGTTCTTGAAGGATTTCATGGATAGGCAGAGTGACTGCCTCTTTAGGAGCTTTGTTGTTGTTGTTAAGTGCCGTCGAGTCGGAGTCGACTCATGGCGACCCTCTGGATAGCTATCCTAAATTGTGTTCGGTCTTCAGTCAGGCGGCTCATTGACGACAGAATGGTACCCGTAGCTGCTGTTATTGTAGCGATCCATCTCATTGCTGGCCTTCCTCTTTTGCGTTGACCTTCTATCTTGCCAAGCATGATGTCTTTCTCTAATGATCTCTCTCTTCGCATGATGTGTCCGAAGTATGAAAGTCGAAGTCTTGTCATCTGAGCTTCTAAAGAAAGCTTAGGTTTGATCTCCTCTAGTACCGACTTGTTTGTTCTTCGGGCAGTCCATGGTATACACAGTATTCGCCGCCAGCACCATAATTCAAAGGCATCAATTTTCTTCCTGTCTGTCTTTTTCACTGTCCAGCTTTCACATCCATATGATGTTATTGAAAATACCATGGCTTGAACAAGTCAAATCTTTGTATGGAGAGACACATCTCTGCTCTTGAGAATCTTATCTAGGTCTTTCATAGCCATTCTGCCAAGAGCAATGCGTCGTCTGATTTCTTGACTGCTTGTTGCTTCTTTATTGATAGTTGATCCAAGTAGGTTAAAGTTGTTCACGATTTCAATTTCTTCTCCTTCAACGATGAACCTGTTGATTATACCAGTTGTCATGATCTTTGTCTTCTTTACATTAAGGTGCAGGCCCATTTTGAGACTATGTTCTTTGATTGTGAGAAGCAAATGTTTCAGATCATCTTCGCTTTCAGCCAGTAATGTGGTATCATCAGCATAGCGAAGGTTGTTGATGAGTCTTCCACCAATCTTCACACCTCTGTTGTCTTCATACAGTCCTGCTTCTCTGATGATTTGTTCTGCATATAAATTAAACAGGTAGGGGGAAAGTATGCAGCCTTGTCTTACACCTTTGCTTATTTTAAACCATTCTGTTTCTCCTTGTTCCGTTCGAACTGTTGCTTCTTGATCAATGTACAGATTACGCAAGAGAACGATCAGGTGTTCTGGTATACCCATGCTTCTTAATGTGGCCCAGAGTTTCTCATGGTTTACACAGTCAAAAGCCTTGCTATAGTCGATAAAGCACAAATAGATATCGTTTTGGTATTCTTTAGTCTTTTCAAGGATCCATCTCACATCCGCAATGATGTCTCTCGTTCCTCGCCCTTTCCTGAACCCTGCTTGCACTTCAGGTAGTTCTTGTTCTAGGTATGGCTGTAGTCTCTTTTGAATAATCTTCAGTAGAATCTTGCTGGCATGTGGGATCAGAGCGATTGTGCGATAATTTCCACAGTCAGTTGGATCACCTTTCTTTAGTATTGGTATAAACACAGATCTTTTCCAGTCAGTTGGCCATGATGTTGTCTTCCATATTTCTTGGCAGAGCCTTGTAAGTATGGTAACAGCTGCATCAGATTGCTGCAATACTTCTATGGGAATGCTATCAATGCCTGGTGCTTTGTTCTTTGATAAGGCTTTCAATGCTGCTTCAACTTCTTCTTTCATCACCAATGGTTCCTGATCATAAGGTATAGGTTGAAACGGCTGTTGGTCCACTTGATCTTTATCATATAAAAACTCTGTATATTCCTTCCACCTTTTCTTGATCTTCTCAGCATCATTCAACATAGAACCTTGAGCATCTTGTAACATTCCAATTCGAGGCTGGAACTTTTTCTTTAACTCTCGCAGCTTTAGGAAAGCCGATCTTGTTCTTCCTCTAATAGTTTCTGCTTCTATTTCCTTGCAAGTGTCATTGTAGTACTTTTCCTTGTCCTGTCTTGCTGCACGTTGGAAATCTCTGTTGAGTTCTGCGATTGTCTTTCTTTCTCCTTTGGCTTTAGCTTCTCTGCGTTTCTGGGCAATTTTCAGAGTTTCTTCCGTCATCCATTTTGGCCGTTTTTGCTTTTTCACCTTTTGTAGAGACTTCTCGCTTTCTTCCAGCACAACCTTCTTGATGTCATTCCATAACTCTTCCGGAGCTCTGTCATTTGTATCTAAAGCAGCAAATCGATTTTGCAGGCAGTCTTTAAATTCCAGTGGTATATTCTCAAGGTCATATTTTGGTGCATTCATGAGTGGTTTGCTCTTTTTCAACTTTAGCTTGAGTTTGCATACTAGTAGTTGATGATCTGTACCACAGTCAGCTCCAGGTTTTGTCTTTGTTGATGTTACAGAGCTTTTCCATCGTTGACTTCCACAGATGTAGTCAATTTGATTTTTATACAATCCATTGGGTGAAGTCCATGTGTACAGTCGTCGCTTGTGTTGCTGGAAGAAGGTGTTTGAGATGAATAGATCATTGGTCTTGCAGAATTCTATCAATCTTTCTCCAGCTTCATTTCTGTTGCCAAGTCCATATTTTCCAACTACTTTGCCTTCTTCTTTGTTGCCAACTTTTGCGTTCCAGTCACCCATGACTATCAGGATATCCTGTTTGCATGTTCTGTCAATTTCAGCTTGTACTTGTTCATAGAACTCTTCAATTTCATTCTCTTCTGCAGCTGTTGTTGGGGCATATACTTGAATTATAGTTGTGTTGATAGGCAATCCTCGTAGACGAATAGAGATTAAGCGTTCGCTGACTGCATTGTATTTCATTACAGTTCTTGCAAGTTTCTTCTTTATTATAAATGCAACACCATTTCTTCTTTGTCTTTCATTTCCAGCATAGTAGACCATGTGATCATCTGATGCAAAGTGCCCGATGCCAGTCCATTTCAGTTCGCTGACACCCAACAGATCAAGTTGTACACGTTCCATTTCATTCTTGACCACCTCCAACTTCCCTTGGTTCATGCTTCGTACGTTCCATGTTCCAATGTGTAAGACATCTTTACAGCTTCTGACTCTCATTTCATGCGCAGCTACATCAGCAGTCAGACTTCCCGAGGGCTTTGATCCAACCACATCATAAATGCTGGCTTTACTCTGAAAAGTCTTCAGCTCTTCCCCAGTAGCTAGTTGAGTGCCTTCCGACCTGGGAGTCTCATCTTCCAGCACCATAGCACAATTTGTTTTGTTGTAACTATCCATTGGGTTTTCATGGCAAGATACAGAAGTAGATTGCCGGGCCTTCCTTCCGCGCAGTTTAAGTTTGGTGTTGTTGCCGTTGTCACAGAAATGTGATCCTCCGCCGTCAACACTATCCCATTCTGCTGCTGCCCAGATGGGTGGTTTGTCTTCGTCTGGCACCTCAGCTGAGACCTGTCCATCTTGGGAGACCCTGCCAGTAGTTAAACTACCGATAGTTTAGCTCTCAGCATCACTGATGCACGCAAGCCCTCACAGCACGACAAGCTGCAAACCAAGTGAGAGTTAGGAGCTTTAGAGTATCCTAAAATATCCAATTTCTTTGATCTGGGTTCTTTTTCAGAAGATGTAGCAACAGAAAGTTCTTTAGCTACATCAACAATGAAATCCTGAAAGGATAAATCCTCTGGGGGAGACATCCTCCTCTTAGGAGAAGAGGGCTCCTCAGGAAGAACAAGCTCAGCAGTCATCAGAGGAATTGAATTCATCAGAAGAATCTGAGTATTCCCGCTGTGCTTTTAATGCTCGATACGCATACCGTTCGATATCGACATCGGGCGTATCGGGCATGGGATCAGTATCGGGCGAAAGCCTGAATCCCGTATGTGGAACCGATCGACGCTTGGACGTCGATGGTCTCGGTTCCGGTCTGGATACCGGAACCGGAGTCGGTACCGATGGAATCGGTACCGAGGGCGTCGCAGCATTAATGAAAGCTAGGATAGCCTGCTGCATGGTCTGGACAGTATTGCCCATAGACGCCACAACTGCCTGGATGTCGGTACCGGAATGGCCCGGTACCCCAGAGCAGTCCAACAGGCCGTGCCATCGATGTCAACCTGTGACCCCATGGTTGCTTTGGAGACCGGAGCCTCCCGCCGGGGTTTTTTGGCCTGGGCAGAATCCTCGAACTCAGAATTGAGAGCCTCTCGATCTTTAGAAAGAGATTTGCTTTTAGGGGATTTGCCCACCGGAGTTTTGGTTACCTGAGATCCATCCGGAGAGGAAGACCTGGACGACTGTGATGCTTCTGAAGGAAACAGCACATGGAACTTGTTGGCCCGGTTCTGCAATCCACGTTTAGACATCTGGGAGCAGGATGGGCAGTCCGGTATGGAATGGTCAGGTCCCAAACATTTAAGACACCATTCATGGGTGTCTGCAACAGAAATAACAGCACTGCACTTGGTACATTTCTTAAAACCAGGAGCTGGCTTCTCCATGAGGAGAATTTGTGTAGGCCTGAAGGCCTAACAATGTATCCAGCTGTGCTGAAGTAAAGAAAAAGTTTTTTGTTTTTTTTTTTAAAAAGAAAGAAAGACCGGTGGTACTGGTTTCGGTATGGGGAAGGCAGGTACGCGGTCTAAAGAAACAAACAAAAGTAATAAATTCTTCAGCGGTGACAGGAACACGACCTGCTGGCTCCGCGGAAAAAGAAGAACTGAGGAGAGCTGGTCAGGAAGGCGGGAAGGCAGCGCGCATGTGCAGTGGGAGGCCCCAAAAGCTTTTCATCTGAAAAGCTGGGGAGCTTTCCCGCGCAGGCTCCGTCGGTACCGACGTACCCATATGTGATGACTTATTCCTGCTTGTTCCTGGAGATCAAATTATGTTAGGAATTAGGTAATAATAAGAAAATCAGACTGATGTGGTTTCACAAAGAAGTGGCTGAGAATGGAAGAGTAAAGAGATTAACATTTAAATATGCAAGGACCCGAGATAGCAGAAGAGTTGTTTCACGCTGTTCATCCTGGACTGATACTTTTTCTTCTAAATTCCCTGAAATGTTTGTCTGATGGGGAAGTATAAGGGAAAGTGTGGCTACTCCTGGCAAAAGCTGCCCTTACTCCTACAGGCACTTGTTCATCGAGCAGTGACAGCTTCTACTCCACAGGGCTCAGAAGAGGTTTCACTGGGGCCTCTGTCAAGGAAAGGCTTGCTGCCGGGGGTTTCCTGGCCTTGATGTTACCCTTATCCTGGAGCACACTAAACTACTACTAGTGCTACTAAGCAGTTAGATAGTGCTATAGAACTTATGCCTTACTCAACAGATACACAAAAGAGAAAGCCCCTAGTCCCTGACGCCTACAGTCTGGTGAAGAAAGACAGGCCAGATAAAGCGTAGTTACTCACCTGTAACAGGTGTTCTCCAGGAGCAGCAGGAATCAGTCCTCACTTATGGGTAACGTCGGCGCCGACGGAGCCCTCGCGGAGCAATTTTCCCCAGCTTTCAAAGAAAGCCTTTGGGAATTGCAGCGCGCATGCGCGGTCCTCTTCCCGCCCAAGGGTGCCATCTTAGCCAGTCAGATGACATAGCTAAAAAAGACAGCATAAAAATTTGCAAAAAGAACATAAGCAGACGATTGCAACTCCAAGGGGAGGAGGGAGGGTAGTGAGGACTGATTCCTGCTGCTCCTGGAGAACACCTGTTACAGGTGAGTAACTACGCTTTCTCCAGGACCAAGCAGGAAGTCAGTCCTCACTTATGGGACTCCCAAGCTCAAGGCTACCGGAGACCCTAAGCACAAAAATGAGCTCCCTCTAGCTCAGCAGCACAGAAGGAAAGAATCTTCGCTGAATTATCACCCACCGGTAGCCCACATCCGGGATGGAGGGTAGGAGTTGCTCAGACCTCAAAGAGATTACGGAGGACTGCCTGTCCGAAAGCACTGTCCCTGCGGGACTCCCTCTCGAGACAGTAATGGACCGCAAAAGTCTGGCTCGAAGACCAAGTAGCGGCCCGGCAGATGTCTGCCAGCGGAACAGAGCGGAGGTAAGCCACTGACGTAGCCTTTGCCCGAACGCAATGAGCCGTGACTCGATTTTCTAAGGAGAGTCCGGCTGCCCCATAAGCCCAAGAGATACAGTCCGCAACCCAGATGGACAGAGTACGCTTGGAGACCGGGAGCCCCAATTTATTGGGGTCAAAACACACAAAAAGCTGAGCAGCTTTACGGTGCTCCCGCGTACGGTCAAGGTAGAAGTTCAATGCCCTTCTACAGTCCAGGGTATGGAGGACCGTTTCAGCTCGGCTGGAGTGCGGTCTGGGAAAGAAGGTTGGAAGTACCACCTCCTGATTGATGTGAAAAGGGGAGACCACTTTTGGAAGAAACTTAGGGTGAGTCCGTAAGACTACCCTATTTTTGTAGAACCGAGTGTAAGGGGGATCAGACACGAGGGCCTGCAATTCACTTACGCGTCTAGCGGAAGTGAGGGCTATCAAGAACAGCGTTTTCCAAGACAGAAAACGGAGAGAACAGGTAGCCATAGGTTCAAAAGGCGGACAGGTGATCCGCTGCAAAACCACATTCAGGTCCCAGTCAGGTGCTGGCGGGCGCAGAGGTGGTTTAAGTAGAAGGAGACCTCGGAGAAACCTCGCTACGAGAGGGTCGCTGGAGAGAGGTCTACCGTCCACCGGTACATGATGCGCCGAAAGAGCACTGAGGTGAACTTTGACGGAGTTGGACTTAAGTCCCAGATTAGAGAGGTGTAGCAAGTACTGCAAGATCACCGACACCGGGCAGGAGAAGGGATCCTGAGACTGTTGGGTATACCAGACGGCAAAGCGACGCCATTTAAAGGCGTAGCATTTGCGGGTAGAAGGCCGTCGCGAAGCCAAGACGACCTCCTCCACCTCTGCCGGCAGGAGAAGGGGAGCAAGGACTACCCTCTCAGCAGCCAGGCCATGAGGTTGAGAGACCTGAGGTTGGGGTGTAGTAGAGACCCCTGATCCTGAGTGAGGAGATCCGGTTGTACCCCCAGGGGGAATGGATCCTCCACCGCTAATTGCAGTAGGAGCGGAAACCACGGCTGTCTGGGCCAGCGAGGGGCCACCAGGATCATGAAGGCTTTGTCTCGGAGAACCTTGAAAAGAGTCCGAGAGACTAGCGGGATGGGAGGGAAAGCGTACAGAAGGCTCCCCGACCATGAGAGTAGAAAAGCGTCCGCCGCAACCCGACGGGGGTGTGGCTGACGAGAGCAGAAGCGAGGAAGCTGCCGGTTGTGAGGACTGGCAAAGAGATCCACCGTGGGGAGGCCCCACTTTAGGAAGAGCTTCTGAACTACCAAGGGATCCAGACGCCACTCGTGCGGCTGGAGGATTCTGCTGAGTTTGTCCGCCAGGCAATTCTCTTGGCCAGGGAGATAAACTGCCTTGAGGAGAATGCCATGACTGACGGCCCAAGAGCAGAGCTTCTGTGCCTCCCGGCAGAGGAGGAAGGAGCCCGTGCCCCCCTGCTTGTTCACGTAGAACATGGCAACTTGATTGTCCGTCTGGACAAGGACGGACTGGTGAGAAGTCAGGTGGGAGAACGCCCTGAGAGCCAGGCGGATCGCCCTGAGCTCCAGGAAGTTGATCTGCTGAGCAGACTCCCACGTGGTCCAGAGGCCCTGAGTACGTGCCCCTTGGCAATGTGCACCCCAGCCCAGGAGGGATGCATCTGTTGTCAGCACCCGGGCCGGCTGAGGTGACTGGAAAGGCATTCCGAATATCAGGTTCGGTTGCTGAAGCCACCACCGGAGAGACGAGATCAGCGGCTTGGAGACGCGCACTAGGTCTGTTAGGCCGCCTGAGGCTTGTCGCCACTGCTGGCGGAGACACCACTGTGCAGGCCGCATATTCAGGCGGGCATTGGGGGTCACATGGACGGTGGAAGCCATATGGCCGAGTAGTCTCAGGAAGCGCCTGGCGGAGACCAGGGGCTGGCTGCGAAAACGGTCGGCTAGGTCCATGAGCCGTTGAGCCCTGTCGAGCGGTAGGTATGCTCGCGCCTGAGGAGTGTGCAGCCTTGCGCCGATGAACTCGAGATCCTGTGAGGGGAGCAAAGTGGACTTTGCGAAGTTTATAACAAAGCCCAAGTGCTGCAGAAGAGTCACCGTGCGGCGCGTGGCGTTGGTGACCTCCAGGGCGGACGCTGCTCTGATGAGCCAGTCGTCTAGGTACGGAAATACATAGAGGCCGTGAAGCCTGAGATGGGCCGCCACCACCGCGAGACATTTTGTGAAGACTCGCGGTGCGGAGGACAGGCCAAAGGGCAGTACTCTGTACTGGTAATGATTTCCTGCCACCACAAACCTTAGGTATTGTCGGTGGCTTGGGTGGATGAGGATGTGCGTGTAGGCATCCTTTAGATCCAAGGAGCATAGCCAATCTCCCTGCTGGAGGTAGGGCAGAAGGATTCCAAGGGTAAGCATCTTGAACTTCTCTCGCACGAGGAACTTGTTGAGGTTGCGTAGGTCCAGGATGGGTCTGAGGCCTCCTGTTCTCTTTGGTATCAGGAAATACCTGGAGTAAAAGCCTTGACCTCTCAGGTGGTGGGGCACCGGTTCCACCGCCTGTTCCTGTAGAAGACCTGCTAACTCCTGAAGGAGTAAGTCCCCGTGCAGAGGGGGTCGTGGAGGTTCTCCCGGAAAAAAGGAGGGAGGGACCTGGTGGAAGTGGAGAAGATAACCTTCTCGCACGACTTGAAGCACCCAGGCATCTGAGGTGATGCTGGACCACCTGTGGGCGAAGTGAACCAGCCGGCCTCCGGTGCTGGGAGGAACCAGCGGGGGGGGGGAGAGGCTATGCTTAGTGAGTCAAAAACCCCCACCCTGCTGAGCAGGGGCTGGTGGTGCAGGCTTGGGGGCTTGCTGCCTACGGGACCCGTTACCCCGTCCCTTGGCCTGCTGGCCCTGTTGGGGAGCTGCAGGGGCCTGATAAGGGGGGTATTGTTTGTAGGCAGCCGCCTTCCTCGGGTAAAAGGACTTTTTCCCCGAGCTCTTCTTTTTCTGGGAAGGGGCGGAGGTCTTCCTAGAGAGCCTGGTCCTGGTGAGAGTCTCAGTCTCAATTTGTGCAGCCTTTTCAGCCATGGGCTTGCCAAAGAGGTTTTCGCCTCGGCAGGGGACATCGACCAACTTGTCCTGCACCCAAGGCTCAAGGTCTGACGACTGAAGCCAAGCCTGTCGGCGGGCACCGATGCCGGCTGCGGCCACTCGAGCCGATGCTTCAAAGCCATCATAGGCTGCACGGGACATGAACTTTGAGCATTCCCTAATGCCAGTGGACAAGGCCAGGAACCTCCGCAAGGGTTCCTCGGACAGACCAGCGGAGAATCCGGCTAGCTCTTTAGCCAGGTCTCGGAGATACATGCCCATGTATAGCTGGTAGGTCTGGACACGACACGCAAGCATAGAGCCCTGGAAACACTTCTTACCAAGGCCATCCAGGTTACGGGCCTCCCTGCCAGGAGGCACCGAGGAGTGCATCTTCTGGCTCTTAAGACGATGCATGGCCGATTCCACTACCATGGAATGGTGTGGTAGCTGTGCTTTCTGGAAGCCAGGGCTCTTGCGGACTCGATAGATAGAATCGACCCGCTTGCTCAGGACCGGCGAGGAGGCCGGGCTCTCCCACATGCGGAAGAGCAGTCGTGCCAGCATAGGAGGAACCGGCACAGTAAAATGTTCCCTTGCGGGAGAGTCATACTGGAGGGCGTCGAGCTCTTCGGCTCCTCCTCGGGGTCCGCCGGGAAGGCCAAAGCCTTGGCCATATCCCTGACGAAGTTCGAGAACCGGGCATCCTCCGGGGGGGACTGCTTCCGAGGCTCGGACTCCGGTGAGTCCGAGGGGACACACCGAGTCCGGAAAGAATCAGGCGACTCTTCCTCTTCAGACTCCCAGACCGACTCCGACGAGGACTCGGTGGGGTCGGCCCGGGCAGGGCGTGGCGCCTGCCGCCCCGACGCCGAGGGAGTCGGCGTCGGCGACCTCGGTCCCGAACGGGAGGCCGAAGGTGACCTCGACCGAGGATCGACTCGAGTTCGCATCGACTCGAGGATCGGCTCGGTCTCCGGGGTCGACTTAGACGTCGACGTCCCGGCGGTCGGGGCAGCGGTGCCAGCGAGGCCAGCGAGCAGTGCCCGCTGCTGGTCCATGAAGGCAGACAGTCTGCTCTCCAAGGCCGTCAACCTGAGTCCGAGCTCAGGTGACCCAGCAGCCCCCGACTCGGGCCCCGACGGCGTCGGGCCCGACGTCGGCTGTCGCGGAGGCGAGTCCAGAAGGACCACAGGACTTACCCGAGCAGGCATCTCCGACTCCAGGCGAGGTCGCTTCGTGAGGTGCTCCTTCTCCAAGGACCCGGGGCGGCTGTCGGGGCTATGCGACCTGGCCCTCGCGGAACCAGGAGCGTCCACCGACGCCGCCCTCGCGGGTTTCACCTTCCGACGATGGTCCCCGGAGGGAGAACCCCTGTCGGAGGAACTCCGGCGACGGTCCGAGCTGGAGCCTTTGGACGCGGAGGCCTCCGACGAGGTCCGGGTACGGCTGGGGTCAGCGAAGATTCTATCACGCTGATGCCGCCGACTTCTCAACGCTTTGGAGGACATTTTGCCGCAGGGCCCACAGATCAGTTCCTCATGATCTGGGCCCAGGCAGCGGAGGCAAAAGTCGTGTGTGTCAGTTAGTGACATATTTCGGTCACACTGACCACACCGCTTGAAACCACTGGCAGCCATCGGGGGAAAAAGGGCCCCTGCGAGGTCAAAGGACCGGGCTGCCAGGGAAAAATCGAAAACGAAAGCTGACTAAGTCAGAAAAACCGAAAAAAGGAAGAGGACTCGTGACCGGCGTCGCGAGTCCGGGCGGGAAAAAGACCGGCGTCGAACCGAAGGAAAAAGAATAAAATAATGAAGAAATATCGACTTTTTCGCGGGGACAAGACGGGGACGTCTGTAGGGCTCCGCGGAAAAAAGAAGACTGGCTAAGATGGCACCCTTGGGCGGGAAGAGGACCGCGCATGCGCGCTGCAATTCCCAAAGGCTTTCTTTGAAAGCTGGGGAAAATTGCTCCGCGAGGGCTCCGTCGGCGCCGACGTCACCCATAAGTGAGGACTGACTTCCTGCTTGGTCCTGGAGAAATAGGTGTTTGGTGTGAGTCAGGGATGAGATTTGAAGTCTGAAAGTTTATGGAATTTAGTTTGACAGACCTTCTTTATCTAAATCTGTGATATGCGGAATTTGTGCTGTAAAAACAGTCCATGTAAGAAAAGCAGGAAATGGATTAGGGGGATTCTTAGCCAGGGCTCTTTGGGTCAGCTTAAATCTTGCAAATGCACCGGTTGGCAATGCCACAGGAGTAGTGCTGCTGATGGGAGGGGCAGTTTGGCACAGCAGTAGGGAAAACCTCTGGCTGTGGGTGATGCCCCTTAAAAAGTGCAGCAAGAGGTGAATTATGGGTGAGGTGTGTGAGTTGATCTTTGACCGCAATGTTAAGATCTAGCGGACTTATAACTCTTTCTTAGTAAACATTTTTATTCACTGTAAATTGTCTTTCTTGAATAGACACATAGCAGAAACCATCTGTCCTGGGTATGTCTAGCATTGCACACATCTAGTAACACTCTAGGGATGATAAATAGCAGAAGTGGAACATGTAATATTCAGGAATTTACCAGGATCTTTAATAGGAACACACTGAGGTACACCTCCTTCTACCACATGAGATAATTCTTTATGATTTACCAAACTGCTATGAATTGATAACGTGTGGTACTTGTGATTCTCTGAAAGATGATTGGCTGCCTCTGTTCTGGGCGGGGCAGTGGGAGCTCTTCAGACGTACATCTTTCCCACTGTCTTTTTATATCCTTTCCCTCCCCATTATGAGCCGTTGCTGTTCTCTTCCATGCATTGTGTAGTAATTCACAGGATAGGATGGAGGCACTGCTCAGACAATGTCTGTGATTCTCATGATCTGTAAACTTAAAGTTAACACTTTGAGCCAGATTTTATAACAAAACACCTAACGTATAAAGTCCATGAAGGGGCATATTTTAAGGTTATTTTATTAAGGCAACATAGGCTCCCATCCAGCTTTATAAAATAGACCCTAAGGACTAGCCCCGATAGTACACAAATGCATTCACACACACACTTACACCCGCCCCAAACCTACTGTAAATGGGTGAGGAATTCTGCACGTGTACCCATGTATTGTATAAAATATACTTGTACACTGCAACCCTGCTCCAGCTCGACCCAAGGAATGCCTACATGTAATGTACATACAAGAACAGGTAACCTTGTAGGTGTGCATACTTACATACATGTATAGAGCTGCACAATTATATAAAAGGCCTTTTCTTTATGTAAATCAGCCCCTCTCTGTGGACTCTGTCACAATCTCTATAAACGGCCTTAGAAAGTTACAGCATTACAAACTTCGGTGAATAGCCTCCCACTGGCTGGAGCTCATGTAGGGGTATATTCAAGTTAAGAGTCAGGAGACATTTTTGCCTTGCTTGAGAAAGATCTTCAGCCATGATGCTAGTATCAGACAAACATACAGATCTCCAAGGCACAACATATCACAGCTCATAAACTTCTCAGTTTCAGCTTTGTTTGGTGATATTTTGACATAATCCCTTTCCTCATTGTCTTTGGAGTCTGTAATCCATTGAGTTACTCTTCTACCAGTGACACCTCTGCACGCAGTGATTCTGTTTTTCCCTATACAGGTGGTTAGTTTTCTTCTGGCATTGTGTCCTCATTGATTACATTTTTGGGGTATAATTTTCATTACACAATACTGAATTCAATTGATTTCTGTAAGGTTATGCATTTTATGAACTCGGTCATGTTCCTAATCAGATACTTTGGGTATCAAGTTTAGCTTAGGTCCCCTTCCATCTCCAGGACTACAGCCCAAGTATCCATCTCCACATATTCCAGAAGCTCAGCTCCGAGTCCTTCCACCTTCCGGACTCTGTTCCTTGGTCTGTCTTACATCATGTTTCACCTCCTCTGTTGCCCCCTTACCATTCATCGGTTTCTGTATCCGACCAGTTACTTCATCCTATTGCTCCGGCTGTTCTGGCATCTTTCTTCTGGTTCCTCTCTTTCACTTTCTCTCTCATCCCTCAATTGTTCTGAGATGTTATTACTGGCATACTTCTCTCATTTGCTTTTCTAATTTCAGAACTTCTCTGTGGATCATCAGGTTATTTTCTATTGATTTGCTCTTGCTTCCAATTTTTGAACCTTCTGGATTTAAATTTAGAACCTGTGTTCTCAAAATAGCAGAACCTTATTGCCTTTTAAACTTCAAAAGTCCATATAACTGTAATTTGCCCTCTTAATTTTTTTCATTAGCCTTTTTGTTCTCTGTCCCGATAGAGTAGGTTACTGAACAAGTTTTCCATGTCCAATAGCTGCACCAGAGATCAGACACATTGCTGGTTAACCAGCATCCCAGGCAATCTATAGGCTGCCCATTCTAAATTCTGACTCAATCCACAGTTAGCAGGAATCCACGTCCAGTAATGCTGGAGCTTAATGTAATCTGCAAACTACTACTATTTCTGCAGCAATGGAAGAAGATACTGACTCCCGATCTCTGGGCAAAATGGAATAGAACTACAGGACATCCCCCATCACATTCCCTCCTCCTGAAGTCATCATGGGACGGTGAGAGATATGGACTCCCTTCAGTTATACACTGGCTCCCCTTGAGGCAATATCTCCAAATGGGATAGTTTTCTGCACACCAAGACAGTCATGAACCTCATGCCTAAGCCAGGATATGTGGCGTATGAGCTCAGTCTATTAAATTTACTGCTAATGCTCAGTGTAGTACCTGCATCGTCGAAAGACAGCTTCCTTCTGGAGTTCATAAGATGGAACATGTATGGGTAATTTCTCTCTACACCTGAAATCCTTCCGAGGGATCCAGGCCTGGATCTCTGCCTGCTTATCTGACACTGCTGCCTGGATGTCTCACTGCCATCTGAAATTGAACATGACCAAATCTGAGCTCCTTATCTTTCCCCCCAAACTCACCCCCCCCCCCTTCCTCCCTTCTCTGGTTCTGTGGATAACATCACATTCCTCCCTGTTCCCTTAGCTTCTAACCTTGGGGTCATCTTTGACTCTCTCTTTCTCTGCACACATCCAATCAGATAGCTAAAACCCGTCACTTCTTCCTCTATATCAGTAAAATTTGTCCCTTCCTTTCTACACAGACTACCAAGATCCTCATCTACTCTCTAGTCACCTCCCATCTTGACTATTGTAACCTGCTCCTCACTGGTCTCCCTCTCAATCATCAATCTGTTCAGAACTCAGCTGCATGGCTTATCTTCTGCCTGCTATGCTCATATAACCCCTCTTCTCATGACATTTCACTGGCTCCCTATCCATTTCTGCATCCAGTTCAAACTTTTCCTGCTGACCTGCAAGTGCATTCATTTTGCGGCTCCTCAATACCTTTCATCTCTTATCTCATTCTAAACCCTTCCTCAGGAACTCCGTTCCCCTAGCAGATCCCTTTTATCTGTGCCCTTCTCTGTCACTGCCAACTCCAAACTTTGTTCATTCCACCTTTCTGCTCCATATGCCTGGAACAAACTATCTGAGTCAGTGTGTCAGGCTCCTTCTCTAGCCCTATTCAAATCCAGGCTAAGAAACCAACTCTTTCAGGCTGCTTTTGGATCCTGATGCTCCTCACTCTCTTGTTCACTACTTATGTATATCTTACCATACTCTGGTTTCCAGTTTTGTGATGTTTTTGCCCTGATTAGATTGTAAGCTCTGATGAGCAGTGACTGTGTCTCACGTCTGACATGTACAGAGCTGCATACGCCTTGTAGCGCTATACGTTGTGCCAACTTAGGGACTTTCCCATTCCATACATATTGCATTATCATATTCTGAAGCATTTTTAATACCCCCCAGGGCACCGCATTGGGTAAGGACACAAATAAAAATAAAATCTGCGGTAGCACATTCATTTTGACTATGGCTATGCACCCCAGTCAGGTCAGATGAAGTCCCATCCAAGAAAGAGGTCTCGTTTGAGGCTTTCTACCAGCAGTTTATAGTTCCAATCCTGAAGGTTCTTGAGCAGGCTGCCTAATTGTATCCCCAGATACCAGAAGTGCTTATTTAGCCACTTGATGGGGAAATGCCCCACAGGTGGTCCTCCAATGCTTTTAGTAAATTAAATATTGCAATCTTGCTCTGATTTAATTTATAGCCCACTACCTCACTGTATCGACCCATCGCTGCCATCAATATTGGCAGTGTGGTAAGGGGCTGTTGTAGGGTAAAAATAATATCGTCTACGAAAAGGGTGATTTTGGTCCTCTGCCCCCTCCCCCCCCCCCCCGCCACCTACACCCCCTGTATGTCTTTTTGCTCTCTAATATATTCTGCGAGGGACTGTATCGCCAAGGCGAATAGAAGTGGTGATAGTGGGCATCCCTGGCGTGTCCCTCTCCCCAGAGCTAAACTATCGGAATAACCTCTGTTTACTCTTGGATGGTCATACAGTGCTTTAATCCATTTTAGAAAATTCTTCCCCTGGCCCATTCATTCTAAAACCTGGAACATAAACTGCCACTGTACCTGGTCAAATGCTTTTTCAGCTTCCAATGTAACTAATACTGTTTGATCTCCTGACCTCTGTAGGTCCCAAGTAATATTTAATAGTTTCTGAATGTTGTCACCTCCTTGTCGCCCCATCATAAACCCCGTTTGGTCTTTGTGTGCCAATTTAGGTACTACCCCTTGGAGGCGATTAGCTAGCACCTTGGCCAGAACTTTAGCATTGAGGTTAATTAGGGAATTAGGCCGATATGATCCACAGCCTGTGTTAACCTTGTCCAGTTTAGGTAGGATTGTGATACCCAATTTTTCCATCAACTTCAGGATCTCCTCCCCTTGGAGCACCCCATTAAAGACTTTAGTTAACAGCAGGGTAATTTGGTCTTGCATTAAGCGATAAAATTTGCATTGAAGCCATCTAACCCCAGGGCCTTACCCAACTTGAGGATCTTAATGGCTGCTTGGACCTCTTCACTGATTTGCTGTCCTATTCTCTCCTCCTACTCCGCCCCAGCTTCCTTAGATAACAGTCATTCAAAAATGAGACCTCCCTCTCTTTTCCCCCTGATATTTCACTTTATATAGGCTCTCATAATATTCTCTAAATACCTGACTAATTTAAGACAGTCAATGTACTATCCCCCCCTTGTGGTTCCGAATACCTCCTATGTAGGCCACCTGCCTTTTGGCTTTCAGCCGGCTAGCCAGAATCTTACCAAACTTATTACCCCCTTCAAAAATGTGCTTGCTGCAACATGGCTAATCTGTGTGCAATTTCTTGAGCCTGCAATCTGCTCAATTCTCCCCGCAGTTTAATCAATTCTAAGCTATTAATTATGGATCGCAATCACTCTGTTGCCTCCCCTCTAACTCCACAATTTTTTCTAAGAGCTTGTTTTATTTATTTATTTGCTTTTATATGCCATGCTTTTTTGAATCACTGCGATTTACAAATAACATGAGCAATCAAACATTTCACAAGGAACTGGAGATAACAAGAACAAAAATAGTGGAACAAATTGAATAGAACAGATTACAATTTAAATGAAATTTCTGCTTTTCAGAATTACTCCTCTCCCTCTTGGCCTGGGCTGCCATATTGATGAGGTGACCTCTAGTGACAGTCTTCAGCCCCTCCCAAACGGTACCCATTTCTCCATTCAAATTAAAACAGACTTATTCCTGTATAGTTTTATGTATTTTATTTACCTGTGCTTTCTCATCTAAAAGTGAAATGTAACCTCCAGAATTTAACCCCTTCATCCCGATCTCCAGTGTCAAATGTAACACTAATGGGGGCATGGTCTGTTCAGGTTATCGGTCCTGCTCTATGGTCCTAGCCTTAGAAATTCAGCTTCCACTAGCCCAGATCATATCCAATCGACTGTATGTCCCATAAGCATGGGAGTAGAATGTATATTTACGCTACTCTGAATGTCTACATCTCCAAATGTCCACAAACCCAAGATATTCTTTAAATTTTTTCAAACTCTTCTGCTCCAGCAGCCCCCGCTGGCTTGACCCCCGCTCTTATCCAAGTGCGGGTTGCTGATCAAATTATCGTCCCCTCACAAGTTAATCAGGGCCTCCCCTAGCCCCTCCATCTCCTTTAACATCTGCTCATATAACTCCCCCCAATGTTCATTTGGGCAATAAACACTGATGATCCAAACCTCTTCATCAGTAACCCTTAGCCGCACCTCTACCCACTGCCCCACTCTATCCCTACATTCTCCCACAATTGCATGTTGACATGTCTCATGAACTAAGATGCCCACACCTCCTTTCCTTGGATTTGCTCTTTGTCCGGCAAGGATCACTACTGGGTAATATCTTGAATATAGTAAGTGCTCCTGCCCCACCTTCAGATGCATTTCTTGGACACATAAGTCATCCGCATTAAGATGCCTGCCCTCTCTCTCCAATAAGTGTGTTTTATGCCATGTCTGGAGCCCTTTAGAATTCACCGTGGTCACTGTTAGCTGCTTCCTATTCCAGTTTCCTTTATCCTTTGATTTCTTCCCACCCTGGTCCCCTCCTTGCATCCTCTACCCCCTCTCTCTCCATCTCCTCCCCCTGTCCCCCGCTCCCTTCCCCCTCGTGTTCCAGAAGCAAATATAAATTAGAGTGTCCTTTACCCTTCCCGATCTTCTGGCAACTTAACCATTTAACTCTGCCCAAATCAGCTCCTCCCTCATGTGGTCTGGTGAGCCTTTACCGACCAATCAGTCTATGCTGTCCTCTTTCACTTCGATCAGTCCCATCAGTCCATTCACAGCTCAATTTTCAGCCCATGCGGCCTGCTCCTTAGCTGACTAATTCAGCACTTTGTCTCCTCAAGATGCTTTACTTGAGTCTCCCACTCCTGATGAGCTGCTACCTCTTGCTGCTGGAAACCAGCATCTTTTAAAGCTCCGAGTGCCTCAATCATTGTATGCACTCGAGACGGATGCAGCTAGCGATACCACAGTTCAGTGCTCCGGAGAGCTTGAGTGATTGCTTTCAGTGCCCTATGTCGCTGCAGAGTCCCTGCTGACAGATCATCATAGATGGAGACCGGGTACCCTTGCCAGGTGAAATTCCCAAGGCCCCTCATTTTTGCCACTATGCACTCCTTAAGTTTGTAATCCTTCAAGCAAATGATGTCTCTAGGTCTATTGATTCTTGGCTGACCCAGCGCTCAGTGTGCTTTGTCCAGCAGTATTTCTCTAGGGGGCTACCTCTTCCCCTCCCTTTTGTAAGGCTTCTGAGCAAACAACTGTCTTTAAATTCTGAGTCCTCGGTATGCCTCTGAATCGCAGGTTGTTTCTCCGGGATCTGTTTTCAGGTCCTCCAGTTTGTATTGCAGTTTGTCCTGCCACTCCTCTCCTTTTCCTACCCGGTTTTCTAATACTTCTTGTTGCTGCTCCAAGTCCTGGAGTCTGTTTTCATGCTCTCCCGCCTGATGCGTCAATTCTGCAAACTCCTCCTTCATTTTCCCGATGAGCTCTCCAAGCTGCATCTTAATTGCCCAAACTTCAGTGTTAATTTCATTAAACCATTCTGCGCTGTCCATTTCAGGTGGGGGAAGTGATTAAGGATCGGGAGGGGAGGGTCTTAATTTTTGTGGGTGAGTTGAGCGGGCAGAAAGTAACGATAGTAAATCTGTATGCACCTAATGGGGGGCAAGTTCCATTTTGGAAAGAAGTGAGAGGATTATTGGAACGGACGGTGCAGGGGAAACACGTGTTGGGGGGAGATTTTAATTTGGCACTACATCCAGAATGGGATAGGCAGATGGGGGGGGGGGGGGGCGGGGGGAGGGGTAAAGGGAAAGCCCGGAGCAGGAGATTAGTGAAGGGGATAGATGTGTGGCAGGAACATAACAGGGAGGCAAGGGAGTACACCTTTTATTCACATCCACCTAGAACTTATAGTCGAATAGATTACTTACTGATAGATAAACTGTGGGGGACCAGAGTGCGGGAAGTAAAGATTGGAAATATTACATTGTCAGATCATGCTCCGACTTGGGTTGAGATACAGGGTGGGAATGGAGAGGGAGGTACAAGATTTTGGAGGTTGAATGAGAGTCTTCTCCGAAGGGACGAAGTAGTAAAAGACATCAAGAAAAGCTTGCAGGATTATTGGCAGCTGAATGACAAAGGAGAAGTGGGGGAGACTAGTGTGTGGGAAGGAATGAAAGCGGTAATCCGGGGGAGGTTGATTATGTGGGCTGCTAAATACAAGAAGGGTTGGAAGGAAAGGGAGGACAAATTGCATGTTGAAATTAAGGAGGCCACAACGCTGTACAATAGGACGGGGTCAGAAAGGCAACTGAAATATTTAAATCAATTGTGCTTGAAGTTAAACAGGTTACAATTAGAAGCCATTGCTTAACAGATGGAGCGAGTAAAACAAAGGTTCTATGAATGGGGAGATAGGGCCGGGAGACTGCTGGCGAGAAAACTTAAAAAGAGGGAGGTAAGGAATGCAATAATAGCAATTAAGGGCCAGGATGGGCAATTCTGAGGGGTGGAAAGCAAATAGGGGATAGATTTTGCCAGTACGATGCAGAGCTGTACTCCCAAAGGGGGGAGGGGGAGTGGCCTCCATAGGGGAATTTTTGGGATCAGTGGAACTTCCAAAAGTGGGAGAGGATTTGGGGGCCAGTCAAGAGGAACCCATTTCCATAGGGGAAATTGAGAAGGTGATTAAGGAAATGTCACTGGGGAAAACTCCAGGCTTGGATGGCTTGCCTAATTTGTTTTATAAGACCTTCCGGGAGGACTTGGTGGATTTTCTAGGGAATTTGTATAATGGGATTGTAGGAAAGGAGGGGCACTGTCACAGGGAATGTCGACAGCAGGTATAACAGTAATACCAAAGGCAGGGAAGGATCTGCTGAATTGTCGGTTGTTTTGCCCAATATCGCTATTGAACACGGATGTGAAGATTTTGGCAAAAATACTAGTGAATAGATTGGCTCAGGGAATGCCTACTCTTGTCAACATAGATCAAACAGGGTTTATTAATGATAGGCAGGCGCCAGACAACATCAAGAGAGTGTTAGGGGCAATTTGGGGGGCACATAGAGGCAAGGATAATACGATGGTGCTGTCTATTGACGCGGAAAAAGCATTTGATCGGGTGGGTTGGGAATATCTATTTGCAGTAATGGATGGGGTTTGGGGACAACTATGTCGCCTGGGTGAAAGCTTTGTATGATAGGCCACAAGCAAGGGTACGAATTAATGGTCGGTACTCGGAAGCTTTTTCCCTTCAGAGAGGTAAAAGGCAGGGATGCCATTTATCGCCCTTGCTTTTTGCTTTGGCTATGGAACCTTTGGCACAGAGGATAAGGGGGTATGGGTGGGAGAGAGGCAGCATAAGATATCATTGTTCAGGGAGGAGTGGTCTAGTGGTTAGGACAAGGTACTTCAGGCCGGAGGGCCAGGGGTTCAAGTCCCACCTGGGGACAGCAATCTCAGGCCGGAGGGACTGGGATTTCTAGTCCTATAGGCACTCCTTGTGGTCTTGGGCAAGCCACTTAACCCTCCATTGCCCATGTTCCCTGTAAGTATTATCGTATGTGTGTCATATCCCCTCGTATTAAATGTATCCCCCAATTGACCGCTTTGACCCGGTGAAAAGCGAAATATAAATACAGCTAAATAAAATAAAAAATAAAATAAAATATTTTATTAACACTAACGCAGCCAGAGGTGACATTAGGAACAGTCTTAGAAGTGACAGAACAGTATGGGGAAGTGTCGGGTTTTAAAATAAATATGGAAAAGACAGAGGCACTGAATGTTAACATAGGGGTAGTGGAGATAGGTAGGTTAAAGGAGAGGTATCCCTTTAAATGGGCAAAGAAAATGATTAAATATTTACGGGTATAGCTCATGGCATAGCCACAGCTTTTATATGGGGCAAATTACCCCCAATTATGGAAACAAGTGGCCCAGGATTTACGGGGTTGGATGGATATGGAGATTTCCTAGTTGGGCCGTATTGCAGCGGTCAAGATGAATTTAAATACCCAGGATGTTATATTACTTTCAGGCTCTCCCTGTTGAGATCCCTGAGAGGCATTTAAGGGAGATTCAAGGGAAAGTATTTCACTTCATATGGAAAAGACGGCCTCCAAGAATAGCGCGGGCAGTCCTTTACCGATCTCAGGGTGAAAGGGGATTGGGGGTTCCAGATATCCAAGCCTATTATAGAGCGGCCCAGATTAGGCATTTAATGGACTGGAGAGAGGGAGGGGAAAGGAAAATATTTGTAGATATGGACGGGGGGGGGGGGGGGGTGGAAGGAAGGACCAATTGAGGTCATGCCATGGACTATGGCAAAGGACAGGAGTGGGGGTTTCTTAGAAAACCCCTACACGCGGCATGTTTTAGCCATATGGGATGGAGTGAGAAGAAGGGAAGGGGGTATCGAGCTTCTCGGTAATGCAACGACTGTGTTATACGGGAGACTTTACCCCAGAAAGAGGGAGGGGTTTATAAACAATGGGAGAGTAAAGGTTTACAATGGTTTTACTAATTTATCGATGGGGGGGGGGAGTGGGTCCCGTTTGCAGATTTACAGGAGGAATATAATTTGGGGCCTGGGCAGTTGTTTCATTATGGTTAAGTGATACATTATTTGAAAGGGAAGTTGGGGAAGGAGAGGTTAGCACGAGAGTTTACTGAACTGGAAGTGATTTGGTAGGGGAAAAAGAGATCTAGGGGGCTAATTACGGCCTTGTATAGGACAATACGAGAGGGGCAAGGGGAGGAGAAATTGGGTTATATGAGGGCATGGGAAAGGGAGATGGGGAGGAACTTGGAGACTGGTCAGTGGAAGGCCATTCTGGAACAGGGTCACCATTTGCCAATTTCCATTGTTGTTCGGGAAAATTGGCACAAAGTGTTAATGGGGTGGTACTATACCCCAGTGCGTTTGAATAAAATGTATCAGATGGCATCAAGGAGCTGCTGAAGGCAGTGTGGAGAGGAGGACACAATGTATCATATTTGGTGGGAATTCCACAGATCCAGATATTCTGGGATGAAATTCAGAGGTGGATAAGACGGGTGGTGGGTTAAGAGATAGAGAGGAACCCTGAAGTTTTCTTGTTTGGATGGTGGAGGGAACGGGGCCCGAGGGAGAATAGGAAGCAAATATTAGCATGTCTCAGTGCGGACAAAGAGTAAATTAGACTTACCTGCTAATTGTTGTTCCTTAAGGAACTCTAGTCCAGTCCCGGAACCATAGAGTTTAGAACCTCCTCCAGCAGCTTTGGAGACTGAAAGACATCAACTCTTTGATGACACTGGTATAAATAGGCAAGGACCGCCCTCTTCCACCAGTACCTATTGACAAAGCAGACTGAGCAGAGCAACAAATAAGTAGTTAAAAAGGCAATGCAATAAACTGAACAACCACTAAACCTTAGGAACGAAAAACCAAGTTCCTTCCTCTCTTATCTGCAATTTTTTTTTTTTTTACAATGTGTGAATCTGCCATTGTAAAGACCAACCTCCCCGAGCCATACCAGCACTGCTGCGAAAGGGATCCCCTCTCGTCTGCCCTCTGCAGCACCTCTAAAATCCCTTTCTGAGTCACACCCCCCAAACTTCAGGCTGAACAGTTCCGCAATCTACTGGGAGGGATCTGGGACTGGACTAGAGTTCCTTAAAGAACAACAATTAGCAGGTAAGTCTAATTTACTCTTCCTTTGCGTCCCTCTAGTCCAGTCCCGGAACCATAGAGGATGTAACAGAGCAGTGAGTATCAACGGGAGGGACCTGCAAGCCCAGCCTGAAGCACCGCTGAGCCAAAACGCCCATCCCCCGCTGCCTGCACATCTAACCTATAGTGCTTCGCAAAGGAATGCAATGACGACCAAGTCGCCGCTCTACAAATGTCCGCTACCAGCACCAAACTGACTTCGGCCCAAGACGCCGCTTGCGCCCTAGTGGAATGAGCCTGGAGACCCTCCGGCAACACTCTGCCCTTCAGAAGGTACGCCGTCGCAATCGCCTCTTTCACCCACCGTGAGATAGACGACTTAGCCACAGCCTCTCCTTTCCGCGGGCCACCAAACGTTACGAACAACCTATCGGACCTCCGGAACGGCGCGGTGCTGCGGAGATACTCCTTAAGTACGCAACGAACATCCAGCAGATGCAACTTGCCTTCCGACCTATTCTTCTGCTCCGCCGAAAACACCAGAAGCGACACCACCTGGTTAAGATGAAACACCGAAACCACCTTCGGCAAGAACGCCGGCACAGTACGCAACACGACCTTGTGATCGAAGAACGACAAATACGGCTCCTTACAGGACAAGGCTTGCAGCTCGGAAATTTGTCTCGCGGAGCAAATAGCCACCAAAAAGACTGTCTTTAACGTCAGATCCTTCAGCGAAGCCTCACTCAATGGCTCAAATGGCACCCTGATCAAGGCCTCCAACACCAAATTCAGATCCCACGCTGGAACCGAACCGCGCCGCAGAGAACGCATGAGTAACACGGCTCGCAAAAATCGGCGAATGTCGCCGTGAGCTCCTAACAGTTGACCCTGAATCTTCCCCCGATAACAGGAAATCACCGCCACCTGCACCCGCAAGGAACTAGCCGCCAGGCCCTTTTCTACCCCATCCTGTAAAAACAAAAGGACCTGCGACACCGAAGCTCCCAAAGGACGCAGATTCCACTCCACACACCAGGCCTCAAAAATGCGCCACACTCGAATATACGCCAACGAAGTGGACCGTCTCTGCGCCTTCAGCAACATAGAAATGACCGCTGCGGAATAACCCTTGGCAGTCATCCTAGCCCTTTCAAGAGCCATGCTGTAAGCGAGAATCGATTCACCTGTGGCATGCGTAGCGGCCCCTGCAGCAACAGATCCGCCCGCTGTGGGAGCCTCCACGGCTTGTCCACCAACAGCCGAATCAAATCCGCATACCAAGGTCTTCTGGGCCAATCGGGCGCTATCAGAATCACCAGGCCGCGGTGCCTTTCTATCCGCTGCACTACCCGGCCTATGAGAGCCCAAGGCGGAAACACAGAGAAGCCCCTCCCTCGGCCATTTCTGTGCCAACGCATCGAGCCCCTCTGACATTCTTTCTCTCCGCCTGCTGAAAAAGCGCTCTACTCGCACAGACTCGAAACTCGCCATCAGATCCATCTGCGGAATCCCCCAGCGCCGTATCACTAACGCAAAGACGTCCGGGTTTAGTACCCACTCCCCCAGATCCACTCTGCGGCGACTCAGGAAATCCGCTTCGACATTGTCTACCCCGGCTACATGCTGCGCTGAAAGAGCTGACAGGTTCTGCTCGGCCCAACCTAACAACTGACTGGCCTCTGCCTCTAGCGTCGCACTGCCCGTGCCTCCTTGTCGATTGATGTAGGCTACGGTTGTTGCATTGTCGGATAGCACTCGGACCGCCGCCCGACGCAAACCGTCTTGAAACCTCTGAAGAGCCAACCATACCGCTCGCATCTCCAACCTGTTGATGGACCACTCCTGCTCCTCCAGAGACCACTGCCCCTGAGTAAAATTTCCTTCGCAATGCGCTCCCCACCCTACAAGACTTGCATCCGTCATTAACAGTCTCCAGGACGGAGGCTCCAGGGACACGCCCGCTTCCAGACTTTCCGTCCATAACCACCACCGAAGACTCTGTCGCACTCCTAGGGGACAAACGAGCCGCTGAGACAACGCATCCCTCTGATGAGACCAACGTCAGAGCAGAGCGCTTTGCAACGGCCGCATGTGAGCCCTGGCCCACGGCACCACCTCTATCGTGGCAGCCATCATTCTGTAGGGCTGGTACCCCTGCAATTCTACATGCAAATCTCCGGCCTGCTCAGCAACTCAGGCCTGAACCAAACTGAACAGACAAGATGGATTCTTCACTACACTTTTGCTGTGTTCAGCTACAAACGACCTTCAAGCAACTGCTTGAGCAGCGTTTCTAAGCATACATACAGAAGCTATTGTCCGTGGCTGGCCTTGGACACTTGTACATGCCCAGAAGTTACATACTGTTGCTTCTGCCTGATTCGCTGAGAACACCTCAGACTGCCTGGTGCCAACCAATCATCGGACCTATGACGGAGGATTCTTACACAGAATAATGCAATCTGCACTGGAACTTTAGTAGAGAGAGTTGGGGGGTTTTCCCACCTGTTATACAGACTTCTGCACCGGTTCCTCTCTGCTGTGCACTGCGTACCTGATTCCTGCGACCTGACCCTTCCGCAAGACGGCCACTAAGTGTGGGCTAGGCCGTCCTCCACAGGTCTGAGATAAGACTTTCACAGATACCTCCGGTTCGGACTTACTGCGGCTCGCCTGATGAGGCTAGAGCCCGCATTAGCTAGGAGCTGCCTCCTTGGACTGCATTGTTCCCGAGAGCCCGACGGAACTACGGTACTGACTTATCTCTCCTCCTCCGCATGGGCAAAGGGGTTAGCAATATATTTCTTACTTTTCCTCAGTGCAGAGCGAATCAGTGACGTCTGGTTGCTAATCAGTGATTTATTACATTGTCCAAGTGTACATCTGTACTATAACAAATTTCTACCTCATGTTTCTAATTAGCTATATGTGTGTGTATATTTTTCTACCTGGTTGCCTATAATAAAGTCTAATATATATCTGCAGACCAGACTTCTTTCGTGGCTCATTGCCAGAATAACTCACCGAACTTTGGGCTGGGAATTAGTAGCTATTTCCCCTGGACAAACAGAGAGTCTACCTTCTTTTTGTGCTACTAATATACCCTACAGTTCCGAGCAACTGCAGGTACTGCCACGCCGTCGGAGCCTGATGAGCGAGAAACTGCAGTACCAGGCGGCTCAACCCTTGCGCTCTCTGGGCTGGGAGAAATACTGATGCCAGCTTTGTCTCGAAGCGCACCCCCAAATACTCTAGGGACTGCGAGGGAACCAACCTGCTCTTTGCAAAGTTGACCACCCAGCCAAGGCTTTCCAACAGCCACACCACCCGAGCCGTGGCCGTGGAACTCTCTTCCCTTGACTTTGTTCGAATCAACCAATCATCCAAGTAGGGATGCACCAGCACCCCCTCCTTGCGGAGCGCCGCCGCTACTACCGCCATAATTTTGGTGAACGTTCGAGGCGCCGTCGCCAGCCAGAAGGGCAGCACCTGGAATTGAAAATGCCCCATGGGCACTGCAAACCGCAAAAACCTTTGATGCTCCTGGCAAACTGGAATATGGAGATAAGCCTCCATGAGATCCAGTGACGTCAGGAAGTCTCCTGCCCTGACCGCCGTGATGACGGAGCGTAGCGTTTCCATCTGGAAATGGGTAATGCAAAGGCACCGGTTTACCCGCTTCAAATCCAAAATCGGTCGAAACGTGCCTTCCTTTTTGAGGACCACAAAATAGATGGAGTATCGACCGCAACCACACTGGTCCTCCGGAACGGGCACCACCGCCCTGAGCTGCAGGAGGCGCTGGAGCGTTTCCGCCACCGCCCTTCGCTTTTGTGGAGCTCTGCATGGAGATTGGACAAAGGAATCTAACATGGGTCGATGGAGTTCTAGGGCATACCCCTCCCGAATGACCTCCAACACCCACTGGTCTGATGTAAACTGGACCCAGGCAGGGTAAAACTCCCGCAACCTGCCTCCCACGGGTACCATCCCCACCTGAGTCCGCCTCATCTCATTGGAACTTTCTAGCATTCGAGGACTGGAAAGGCGCAAAACCTCTGCCCGCTCCCCTGAAGCCTCAAAACCCTTGTCCACATCCCTGAAACCTGCCCCTTTGGGGTTGGCCAAAACGAAAGGGGCGAAATCTACGGAACTCTCTCGGAGACCCCCTGGATCCCGTAGTACCTCGTCCCGGCTTGGGCTTGTCCTCTGGCAGCCGACCCCCCTTGGACTCCCCGAGATCCTTTACCAACTTTTCAAAATCCTCTCCAAACAACAGCTTTCCTCTAAACGGGAGCTTGCTGAGACGAGCCTTAGACGATCCGTCAGCCGACCAGTTGCGCAACCAGAGATATAGTTGAGCCGCCACTACCGACGCCATACTCTTCGCCAGTCCTCGGATGAGGTCATAATGAATATCCGCTAAATAAGCGGTGCCAGACTCCAATCTTGCCACCTCATCCACCTGACCGTCCACCTGATCCCCCTGCAACCGCTGGGACCATCTCAAGCAGCCTCTCGCTACCCACGACCCCGCTATCGAGGCCTGCAAGGAAAGAGCACAAATATCGAACACTTGCTTCAGCAAAGTATCCAATTTCCTGTCCTGCGCATCCTTCAACGCGGCGCCGCCTTCAACTGGAATCGTAGTCTTCTTAGTCACCGCCAATACCACTGCATCCACCCTAGGCAAGCGAAAGAGCTCCCTATCCTGATCCGATAGTGGATACAGCCGAGCCAGGGCTCGCGAACCCCTCAGAGCTGACTCTGGCATGTCCCATTCTTCCTGAATCATGTTTTTAAAAACTCTATGAACCGGGAAAACTTGATGGGACGTCCGCACTGCCTGCAACAGCGGATCCTCCAACTCCTCCTCTGCCACCGGCCCGGACGAGGGCATGTTAAGCGTCTTGAGCGTCTCAGCAATCAAAGCCGGCAGCTCCTCTCGCCGAAACACTCGGAGTATCCTATTCTGTTGCTCCGAGTCCGGTAACTCCCTCTCCTCTAACTCCTCCTCGGAGTCCTCCGCTCCATCCGCATTCGCCACTGCCAACACCTCCTCAAGCCGCGAAGGTGGACTGTCCTCCACTGTCCCCCTACTCCTCTTGGACGGAGCAGCCTCCTCCTCCAGAAGGCCGCCAGCCCCAGGCCGTTTCTGCCCCCTGGACCCCTGTGGAGGAGGGGCCTTCAACCCGGGCTGCAATAACGCAAAGGCCTGCTGCATGAGGGAGAAGAAATCTGGGGGAATCACTGGAGCACCACTCCCTGGACCCTTTTCCAGCGACTGAGTAGTCCCTTCCTCAGAAGACGGCCCTGCCACTGGATCCGCCGGCGCCAAGACAGGAGGGAGAGACCCCCCCCCCACCTCTAAGGGAGGCTCCACATGCTCTCCCAAGGGACCCCCCAATGCCTTATCCATGACCACGGCTTCCAAAGTGCAGGCTCTACACACTCCGGAGTCCAACACTTCCCCCCACCTCGTGCCACAGACTAAACAACGAGGCTTGGAAGGCACAGGGCCACAAAAAAAACCCCTCTCGCTATTACCAAAAGTACAATGACACAGCGTCGCCCCTATGCCAGAAGACAATGATAGCCATAAAAACGCCTCTGAGTCTTCTTTGTTTTTTTTTTTTTGCTTCTGATCACAAAACGTGCCCAGCCAGCTGGCAATCCCTTCCTGACTGAACAACTCCCAAAACGAAGCTCCTAAGCCTGACAACTAAATCGAGGAAGCTGAACGGTTTTAAACTTGCGGCTGCTCAAAATGGCCACCGCCATGCTTCCCGCGCCGAGACACGCGGTCCCCTTAGCCACACGTTAATTAAAAGGCTGTAGTAGCGTATTCCATGCCAGCCCCCGTGCTGCACTGACTAACCCCCGCGGCCAGCCGCTCAAGGAACTCACCGCTGCCGCCGAGAAGAGTGGGGGAGGGGGTTCCACCGGCACCGGAGCTCAGCCCTTATCGCGGCTTCAGCTCCAGCGGTAGGCAGCATTCACACAAGAAGGTCCCGATGCTGGCGATGCTGCCTGTGCCTTCAAACCTGCTCCTCACCCTTTTATGCGGGTTCGGGAGCAGGGAGGCAGATCTCTGCAATTTAGCCCCCCACTGCATGTCTAAATCGCTGGGAGGGAGGGGGGAGAGAAGGAGGAGAGAGAAAGCCAGCAGAAGAAACAGGAACACTTCCAGCCGCAGCACTCTACCTATAACAAACCAAAAACAGAAAGTCCAAATCAATTCAAAAATAAAATTCCCCAGCCTAAACTGATAGGCAAATTTACAAAAAACCTAGCTCTGCTTATTTGTGTCTACTGAGCCCAGTCCCAGGCTCAGAACTTTCTCCAGCTGCTTGGAGACTGAAAGTACTGGTGGAAGAACATAAGAACATAAGATATGCCATACTGGGTCAGACCAAGGTCCATCAAGCCCAGTATTCTGTTTCCAACAGTGGCCAATCTAGGTCATATGTACCTAGCAGTTTCCCCAAGAGACACAAGTTCCACAATGCTTATACTGGGTCAAGCATTGATAGAGGGCAGTCCTTGCCTATTTATACCAGTGTCATCAAAGAGTTGATGTCTTTCAGTCTCCAAAGCTGCTGGAGGAGGTTCTAAACTCTATGGTTCCGGGACTGGACTAGAGGGACGCAAAGGAAGGTGAAATAGCCTATCGGTGGAAGCAGGAGGAGCTGCCGCAGGTGGCACACTGTGAAGATCGGCTAAGGCGAATTTACCTAATGGAGAAATTAACAGCATTACGAAAACAAAAGAGGCCCAAGTTTGATAGGGCTTGGCGGAAAGTATTGGTGTACTTGCAGGAGGGGGAGAGAGGGAACTGGGGTAGGGTGGATAAGTAGGGCTGTGGGCTTAAAACTGCCTCATGGGCATTTGTACGGTAGATGAATGGCTTTAACGGGTTTACTGCTTAAGTAGGTTTCTATGCAAATGTTTCGGGGGAGGTTGTGGAGTTACTTAGCAATATTGTTAGTTGAATATAATATATAACAGAGGGGGAAAACTGTACACCAGTTGAATGTTGATGTTTACATGCAAGAGTATTTATGTATGTTACTAGATGCTATGTAAAGGGGGGGAAAAAAAAACATTCCCCGCAGCTTGGTTCGAGTTATGCCCTGAATGGTACCTTCTCCTTTTTCTAAATTGGCTGTGGGTGTCTCCCATTCCATGTGCTCTGTCTCCTTGGGCTGCTGTGGCCCACTCGTCACCATTTTGTTCTTTCCGCTGTCCCCACTTGTACCCGCATATTCTTATTCCTGCAACTCCGCTGATTTCCACCTCATTATCTTGCTCCCACTGGCCAAAGTACTTGGAGGCTATGTACAAGCCGTTATCGGTGCTGCTTGGAGGATGTTTTTTCACTGTTGATCGGGAATGGCTCCAGAGCAGAGCGCTCAGGCACCCATCATGCTAGGTGACATCACTTCCTCCCAAGAAGCTTTTCAATAAATGGAATTCTACTAAAGAACTGCAGAGCTTCAGATCATCTACAAATAATCAGTGTGATGTCACCATTGGGCCATGGCCATCTTTAGATTTCAGGCTAACTCCAGAGGGAGGGAGTGGTCTAGTGGTTAGGACAAGGTACTTCAGGCCAGAGGGCCGGGGGTTCAAGTCCCACCTGGGGACAGCAATCTCAGGCCGGAGGGACTGGGATTTCTAGTCCTATAGGCACTCCTTGTGGTCTTGGGCAAGCCACTTAACCCTCCATTGCCCATGTTCCCTGTAAGTATTAACGTATGTGTGTCATATCCCCTCATGTTAAATGTATCCCCCAATTGACCACTTTGACCCGGTGAAAAGCAGAATATAAATACAGCTAAATAAATAAATAAAATAAATGTCCCAAAGAATTTATGAGAGTACTCATTGGATTGAGTGCCATACAAAACAGAAGTGGTAACAGGGAATCTCCCTGATCTTGATGTTAGGCATGATGAACTAGCCATCCTTATTCTTCAAAAACAATATAGCTTGCCAGATTTTCATGGTGAATTAAATGTACTCTGTCAAACCAGTTTTTATTTCATATGATTCAAATCAATTGTGTGGTTGAGTTTTGCGCATACCATGATAGTCAAGAACCTCACTTCTAAGCCAAGGTATGTGGAGTATTATCTCAGTTTCTTAAATTTACTGCTAATTTTTTCCACTGGGGATCAGTTGATCGCTTTTAAGATGCAATGCGATGAGTGAAACCCTTGTTGTACTCAGTACATGTAAAAGGTTTCTTTCCACTGTGGATCATTTGATGGCGCTGAAGATCTGATGACTGAGTGAAACTCTTATTGCATTCAGTACACGTAAAAGGTTTCTTTCCACTGTGAATCATTTGATGCCTTTTAAAAGTCAATGACTGAGTGAAACTCTTATTGCACTCAGTACACGTAAAAGGTTTCTTTCCACTGTGGATCATTTGATGACTTTTAAGATATGATGGCCGAGTGAAACTCTTATTGCACTCAGTACACGTAAAAGGTTTCTTTCCACTGTGGATCATTTGATGGCGTTGAAGATCCGATGACTGAGTGAAACTCTTATTGCATTCAGTACACGTAAAAGGTTTCTTTCCACTGTGAATCATTTGATGCCTTTTAAAAGTCAATGACTGAGTGAAACTCTTATTGCACTCAGTACACGTAAAAGGTTTCTTTCCACTGTGGATCATTTGATGACTTTTAAGATGTGATGGCCGAATGAAACTCTTATTGCACTCAGTACACGTAAAAGGTTTCTTTCCACTGTGGATCATTTGATGGCGTTGAAGATCCGATGACTGAGTGAAACTCTTATTGCATTCAGTACACGTAAAAGGTTTCTTTCCACTGTGGATCATTTGATGGCGGTGAAGATCCGATGACCGAGTGAAACTCTTATTGCACTCAGTACACGTAAAAGGTTTCTTTCCACTGTGGATCGTTTGATGGTTTTTAAAGATTGATAAATACCTGAAACTCTTATTGCACTCAGTACACGTAAATGGTTTCTTTCCACTGTGGATCATTTGATGGCATTGAAGATGCGATGAATGAGCGAAACTCTTATTGCACTCAGTACACGTAAAAGGTTTCTTTCCACCGTGGATCATTTGATGACTTTTAAGATGCGATGACTGAGTGAAACTCTTATTGCACTCAGTGCACGTAAAAGGTTTCTTTCCACTGTGGATCATTTGATGGCGTTGAAGATCCAATGACCGAGTGAAACTCTTATTGCACTCAGCACACGTAAAAGGTTTCTTTCCACTGTGGATCATTTGATGGCATTGAAGATGCGATGACTGAGTGAAACTCTTATTGCACTCAGTACACGTAAAAGGTTTCTTTCCACTGTGGATCATTTGATGGCGTTGAAGATCCGATGACCGAGTGAAACTCTTATTGCATTCAGCACACGTAAAAGGTTTCTCTCCACTGTGGATCATTTGATGGCTTTTAAGATCCGATGACTGAGTGAAACTCTTATTGCACTCAGTACATGTAAAAGGTTTCTTTCCACTGTGGATCATTTGATGGTTTTTAAAGATTGATAAATACCTGAAACTCTTATTGCACTCAGTACACGTAAAAGGTTTCTTTCCACTGTGGATCATTTGATGGCGTTGAAGATCCGATGACTGAGTGAAACTCTTATTGCACTCGGTACATGTAAAAGGCTTCTTTCCACTGTGGATCAGAGACATTCTTCCAGTGTGTGTTCTTTGGTTTGTAATTAATAGTCCCTTATGACAGAAACCTTTGCTAAATTCAATATAGGGAAGTGGTTTCTCTTCAGCATGAATTCTCTGGTGTATTTTCAAGCTTAACCTCTGTTTGAAATATTTTCCACACTGAGAGCATTTAAACTGCTTCTCCCCATTGTACGTCCTCTGATGCAATAATAAATGATATTTCTTATCAAAACTCTCTCCACTGGTGTCACACAGAAAGGATTTCTTCCCTTTATTCCCTTCCTGGTGGCATTTAGAATTCATTTGATCACTGCTGTTATTTTGGAAGGATCTCTCTGCCCTCTGGTGTCTCTGGGGCTCAGGGATGTTTGGGAGCTCCTTGTCACTTCTCTCACACTCAGTGACTCCATCCGGTGAGTCTCCTGCCAGGTCTCTCTGCTCCTTCTCTGATTCCTGGCAGTTCCTTGTGTTTCTTCTCTCAGTCCTATAGGAAATATTCTCAGAGACATTTCCTGATTTTTCCATTTCTACAGGAGGTTCTTCTCGATTCTCCTCCTTCTTCTGTTCCTGTATGGCCTGATTCTCTGCAGGATAAAAATAGAAGACATTAATGATGCATTAATGACTATGGAATGCTACTAATGATCCAGGAAATGAATTTTGTGGGCTCACACAATAACATCATGGGTTCTGTGATAGTTAGAAAATTCCATGGGATAGCACAGGCGTCCTCGAACTATTCATGTGAAGAGTCATTAATAGGAATTTCAGGTGATGTGCATAATTGCAGGGCAGTTGCAAGTGTATTAGGTGCCCTAGGCAAAACTTCAGCACTGCACTCTTTTGCAATGGTCTTTTAGACCCCAAGCCCCCCACCCTCCAAGATTTTGATTACTAATCTCATGTGTTATCATCTCAACATTATCCCTCCAAAAACAATGCAAGAAAAATGCATATTTGGACATCACATGTTTAAATATTAAACTTTGTTTTGTAAATATATGCATAATGAGGAGCGTTTCAAAAAGTCACTTGCAAAGCTAACTCGACTATTTGCATATTGCCCATTCTTCCTGCAGGTAAAAGCACACACTGATGACTTTGTGTGGCTATTAGGCTCCATTGCTTTGCTTTGACTGTTATTTATTTACTTAGCAAGGCTTATGTACTGCTTTTCTACAAGTCAAAGTGCTGCACATTCAGGTACTATATATCTATATATATTTCTCTTGTCCCTGAAGGGCTCACAATCTATGGGGGGTGTTTACTAAATGGCGGTAGCAGACTCTGCGATATCGGAGCTGCGGCTCCATTACTGCCATTTAGTAAACACCCCCCTATGTTTTTGTACCTGAGGGTTAAGTGGCTTACCCAAAGCTACAAGGAACACCTCTAGAACAAAAAACCCCAGTCCTCCCAGCCCAAGGTTGCTGTCTGCTAGGGGGATTTGAGCCCTGGCCCTCTGGTCTGAGATAACTTGCACCAACCACTAGGCCACTGTGCCGGCTCTTTGCTACTTCCTCCTCCCAGAAGCTGTTGCCCAAGGTGACTGCCTGGTTTGCTGATAGCTGGCCCGACCTTGCAAACTTCCTTTATTGCCTAGCTTGTCTGACTGGACTGGAGGGCAGATGAGGAATATGAGCCATTTTCTGGATGTAAATCCAAAAGAAGCGGGCGAGGCTAAACACGATTTTTTACCACTTGGAGAGGGGTAGTTACCCTCGGAAGATGCGGGCAGCATCAACGGGAAAAGTTCTTTCATATGCTGATAGTGGGCTGTAAATTGGGAGCCATGGAAAGCACAAACTTTTCTACATAAATTGTGTTTAGCCTCGCCCACTTCTTTTGGAACATATGCTGTGGAATTATTTTCCCCTGAAGAATCCTTGTACAGGAGAAATGCGTTGAAGCACTACAAAGACGGCGTTGGGATTACTACATATTCTTTGGATTATTGGGAATATTTCAGCAACTGTGGCGATATAAGACAAGTTATTTTTGTATTTTTGAATGACTGGGAGCACTTCAGCATTTATTGTGATATTTTCATTATTTGGCTAAGTCACTTCATTTATTTATTATTTTATTTATTACATTTTCTTTTATACCGCGCTATTTAAGATCAGTGCGGTTTACAATAAACATTAAATCTACACATCTCAGTTTAGTGATTTGTGCTTACAATAAACAGGTAAAAATAACTTGGGTATACAATAAACAAGGGTTCGATTCCCGCTAGCACTCCTTGTGGCCTTGGGCAAGTCACTTAACCCTCCATTGCCTCGGAAGAAAGGCCTGGCAAATCTACTTCCGGTGACACTGCCAAGAAAACCCAGGAGCTTCTGGGTCGCCAGGAGTAAGGACTGACTCGAAGGCACACATTGCATTTGCATACAATAAACAAGTTTCTTAACAGGGAGAACAAGATAACTATATACAAGCCAGTTAATGTAACTATATACATGGTTACGTGCACAGCACGAGCTTCTCAAGGTGGGTTAAGTATGGAGGCGGTTAAGGTGTGGTTGCGAGTATTCAGACTAGGAGTGTAAGATGCGTGGGCTTGAGGAGCTACCATGAGGTGTGGAGGTAGGTGAGTGTGGGGGGGGGGGGGGACTGCAACATCGTAGTGAAGGAGAAAAAGGTGATGCTTTAGTTCCTTCTTGAATTGGGAGAGATCGCTGATGGTTCTGATAGCCGCCGGTAGTGCGTTCCAGCAAGATGGTGCAAAAAAGGCAAAGGCTCTAGATCTGGTAGCTTGGGAGCACTTAGTGCTTGCCTTAGGTAGAATGAGGGTGTTTGCAGCATTCAATCTCCTTAGCCGGTTAGGAGGTGTGATGGATACTAGGTCGGTGATAGCAGTAGCCGGGAATTTCTTGATGGCTTTTATGGGTCATTGTTAGAACCTTGAAGGAGATCCTGGCTTGTATGGGCAGCCAGTGCAGCTGTTTTAGTATTGGAGTGATGTGGGATCTTCTGGAGGCTCCATGAAGGATTCTTGCAGCAGAATTCATAGCAAGTTGTAAGGGGTTTGTCGTACTCTTTGGTAGGCCATGTAATATCGCATTAGCATAGTCAAGGTGAGGCATTATTAGGGCCTGAAAAACAGTTCAGAAGTCTGCAGGTTCTAACAGCTGACGAAGATGGCGAAGGGATCGGATTTTATGATAGACAGCTTTTGTTATGTTATTGATGTGAGCCTTCATATTAAGCTGCTGATCAAGTGTAACTCCGAGGTATCTTACTGTAGTCTTGCATGTGAGCTCTGCGTCACGAACTTTGATGGATAGTGGTGGAATAAAAGCCAGATTCCTGGTGACGAAGAGGGCTTCAGTCTTTTTGAAGTTTAACTTAAGCCTTTGTGCATCTATCCAGTCGGTGACTGCGTCAAAGCATTTGATTAGAGGGGAGAGGTCAAGATGTTCAGTCGAGATTGGCATGTACATCAAGACATCGTCGGCATAGACCAGGCAGTTGATGTTAAATGAGTGGATAAGGTCACAGATGGGTTGCATGTAAATGTTGAATAGTAAGGCTGATAAGGAGGAGCCTTGCGGGACACCTTTAGTTTGAAGGAAGGGGTCAGAGGTGGAAGGACCAGAACGGACATGTTGCCAACGGTCTGTGAGGTAAGACGCGCACCATGATAGAGCTGAACCGTGAACTCCCTTATCTCTGAGGCGTTGAAGGAGAACTTCGTGGTCTACTGTATCAAAGGCGGCGGCAATGTCCATGAATATTAGAACAAAGCCTTGTCTGATGTTATCCAGCCCTATGGAAAGGGTGTTGAATAGGGTTGTCAGTAGCGTTTCCACACCATGTGCTTCACGAAATCCATGCTGGCAGGGATGAAGGGGTGCGTTGGAATCTATATGATCCTGTAATTGACGTTGTGTAATCTTTACAATGATCTTCGAGAGGAGAGGTATGCTGGAGATAGGCCTGTAGGAATCCATCAATGAGGGGTCCAGCTTACTGTTTTTTAGGAGAGGTCTGATCGCAGTCTGTTTCAGGCTATAGGGGAATGTTCCAGTGGAGAAGTATACTTCTATAAGCTTGGATAAGAATGGGCTGAGCTCAGAACGTAAGGATTTTATCCAGGGAGCTGGACACGGATCAGAGGGTGCTGTAGTAGTATTTATATTTAATATGGTGTCTTGAATGACTCTGTTGGTTGGGGTAGAGAAGGATGTGAGGGTGTGTTGGGTTTCACTTAAGAGATGATCAAATGAGGGATGAGGGGTGGAAATGGGTGGAGTAGTTGAGATGAGGGGCTTAGCAGCTTGAGCAAGCTGGTTACTTTTGTTACGTAAGTAGTGGGCATATTCCTGGGGGTCTGGGTGGAACGAGATCCCCTGAGATGGTTCCTTTGCTAGGGATTTTACAATTTGGAAGAGCTCGTGGGGTTTGTTCAGGGAGCGTTGTAGTCTGTTTGCATGATATTGTTTCATACCGGAAAAACGATATATTTTTGGGAACTGTTGATATATCTGACAGGTCGTTGATGCTATTTGGCACAGTTCTGCCGGGTTGCTGGCAGAAAGCATTGATAGTGTCGGGAAGTCTGAGACCTAGTCATTTGTTTAATAAACAGTTCAGTTGAAAGATAAGTTCTCTAATTTTGGGGTATATTAGTTTTTGGAGCGATAAATACACAAGTAGATACAATAGTATGTTTAGATGTCAAGGGGTGTGGCCAGGGCAGGGAGAGAGAGTGCTTCGACAGGCCTAAAATATTGATGTGGATTCCCCACGTCAAATAGTGAATTGATATCTCTAGGAAAAAGCATAAACGTTGGCATTTATAGTTGCCCCAAAGCACATATAAGTGCGTACTGGAAGTCCACCATCCCCCAATTACCACTGCCAACATCCAATTCCCTCTGGACCCCTCTTGAGAGGCAACTGCCCTGACCACCTCGGTCAGCATCCCCCCCCTCCTCCCCACCCTTAGATCCAATCTTCCTAGCCAATCTCACTGTGGAAAGAATCACCCGCTGGAAGCTCCCCACCCTCCAATCCCAACCCCGGCCTTAATGGGTGTCCCTCATGCAAAGTGGAGCAGGAGAACCCCCCAGTCGCTCCTGATCTTGGTACCAGGACCCCCAGACATAATCTCATGGTTTTACTTCTAGGGCTAAGGTTGCATTTTCCCCTTATCTAAGGAAGATCAGACAGTCTAAGGGAGTGTCCGAGGGATTCAGATGACAGGGGTACTGGTGTTGCAGGACTGGTTGCCTTTCTACAGGAGGAGCAGTAATTTTACAAGCTACTCCCACATATATAGTATCTGAGGGCTATTTCTATGGTTTTTTTGTTCATGTGCAGTTTTCTAAAATCACTACTCCAACTGGATGTGGAGAGATATACATATGCAGTCCTGCACCGATTCTACAAGAGGCTCTCTATTTGGCACAGCCTCCTGTAAAACACTATGAGGGTCATTCTGAACCATGAATAGCTATTCGTGCCAGCTTCAGCCCCCGACTAACTTCCCTGCCGGTTGAGCGGGGAAGTTAGTCAGAGGGGGGGGGGATGGGCGGCCTGGGGTCAGAGAGTGGGCAGGCAGCGGGCGGTTGCCGGCCCTGGACATACCGGGCCAATTCTAATGTCAGCCCTGTACGTCAAAAGCCGGTGAAATGGCCGGGGAAGTTATTCCACCTCTGAGGTGGACTAACTCCCCTGGATGTTTGTTCTTTTTTTTTTTTTTAATTCGGGGTGCGGAAGAGGCTGGGAGGGCCAGGGGACATTCCCCGCAGCCCGACCCTGGACCTTGGAGGCCAGATCGGGGGTAGGATGTGGGGAATTTACAGTTTTAGTGGTGCGGCTTTTAAATGGCACCATGGCGCCTTGACTCCATTTAAATGCCCTGACTGAGTTACCGGGTGCAGTCCTGCACCAGCAGGTTGGACAGAATCGCTGTCCCAGGCTGCACGTGCAGGACAGTTCGCGATTCTGATCTTGTGGGGCTAGACGTGCCTAGCGGGATCAGAATCGCGATCCCCTCTGTGCATCCAGTTCACACCGGACGCACAGACGGGATGGATTTGCGGGACAGAATTGGGCCCTATGGGAATTCTCCCGGTCCTGACTCCTGACTTGAACATGCTTATTCCCCTGGGCTCCGATGAATAGCATCACTTACCTGTGAGGACATATATTTTCCATATGTGAGACTACAGTGTACAGGTAAATAGAGTGCATTACTCAGCTGTATACTGTAATATTTCCTATTACCCAGTAAAATATTTATTATAACTCACCTGGGTATGAGTCAGCAACTGCTCTCTCTCTTGATTCCTGAAGATCCCAGACATTCGGCTCTTCCTCTTCTTTAATCCTTGATAATACATCAGGATTGATTCCTTCAAAGCCTGTTTCCAGGAATTAATATGAAAAATGAGTTATGTTTCCCTTATAGTCACAGAAAAATACACAGCAGTAGCTCTCAGGGAGCAGCACATGATGGGGGAGAGGAGGAAAGGTCTACTACTGGCGTCCACACATAAAGCAGAATAATCTGGGGAGGTTATTATTCCTCACTTTGAATATTCTGGTAGTGGAACAAGTCATATATTTTTATAATAAATAACTTGAATCACTGAAGAAAGGGAGGCTGTGATCGTTTGATATTGACTAAATAGATTTTCAAGAAACTGACTTTATGTGGTCCCTTGGTATTAACAGTTGATTTAGGAAGCCCCAGTGACTGTCTCGTGGGATGACTGCTGAGCTCTTCATCACCTTCACCCCTCAGAATCAGATACAAGATTTTACACACCATCACTGTGAAAGTATGAAATTCTATGAGAATTAAAGAGGAGAAACACCTGCTGATGAAAGGGAAATTGTGGCCTGAGGGTAGGGTTCAAATTTTACTCTCCCCCATCATTCCTTCTGACTTCAGGGAAGTCCCCTTGGGAGTAATTTTATAACTGCTGACTGTCAGCATACATCAGCATGACATTATGCCTAGCATATTTATTTATTTAGACAGTTTTTGTATACCGCCTTATCCTTCAATCAAAGCAGTCACAACACAATTGGGGGATAGCATAGGTGTCATGGCTTTTCCCAGACCCTGGCCTGCAGCTCTGACCCCCTGGTGATGTCAGATAGGACGTCTCCAGACTTGAGGGGCTTGGTATGCCTGATGAGATTAGTCTGCAGGACAACTGCCCCTCCTTGCTAATCAAGTGATAACAGACCTCAAACAGACCAAAGTATGACAAAGGGAGGTGCTGGAGAAATTCACTATAAATACAGAGAAGGACAAAAATACCTTCTCTCTTCCTATTCATCGGACATGAGGCTCTGACACCTACTTCTCTTTACCCCCCCCCCTTGTTCTCTCTTCTCTCTTCCTATTCATTGGACATGAGGCTCTGACACCTACTTCTCTTTACCCCCCCCCCCCTTGTTCTCTCTTCTCTCTTCCTATTCATCGGACATGAGGCTCTGACACCCACTTCTCTTTACCCCCCCCCATTGTTCTCTCTTCTCTCTTCCTATTCATCGGACATGAGGCTCTGACACACACTTATTCCCCCCCCCCTCTCACACACACACATGCACCCACACACAGAGTCATTCATATACACTGAAGCAGCTCTGTAACAACCTTATACTTCTGTTCTGTACCTATGCAATACGCCTATTTCTAGATAAAAACCTTTTTCCAAGCCACACCAGTTTGGTTGTCTTGTTGTGCTACAAACCCTACTGCCGCTGTGAAGTGAACCCAGGACCAACAGGAGAGTAACTGAACGTAGGAAGCGGCGTAAAGTGACACTGATATTAGTGAGAAATGTATGCTTTGTTTTTCAAAAGTATCACTTAAGTGCAAACTCCTCCCTCAGAAATCCCTCCTCAAACAGCAAATTAATTTAGGTACATACAAACCATACAGATGTAACTTTACTCTACAGAGGGGGCACAATCACAGTATATAAAACCAATTTCCACAGTAGAAGCACTGCTTAATCCAAGGAACTAGCTTGGAAAAGCAATTTCAAAATGGCTGAGCAATGGCTTCTAGTAAAACAACAACTTTTATAGCTTTCTTGTCCATTCTAAGCATAGGCAAACTTTTCATTGGTCCCAGTACCCCTCTCACCCATCTATTGGTCCCGGTACTGATATGGCTACCCAATCGGGACTCTGGTCTGGGCTCAGCACCTGGTTGCCCCCCTTCTAGTCCCAATTACAATGGTCAGTTCATCAACTTGTTACTTTCACACTCTCAAGGCCATAGAGCCAATTTGTACGTGCAGGGGAGCAGGGCTCTGCAGCTTCTCTATCATCAGTTTTAATTAAATCCCTTACAGCTGCATTCTCTTATCAGTGAGCCCAACATATTTCTCATGCTCAAATTCTACTTGTCTAGGTCACTACAATCATACTTATTAAATCCATGGTTTATAGCAGCATATTGGGGGATGTGCAATCCTATAGCCTCTCCACAGGCTGCATTTACAGGTCAAGCTGGTTAGGCCTGTCTGCTTAGTTCAATTAGCATGGATCATAGGCCGTCGCCTACCACAAGATTGTAAGCTCACTGGGATAGGGACAGAGTGTGGCTCAATTATAAAAATGCTGTAAGTTTCCTTGAGCTAAAACTGGAAGGGGGAAACTCGTAGGACATATAGGAGGCCTTATGATCCCTCAGACCTGGATCTTAAGACAGTCAGTAGGACTGAGACAGAGTCCTGCTCATATCTGCAAGTTCCTGGAGTGGAGGATGTACACAAAAACATCTACTATTCTTGTGTCTGCTAGAAATACAGATTTAGTCCTTACCTAGGGAAATCAGGGTCTCATAATTCTCCTTCATCACCTCCCTGTACAACTCTTTTTGTCCTTCATGCAAATACCTCCACTCCTCCTGGGAGAAAGAGACAGCGATGTCCTCAAATGTCACCCGCAGCTGAAACACAAACCAGAAATACTCAGGAGCAAGAGAAGGTGCTCAGAATGCCTTAGATTTCAGCTGGAAAGGATGGTGCTTCAGTGTTACATTTTCCATTGCAGGGGGCAGCCACAGGCAGGATCTGTGGGACTCCTGTGGAACTGCCTGTCCCTTGTCACTGAAAATGTGATACTGATGCACCATCTCCACCACCAGGAATATGGGTGCAGGACCCATGCAGCTTAGTGGATGTTTTGGACGTGTGTTCCCCTGTGTGTGGTCCTAGAATCCATTTCCCCCTTCGGCTCCCAGGTTTGCTGATCTACTATAACTATAAAAACGTCTCAAATACAGGACAAATAGAATATCAAATGTCACTGCCTGGATAAATCAGCGTGTAATAAACCAGGGTCTGAGCTTTCAAGTCCAACTGCACAAGCCAAAGTAAATGTCCCCTTCCCACACTAGTTAAATCTAAATTTAGCACAGGATTCAGAAATTCAACTGACATTTTCTGGTGCATCTGACAGTTTCAAAATTCACCCTGCAGCAAAATTAAAGGAAACATTAATGGTGGTACTGTGTGGCCACAGGGAGGTAGATGCTTAGAATGCACAATGTCATAATGGAAAGTGAGCACATGATCTCCCTTATGACATAGGTGTACATGCGTTGGAATGTGTGCGTGTAATAAAGACCTAGATGAGAAAGCAGGAGCCTGTGTAACTATGCAGTAGGACTAAGCAGGGTGCCTTCTTTCTCTGTTATTATTCAGTTTACAAATTAAACAAATAGCCCCTTCAGGACATATTTGGTTACAAGTTTTAAGCTACTACATATAGAATTTTATTATTTACTGGTCTTACTAATTTTGAGCAACTTTGCAAAGCCAGCAGCAATGGTAAGGAAGATATTTGATGAATATAGCAATAAGTCCATTGATAAACAAATGAGACTTTTTAACTCTAGAGCACAATTTCAATACGTGCATGTCCTGGTTAGCAGTGGAAGAGCTCCAGGCTGAGAGTGTGAGTTTACGGTTCTTCCTTACAGCTTAGCTCGACAATATGACAGTGTGACAGATTTGTACTGTGAGCTCTATAAGAGCACACTGAGTTAAGGTACAGAGAGAGCAGTGAGGACATATTAATAAATTCATTGGTAGATACTTCTCTGTTCTTGGTATTGAGCTACATTTGAAATATTTCAGTTCACAACTTTTCTGTACTTTTGGCTGATTGGAAACAGATAGGTTTAAAGGTTAAATTAGACTTACCTGCTAATTGTTGTTCCTGGAGTAGATACAGTCTGGTCCCGGACCTCTGGGTTGTCTACCTTAAACAGCAGCTTGGAGACTGAGGAACCACCTTCTTTCTCTGATGTCACCAGTATATGATGCTGGGATCCGCCTTCTCTCCCCAGTTAACTATTGACAAAGCAGACTCACCGGAGCAACAAGTAAGCATCTCAGCAACTATAGCAGGCCAAGCCGGCGCTATTCCGCGCCCAACCTCAAAAGACAGAGAGAGAACAATTAAATAACAGGAAAAAGTAGACTGTATCCCATAAAAGTGCGAGGAATCTTCCCCCCAGCACACCCAGGAGAAGCCCGCCCCCGCCAGAATACCCAAGAAGGAGCTTCGCACGCTTACCTGTGACAGACGACTGGCCCTTCAGGCTGCCCCTCTCAAGACCCAATCACACCAGGGCGGGATATGGGACCAGACTGTATCTACTCCAAGAACAACAATTAGCAGGTAAGTCTAATTTAACCTTCCTGATCGTATCTCCAGTCTGGTCCCGGACCTCTGGAACAGTACCAGAGCAGTACTCAACGGGAGGGACCCTCTGTGGCAGCCTGAATGACCGCTGCTCCAAAACACACATCCTGCTGTGCCTGGACATCCAACCGGTAGTGCTTCATAAAGGAATTCAAGGAAGACCACGTCGCCGCCTTGCAAATCTCCACCGGTGGAACCAAATGAGACTCTGCCCAAGACGCCACTTGTGCTCTCGTAGAGTGGGCTCGCAGCCCCTCCGGCACCGGCCGTCCCTTCAAAATATACGCCGATGCAATAGCTTGCCTAATCCACCTTGAGATGGAGGCCTTTGACGCCGCTTCACCCCTACGCGGACCTGCGAACAACACGAACAGCCTCTCTGAACTACGGAACTCCGCCGTCCGGCGCAGGTACTTTTTCAACGCCCGCTTGACGTCCAGCGGACTTCGCACAGCGCCGGAAGCACCCTCCGCCGGCCCCCGAAAGACCGGCAAGGACACAACCTGACTCAAATGGAAAGCCGATACCACCTTGGGCAAGAAGGCTGGCACCGGCCTCAAAACTACCTTAGACTCAAAAAACGTCAGGTAAGGCTCCTTACACGAGAAAGCGTGCAACTCCGAGACTCTCCGGGCCGAACAAATGGCCACTAGGAACACCACCTTCAACGTCAAATCCTTCAGCGATGCCCGACTCAACGGTTCAAAAGGCTCGCGTTCTAAGGCCTCCAGCACAAACGGGAGGCTCCATTTAGCCACCAAGTTGCGCCCAAGAGGCCGCAACAGCAAAACCGCCCAAAGAAAACGCTTAATATCACAATGCCCCCCTAGGGGGCGACCACCTTTCTTACCTCTGTAACAGGCGAGGGCTGCAACCTGAACTTTCAGCGACGAAGCCGCCAACCCCTTATCAAAACCGTCCTGTAGAAATTGCAAGACCTGCGGGACGGTGGCCTCCAGAGCCACTCCCGAGCGATCGGCACACCAGGCCTCAAACACTCTCCAGATCCTAACATACGCCAAGGACGTAGACCTTCTCCTAGCGTGCAACAAAGTACTGATCACCGACGCGGAGTAGCCCCTCGCTCTCAGCTGCGCCCTTTCAAGAGCCAAGCCGTAAGCGAGAACCGATCCAGGTGGGGCATCCACGGTGGACCCTGTGATAGCAGGTCCGCCCGCCTCAGAAGTCGCCAGGGTCTTCTTACCAACAGCCGCACCAAGTCCGCATACCACGGCCGGCAAGGCCAATCCGAGGCAATGAGAATCACCTGCCCTTGGTACCCCTCGATGCGTTGGACAACTCGGCCTATCAGCGCCCATGGCGGAAAAACATACAGAAGCTGTCCCTCTGGCCAGCTCTGGACTAGCGCATCCAGACCTTCTGACATCCTTTCTCTTCTCCTGCTGTAAAAGCGAGCAACCTTTGCCGACTGAAAGGTCACCATGAGGTCCATGACCGGGGCCCCCCAGCGCCACACCAGCATGTCGAACACCTCTGGGTGAAGAACCCACTCCCCGGGATCCACCCGCACGCGACTGAGGAAATCTGCTTGCACATTGTCCACCCCTGCCACATGCGCCGCCGAGAGGGCCTCGAGCTCTTCCCCGGCCCAGGCAAACAGGGCCTTGGCCTCTTCTTCCAGCACCGCACTGCTGGTACCTTCCTGATGATTCACATACGCCACCGCCGTTGCATTGTCGGAGAAGACCCGCACCGCTGACCCCGCCAGAATCCCATGGAAATTCTGTAAGGCCAGGGACACCGCCCGTAGTTCCAACTGGTTGATCGGCCAGGTCCTCTCCTGAGCATCCCAAAGTCCTTGGGCGAACTGACCCTGGCAATGCGCCCCCCAGCCACTTAGACTGGCGTCCGTAGTCACCGGGATCCAAACCGGAGATTCCAGCGGTCTCCCCTTCCACAACACCGCGGGCTCAAACCACCACCGCAGAGCCAACCTCGTTTCTTCCGGGCAAGGAAGCCTCCTGGTCAGAGAATCCCGCTGGTGCGACCAGCACCTGAGCAGAGCTCGCTGCAATGGTCTCATGTGTGCTCGCGCCCACGGCACCAAGTCTATGGTTGACACCATGGTGCCGAGCACCTGCAAGTACTCCCATGCCGTGGGCACCCGACGGCTCAGGAACCTCCGCACCAGCAGCCGCAAAGCGCTGGCCCTCCGTTGCGGTAAAAACACCTGCCCCGACCTTGTGTCGAATCAAGCTCCGAGGTATTCTAAGTTCTGCGAGGGAAGGAGATGGCTTTTCCCCATATTGACCACCCAACCCAGACTTTCCAGGAAGGACACTACTCGGGCAGTCACCCTTTTGCTCTCGTCCCTGGACTTTGCTCGAATTAACCAATCGTCCAGGTATGGATGAACCAGAATTCCGTCTTTCCGCAACGCCGCGGCGACTACCACCATGACCTTGGTGAACGTACGAGGCGCCGTCGCTAGCCCAAAAGGCAACGCTCGGAACTGATAATGGCCGGAAGGAACCGCAAAGCGAAGAAAACGTTGATGGTCCAGACGAATGGGAATGTGAAGGTATGCCGCTGCGAGGTCTAGGGACGTAAGATACTCGCCCTTTCGCACCGCCACGACAACTGACCGAAGCATCTCCATGTGAAAGCGTGACACGCGGAGCCGGCGATTCACTCCCTTGAGATCCAGAATCGGTTGACAACTGCCGTCCTTCTTTGGCACTATAAAATAAATGGAGTATCGACCGCAGCCGAGTTCCTCGTGAGGGACGGGAACTACGGCGCCGAGTTCGAGGAGCTGCCGCACCGTCTGCCCCACCACCGCGCGCCTGCTTGGCGACCAGCAGGGAGACACTACAAAGGCGTCCCGAACTGGCATGTGGAATTCCAAGGCATAGCTGTCTCGAATCACCTCAAGCACCCATTGATCTGACGTGATGTGGACCCAGGCTGCATAAAACTCCTGCAGTCTCCCCCCTACCTAGGTTAGGGGAGCCTGGGCCTCTCTGGCATCATTGTGACTTTTTAAAATTGGACGAGGAAGCCACGGAAGAGGCCCCAAATCCTCTTCCCGCCCCCCAAAACCCCCGAAAGCCCTGGTTTCTTCCGGGAAATCTACCTCTGAGGAAAATTAAATCTCTGAAATCGGTACCTGCGAAAATCCCTAAACGGGCTCTTGCCCCCTGGGAACCTTGCTAGCCTGCTTAGGCTTGTCTTCCAGCAGTCGACCGCCCTTGGACTCACCCAGGTTTTTCACCAACTTCTCCAGGTCTTCACCGAAGAGCAGGCGCCCTTAAAAGGCAGCTTGCTGAGCCGTGACTTAGAGGAATTGTCCGCCGCCCAATTACGGAGCCACAGATAGCGTCTGGCCGCCACCGCCGACGCCATGCTCTTGGACAAACCTCTCATAAGGTCATAATGCGTATCTGCCATATACGCCGCCCCTGACTCCAACCTGGAGGCCTCATCGACACCAGCGCCGCTCCGCTCTCCTGCAACTCGCTGCGACCAGCGAAGACAAGCCCGGGCAACCCATGCTCCACAAACAGCCGCTTGGAGCGCCAAGGCGTTCACATCAAAAATTTGACGCAGCATGGCATCCAACCTTCTATCATGCGCATCCCTGAGGGCTGCACCCCCCTCAACCAGTATCGTAGTCTTCTTTGTGACTGCTGCCACCGCTGCATCCACCTTAGGCGACTGAAAGACTTCCCTATCCTGATCCAAGAGCGGATAGAGCCGACGCATCACCCGCGGACCCTTCAACGGTGCCTCAGGGACATTCCATTCCTCCTGAATCATCTCCTGAAAGACCCTGTGAACCGGGAAAGCACGCTGAGTCTTCCGAAAAACTTGTAACAAAGTATCCTCCAGAGAGTCATCCTCCGCTGAACCCGGGACTGGCATATTCAAGGCCCCTAGGGATTCCACAATCAGCGCCGGGAGTTCCTCCCTTCGGAACACCCACACCACTCTCGCCTGGTCCTCCTTCTCTTCGAGTTCACCTTCTTCCAATTCCTCCTCTAGATCCACACTCTGGCACTCGTCCTCGGAAAACTGCCCCTCCGAGACCACCAACGGATCCTTAGACTCGTCATCCTCCAGGTGTCACGACTTGCCCTGGCGTTCCGCCGGAGGGACGGCCGAGGAGGGCCTTTTTGCACCGCGCCTGACTGGGCTACTAAGTTGCTGCGAGAGAGGAGCGCCTCCCATCGTCTGCTGCAGCAGCGAGAGAAAATCATCAGAAAAAATAGACGCCAGCCCCTTAGCCCAGGGCGCAGGAGCTGGAGCAATATCTGGAGCAGAAGAAGGACCTGCTACCGGCTCCTCTGAGGTCAACACAGCAACCGGATCCGCACATGGCCCTGGATCGGCTCCGGGGACCCCGTTCTTGGCCTTTCTCCCCTGATCCATTAAAGCGGCCTCTTTTGCACACCCTTTGCACACACCCGAGTCGGCCACAGAGCTTTTCCTAGCCCCACACACAAAACACTGGGGTCTGGAAGGCATGGTAAGAACCAGCAGCAGCCCCGCAGACTGCCGCTGTCACCCAAACACCTGAGTCAGGCAAGAAAGCCCAGTCAGAAGGCCCTGGTACCCTTGGACTGGCCCCCTCCTGAGTCTCCTTGCCCTTGTGCTTTGAAGGCCCGTTGGTGCAAGTTTATTTTATGTTTTATTTTATTTTAATTTTCTTTTTTTTTAAAGAAACACAAGGCACTACAAAAGATGGCCCAACAAAACAAAAAGCCCAGAAAAAAACCCCGAAGGGAAGTGCTACACCACCCGCACCCCCCCCCCCCCCGAGACACACACGCTGTACCGCACCGCGCCGCGAGCCCGGCCACGCGGTAGGCCTCAACAGGCCGAATTCATGACGAAAACAGGCAGAGCACAGAAAGAACCTCAGACGAAGTTACTCACCGTGATCGGCCCCTGGCGCATCAGTCTGCTGCACTCACGCCCCGGCGCCTCACCGGAGCTGCCTCGGGGCTCTCCGGGCGTGAGAAAAGGGAAAGGAAGCAAAGGCTTTTAATTCGCGGCCCCAACCACTGCCGCCGGAAGCCGGACACGCTGGCAGGCAGAACGTCTGCAAAGCTCCGGCTCCACACACTCCGATGGCTCCGGTCTGCCACCGACCGAACGGCACAGCCCCAGAGCCACAGCAGCCCCTTTCCTAGTGCTGCCCTCACCCTCCCACAGAAACCCGACCGGTTTAACGGGAGGGGGGAAGACTCCTGCAAAATTTAAAGGCACAGGCTGCACTAAAATACTCTGGTGAAAAATAACCAGAGTGCCCCTTAAATCTAATCGTTCCTCCAGAGAGCCCAGACCCCCGGGCTGCCTCCCAACAGCTGCTTGGAGACTAAGGTAACTGGGGAGAGAAGGCGGATCCCAGCATCATATACTGGTGACATCAGAGAAAGAAGGTGGTTCCTCAGTCTCCAAGCTGCTGTTTAAGGTAGACAACCCAGAGGTCCGGGACCAGACTGGAGATACGATCAGGAACTTTCTTTTTCATTTACAGAAAGATAAAGCTTTTTAAATTATAGTTTGCTCATATTAAGTTAAATCCAGTTAAGTTGATCGACTCAGTTCTATGTACGTTTAAGTTAAATTATTATCTGTAAACACCTTGGCAATCTGATAAGGCGGTATATAAACCAGTTAAATAAATAAATGATTAATGTTGTGATCTGAAATTCAAAATCTATCTGCCTTCCTATATTGCTATATATTATTTTTAAATTTAAGCTCTTATTTTCTCAGGGTTCACTCAAAACAAAGTGCAGAAAGGAAAGAAAGAGGCAGAGAGGAAGGAGAATCTAGAGAGATGAGATGAAGCAGAAAGTGAGGGCATAATAAAGCCAGAGGGGAGAGGAACAAGCAAGAAGAGCCTCAGGGGCTTTTCTGGATTGAGCAGTCTGGCACATTTCTTCTGTTTTCTCTATGCAGTGTGTATGTATCAAGGGTGGATGGGATATAGTCTGCTACCTGCTGAGCAGAAAGCCCTGCAGCCATTCTCCTGCCCTTCCCACAGCACCAACTACAGCCCTGACTCTCTGCAGGGCCCCCTAGGCTGCAGCTTTGCAGGATCAGAGTTCGCTCTCAACTTCTAACTGGTGTTGCAGGATATCCGCACTGAACAGTATAGTAAGCACCGCCCCTTCCAGGAGGAGGTGATGTCACAAAGGCTGTCCTACAGCTGAATGCATGGATGCTGGGAAATGTAGTTTTATTGTGCTCTTTAGCTAAAGGGAGACTGCGAATGGTGAAAAATGCAGTCCTCTAATATTTTAAATAAAAGCTAAATCTTACTGTGGCGAAAAGGAAGAAGGGGAGAGAAGAAAGAAAGTAGAAAATGGGAGGGAGCGGAGAGAGAGACAGAGATCAATCTTTCCCAGAATGAAAGAAAATCAAAGAATGAGCATGAAATACTCTCTATAATCTTGGCAATAAGGAGGCGACATAGCAACAAAATATATTGTATCCTGCCACCTGGCAAGAAATATGAACTGACCCAGAACAAATATGAACCAGTATCAAATTTCTACTTGATTGCACTTTGCTACAGCAGTAGGTTAAAGTAAAATCAATGAATAAATCCAGGAGTCAATTGACAGGGTTCAAGCCTGTTTATTGTGCACAGGCCCAGTCAGTCAAAGCTTCAAAAGGAACTGAGCAAACGTTTTTACAGAGACATAACCATTTATACCTCTTTTTCAGTTTGATACATGAGAACCTTCTATTGGTTCCAACTTGATACATTCAAACTTCCTATTGGTTCTACGCTCCCTGCACCTGTCCAATTAGAAATCCCTCCGGGGCCTAGCAACCAGTCCCCTCCCTTAGGATTGCTCTAACAATGGTGCAATTCTTGATTTTGTTACTTCTTTACTGCAAGGTTATCCCTAGCTCCAGGAATCCATGTCCTGAAACATTTCTTTCACACACAAGAGAATAATGGAAGACTTATGAATTCATAAAAACTTCTTATTAAGCATTTTAAAACAGTTTTCTCATTTCTCACAGATTTTTGGTTCTTTTCTAGCTATAATGGGAGTTAGGATCCAGGCCTAACTTACAGGCCTTTCATAGTAGCAGGCCATGCTAGGCCATAGCCTACCACATTCCCCCCTTTGATTATTCTCACCCGCAAGTGAGAAAGGGTGAGAATTAAATCACTCATTAGTCATTTAACACCTTATATAGGTGTAATAGCATCATCGTGGGGTATAGGGTAATATTGCCACATAGCTAATACCTTCGCAGCTGCCTTCTGCTCTATAGTGCTATCAATTGCTGAAGTTATCATGCGTAAGCAAAGGGGTAGGAGACAAGGGAGCAACAAGCACATAGCTAATATGAATAGTACAATAAACACAAGGGCTTTTAGACCACCATTCCATGAAAATAATGAACCAAACCCCCCATCCATCTTCAAACTGTACCACGTCTGGACAGGCACAAATGTCTGCTCTCTCATCTGGGTGGCTAGATCTTCAACTACATGCCCATTATTATTAATCTGTAAACAGCAATTACTTAAGTTTAACTTTCCACATACCCCACCTTCAGCTGCTAATTAAAGCTAATCGATTTTGATAAATGGCTGTGCGCATTTGTGCACTTTGCTTTGCCAGAAGGGTTAGTGCTTTACTGGTTTCATTAGTTATTATTTCAACAGCTTGTAAACGTATTATTCGATTAATCATATAAACAGGAGTATGATATCCCCATGTCCCGTCCTGCTCCCAAGTAGCAGGTCCATAGTATGAGATAATTCTCTCAGGTGGCCATTCTTCAGATGTCGTGTCCCATTTGTCCCATTGGCCTATCTTCAAGGCCTCCTTCAGCTGTCAACTTCTGTACACAGGATATCCCAGTTGTTCTCCCTGGGATGTTGGCAAAAGGAAAAAGGAAGATCATATGGTTCCCAATACACATGCGCCTCCCTAATGATGAGGGAGCCTAGCATATGCTCGGGTTCTGCAAATCCAGTACAGTCCAGGTGGTGCTTGCCAGGAATTACATGCTGCTAAGTTAGTCCAGATACTGGCAAGTTTGGGAAACTGAACTAGAGGATTAGAAGGTTCAGTAGCGTTGACTCCTGACCACCAAGACGTCTTCTTAGTGGTACTATTGTAAAACCTCTGATTGAGACAGACCAGCTGCCCCACTTCCATATTAAATAATGGTCCATAGCGAGAAAAACATAGGTTACCCACAATGAAGTGGGCCAATACCCATTCACTTGTGGTATTGTGTATATTAGTCTGATTATATGGAACAGAATAGTTCAGTTCTTGTGCCTCCCAAGGCCATTGGTCTCCCATCATAGTTCCTCCACAAAATAAACAGTCTGAAACGTGGAGACTGGATGCAACTGCTCCCGCTAGCTCAAGAAACAAGTTCTGGGAGGCAGGAGGAATTTCAAACTCTGCTTTGATGGCCTCGTAGAAGGAGTGATGTATACGATAGGGTGAGGATACATGGGTCTTGGTGTTTAATTGCAGATATAAAATAGTCCCAGGATCTATACCTCCTCCTGCTATACGCAACCCAAATTTGTATCCTTGCTTCCATTGGCTGGGGTTGACTATGAGGAGTTGCAGAGGATTACAGGCACCTTTTTGGCATTTCTTGGGCTCTGGTAGTCTGATCTTTGTCAAGCTGCCTTTGCGGTGATCACCATCTCATCCCATAGGTGCATTCTTCCAGGTAGCAAAATATACACAGTCCCATTTTGGGCAAAAGTAATCATGTTTAGATGTAGTGGTGTAAGTGGTGGCTGTAGAACTCTTTCCTGTACACCATCCCCATCTGTAGGCTCCTTCTGGACACATATATTTATCATCATGGTAGTATGCTCGCTCCCATGACCCACATCTGTGGTAATCATTCCTGTTAATTGCATCACAAGCATCAAAGTTCAAGATAATTGGTTTTGTGGGGTTTGCAAGGGGTTTTGTCGCATTTAGGATGGCTCCATCTTCATCATTCCAGCGTATCTCAAATGTATAATATGAAGGGTTTTGTCAGGGGTTATAACAAGTCTTACTTTTCCCCTTTGTACAAATATTCAGTTCGGTGCCATTATAAATACACCGGCTGACTGTTCCAGTGCAAGTATAGTAGGAGTGATAGAGCAAAGTCTGAGTAATCTTTTGTCCTGTTCGGGTGGTGGTTATGCAGACTGCACAAGGAGGTAGGGCAAAAGTCTTTTCCAGGATTCCCAGGATCACCACTCCCATAAAGTAATAATGGAAGAACATTGTGATTACAGTCTTTAGAGGTTAATCTGGAAAGTTGGGTAGGATGAACTTGTTGAGCTTTCTTCTATTTTTGCTGTGATGGTCACTCTCGCGTGACAAAGGTAGATTCTGAAGATTCTCTATAACACCGGCTGTCTTCTTAATGTGAGTCGCAATGGAGTCTCAGGGTCATTCACTGACGTCCATTGGCCAGGATCAGGAGCAGCTGCCGGCTTCACTCGACTGTGGTGGATCCAGGGTTCAAATTCTGCAACTTTCACTGCGGTAGGGGTTGACAGGATGACGACGTATGGTCCCTTCCAATGCGGCGCCAGCGGGGTCTTTCTCCACTCTTTCACCCACACGGACGTTCCTGGCTTGAAGGGATGCAGAGGCTCAGTCAAGTTGATGGGTAGTCAATCTTGCACCCACGTTTGGAGATTCTGCAAGACAGAACCTAAAGCTAATAGTTCTTGTCTAGTCATTTCAGATCCTATCTGTCTCATGTCTCCCTTTATTCCCTGCACTATGGGAGGAGGTCGTCCATACAAAATCTCAAAAGGGGAGACTCCTAAGGATCTGGTGGGAGCTGAACGTATCCTAAGAAGGGCTATGGGGAGAACTTGAAGCCACTTCAGGTGTGTTTCTTGGCACAGTTTGGATAACTGAGTTTTCAAGGTTCTAGTCATACGTTCTACTTTTCCCGAGCTCTGGGGTCTATAAGCAGTGTGTAACTTCCATTGTATTTGCAGAGCTCGAGCTGTTGAGTCACTTGGGATACAAATGATGGACCATTATCTGACCCTATAGTTAATGGTATTCCGAACCGGGGAATGATCTCATGAAGCAGTACCCTAGTGACTTCTCGGGCTTTCTCAGTTCGGGTGGGGTAGGCTTCCACCCATCCTGAAAATGTACAGACTAACACTAACATATAGTGGTATCCATTTGCACGGGGCATTTCAGCAAAGTCTACCTGTATATCACTCCTACTGACTGAACTCTTGGGGGTGGAACAGGACCTTGCTTGGCATTATTTTTGGCACATATCAGACATTGCTGTGCCACCGAGGCAGTCAGGGATCCTAGCAGTGAAATACAGAAATGGGGTCTCAGGGCTTTTTCCATAGTGTGTGGCTTGGTGAAAAGCTTGAACAAAGGCTGGCCCTAATGCTTCAGGGATGACTGTAGGACCTGGAGGTGGACTACCTTCTGGGGGTGGTAACACTATCCATCCTTGTTCTGTCAAGACTCCTCCCTCTCTTTCACAATAATAGTCTAACTCTCTTGTAGTGTATCGGGGTGCCCAGGAACTGAGGGGCACCAGGAATAGGGCTGCTTGCATTACAGTATCTGGGGTCCTAACTTGTCCTGTGGTGGCTGCCTTCCGGGCTGTGGCATCTGCAAATCTATTCCCTCGGGTGACTTCTCCTGCTCCTGCTTGATGACTTTGGCAGTGCATGACTGCTACTTGCTTGGGGGCCCACACAGCATCTAATAACATCAATATCTCGGGCCCATACCTAATGGCCTTACCCCCTGAGGTGATTAACCCTCGCTCTTTATACAAAGCTCCATGTGCATGCAAAGTGGTGAAAGCATATTTGGAATCTGTGTACACATTTATGCGGAGTCCTTCTCCTAGTGTCAAGGCTCTGGTGAGGGCTATTAATTCAGCTTTCTGTGCAGAGGCTCCTGGGGTCAGGGCTGAGGACTCAACTACTAGATCAAGGGTCACCACTGCATATCCAGCACAACGATGTCCATTGATGACCAGACTGCTTCCATCCACAAAGAAAGTCCATTCAGGGTCCTCTAGAGGGACATTGGTCAAATCAGGGCGACTTGAAAATACAGTGTCCATGGTTTCTAAGCAATTATGATCAGAGGGCCCAGGACCAATTGGAAACAATGTAGCAGGGTTCAAAGCTTGACTGACTTTCAACTGTATCTGGGGGTTTTCGCACAGCATGCTCTGATATTTTAACATTCGTGCATTGGTTAGCCAGAAGTTCCCTTTGTGTTCCATGAGAGTCAGAACAGAGTGTGGCACGGTGACTTGAAGAGTTTGTCCCAGTGTGAGTTTATCTGCTTCACCCACTAGGAGGGCTGTTGCTGCAACAGCTCTCAAACAAGGGGGCCATCCTTTTGCAACTACATCCAATTGTTTTGACAGATAGGCTACTGGCCGTTGCCAGGATCCAAGAGATTGGGTCAATACTCCCAATGCGTTTCCTTGTGACTCATGGACAAAAAGATGGAAAGGCTTCTGAACATCTGGAAGACCTAAAGCTGGAGATGACATCAGAGCATTCTTCAGAGACTGGAATGCTGCATCTTGTTCAGATCCCCATTCTAGTGGGGATTTTTCCATTCCTTTGGTGACTTGGTACAGTGGTTTTGCAATCAGCGCAAAGTTGGGGATCCATATACGACAGTATCCCGCGGCCCCCAGGAAGGCTCTTACTTGCCTCCTAGTGGATGGAGTAGGGATACTGCATACAGCTTCTTTGCGTTCTGGTCCCAGACGTCGGATCCCACTGGACAACTGGAATCCTAGATACTTGACTTCAGTTTGGCATAGTTGTGCTTTGGCTCTTGAGACTTTGTATCCAGCCTCTTTGAGAAGGTATAAAAGTTCACTAGTGGCTTGTAGACATTCACTTTTTGAGTTGGTGGCTATGAGCAAGTCATCTACATACTGAAGAAGAACCCTCTTTCCTGAGTCCACTGAGTAACTTGAGAGATCTTGATTCAGGGCAGCACTAAAGAGAGTAGGTGAATTCTTGAATTCTTGGGGTAATCTGGTCCAGGTGAGCTGGCCCCGCCTTCCTGTTGTGGGGTCTTGCCATTCAAAAGCAACTAAAAGTTGACTGGTGGGGGCTAGGCGTACACAGAAAAATGCATCTTTCAGGTCCAGGACAGTGAAATGAGTAGCCTCAGCGGGGATCAGTCCCAAGAGAGTATAAGGGTTTGGTACTACAGGATGTATAGTTTCAACTTAGGTCTTGTACTGGGCGGTAGTCCCCTGTCCCAGGTTTCTTTACTGGGAGAAGGGGGTGTTCCAAGGTGACTGGCATTCCTTGAGAAGTCCATACTTCAGCAGTTTCATCAAATGTCAGTGGATTCCTTCAATGGCTGGTCGAGGGAGAGGATACTGCTTCACATGCACTGGTTCCACTCCTGGCTTGAGGATGACAATGACAGGGGCTATGTTCTTCGCTAGGCCAGGTGGATTATCTTCTGCCCATACTTCAGGTGGGGCTATGAGGTTGGTAGGTATACAAGGACTAGTTGACTTTATTGGAGGTGCACTATAGAACCGCCACTCTTCTTCTCGGGGAACAGTGAGCACCATCAATCCAGCAGGCTTTGGGTTCACAGTCATTTTCATTTTTCCCCCTTCAGCAAAAGATATTTGTGCCTGGAGCTTGGCAAGTATGTCTCGGCCCAGTAGTGGAATAGGGCACTCAGGCATATACAAGAACTGGTGCGTTATTTTCTGTCCCCCTAGTTCACACATGCGGTTCTGTAGGAATGACTTTGTGGCTTTATTTCCAGTGGCTCCAACAATAGTGACAGATCGTGAGGACAGAGGAGCTACTGGCTTGGCTACTACTGAATGTTCTGCTCCTGTATCTACCATAAATTCCATATATTGGTCCCCTATCTTCAAACTGACCATAGGCTCCTGGGGACCCAGGGTGAACTTGGAGCCCGGTCTGGCCTAGTCTTCATCTATGTCATCCAGGTCATAGCCCGTTGCTACTGCCACTCCCTCAATGGCTTCCTCCCTCTCTTGCTGGAACTGTGTTCGATTCATTCCTCCCCTCCTTCAAAATCGTCCTCCTGGCCTCCAGGGACTCCCTCCTCCCCTCACGGGGGCGGAGTCCAGATGCGGGCATTCATTTCTCCAATGTCCTTCTTCCTTGCAGTAGGTGCACTGATTTGCACCCAATTGAGGCCTTTCGCTTCCGTGGCCTCTTCCACGTCCTCTGGTCCTTTGATTAGGAAAACCTCCTCCACGTCATTCGGTTATAGCAGCAGCAAGAAGATCTGCCTTCTTCTTCATCTTTCATTCATTTTCTCTGTCTCGTTCATTTTCACGATTCACAAATACTTTCTGAGCGACTTCCATTAACTGTGCTGTATTCATGCCCACAAATCCATCCAATTTCTGCAATTTTCGTTTAATGTCTCTCTGGGACTGGCTAACAAAGGCCGCATTTACCATGCATAAATTTTCCTGAGCGGCAGGATCATATGGGGTATACAATCTATAAGCTTCAGACAACCGCTCATAAAAGGCCACTGGGCTCTCATCTGGACCCTGGAGAACTTCCGATACCTTCCCAATATTCATGGCCCTCTGGCCTCCCTTCTTCAGGCTCTGCAATAAGGCTTGGCGAAATCTGGTTAGGGCTGCCGCCCCCCTTTCATCATTCAGGTCCCACCCAGGATCTTCATTGGGATATTCTGCAACAGCTGCTTGCAAATGCAATGTGTGCCTTCGGGTCAGTCCTGACTCCTGGTGACCCAGAAGCTCTTGGGTTTTCTTGGCAGTGTCACCAGAAGTAGATTGCCAGGCCTTTCTTCTGAGGCAATGGAGGGTTAAGTGACTTGCCCAAGGCCACAAGGAGTGCTAGTGGGAATTGAACCCTGGTTGTTTGGTTACCAAGCCAGTGTTCTAACCACTAGGCTACTCCTCCACTCAACAGCTGCTTGTGGGGGATTTATTCCTCCCCCTTCTACAGGGTTTTCTTCTAACCAACGGAGGGCTGCTTGCCCGATTCTCCCTCAATCCTCAGTAGTAAAGAGGGTGGACAGGAGCTGGTGACAATAAGCCCAGGTAGGCTGATGGGTTTGCATAATGCTAGACATTAATTCTGTCAATTCCTGGGGCTTGGCTGTATAGGATGCATAATGCGTTTTCCAGTTCAATAAATCTGTGGTGGAAAAGGGTACATAAACTAAGCTGGTTGGTCCTGGCGCCATCTGGCCCTGATCATTTAAAGCAGGTATTCCAGGCACTTGGCGTAATGGCATTAGGTGCCCTGCTTTCTCCTTCTTCTTGGGAGTTACGCTTCTTAAATCATAAGGCTCCCGGGCACAAGTCTCCTTGGTGGGTGACCCTGAACTGGCAGGAGAGCCTCCTTTTTCTATCTCGTCAGAGGACTCGAGTTCCCCCGACGTGCATGGGCCTGACTCGGGACTATCACTCGGGGTAGGGTGCTTCTTAGGCTGCTGCAGTGGTATTTTCTGGGGCTCCTCATCTGGCTCTACTTCAGGTCCTGGTGCTGTGGAAACTAACTTCTGTGGGCGCTGGGGTAACCTAGCCAGTAAACGTGCTCAGCCTCGGGGGAGCTCTGGTTGCTGGAAAGTGCATTTGTAGGTCAGGAGGAGAAGTTTGAATTGGTTGCGGAATTGGATAGGGAGCCAGTGAAGCGACTTGAGAAGAGGAGTAATGTGGGCATGGCGAGGCTGGCGGAAGATTAGTAGAGCAGCGTAATTTTGAATAGATTGAAGGGGGAAGAGATGGCTCACAGGGAGACCAGCAAGGAGTAGTTTGCAGTAGTCGAGGCGAGAGGAGATTAAGGAGTGGACAAGCGTTTTTAGGAGTGTGTTCAGAAAGGAAGGGACGGATTTTGATAATGTAGAGAAAGAAGCAGCAGGTCTTAGCTACGAGCTGGATATGTCTGGAGAAGGAGAGAGAGGAGTCAAAGATAACTCCCAGATTGCGGGTCGAGGAAACAGGAGGGATCATAGAGCCATCCACGGAGACTGAGAAGGGAGGGAGAGGAGGGGAGGAGTTGGGGGGAAAGATAAGGAGTTAGAACATAAGAACATAAGATATGCCATACTGGGTCAGACCAAGGTCCATCAAGCCCAGTATTCTGTTTCCAACAGTGGCCAATCTAGGTCATACGTACCTAGCAGTTTCCCCAAGGGACACAGGTTCCACAATGCTTGTATTGGTTCAAGCATTGATATCCTGGGTCCCTTCTTAATAATGGTTTATGGACCTTTCCTCCAGGAACTTGTCCAAACCTTTTTTAAACCCAGCTACACTAACAGCCTTTACTACATCCTCCGGTAACAAATTCCAGAGTTTGATTACACGTTGAGTGAAAAAATATTTTCTTTTATTAGTCTTAAATAGTTTACCCTGTAGCTTCATTGCATGTCCCCTAGTCTTTCTATATTCTGATAAGGTAAACAATCGATCTACGTTTACCCGTTCCACTCCGTTCATTAATTTATAGACTTCTATCATATCTCCCCTCAGCCGTCTCTTTTCCAGGTTAAAGAGCCCCAACCTTTTAGCCTTTCTTCATAGGAGTAGCCTTCCATCCCCTTTACCATTTTGGTGGCTCTTCTCTGAACCTTTTCTAAAATCGCTATATCCTTTTTAAGATACGGCGACCAGAATTGCACACAATATTCAAGGTGCGGTCTCACCATGGAACGATATAGAGGCATTATAATATCTTTTGTTTTATTTTCCATTCCTTTCCTTATCATACCTAGCATTCTATTTGCTCTCTTGGCCGCCGCTGCACACTGGGCCGAGGGTTTTAACATGGTATCCACAAGGACGCCTAAATCTTTTTCTTGGGTGGTGGTTCCTAATGTGGAACCATGCATCGTGTAACCATAGTTTGGGTTGTTCTTCCCTAGGTGCATAACCTTGCACTTCTCCACATTAAATTTCATCTGCCATTTTGATGCCCAGTCTTCCAATTTATCAAGATCCTCTTGCAATTTTCCACAATCCTCCTGGGTTTTAACAACTTTAAATAGTTTTGTGTCATCAGCAAATTTGATAACCTCACTCGTTATTCCACTTTCCAGGTCATTTATGAATATGTCAAAAAGCAGCGGACCCAGCACAGATCCCTGGGGTACACCACTATTCACCTTTCTCCATTGGGAAAATTGGCCATTTAGCCCTACCCTCTGCTTTCTATCTTTTAACCAGTTCCTGATCCACAGTAGTACACTGCCTCCTATCCCATGACTCTTTAGTTTTGCCAAAAGTCTCTCATGAGGGACCTTGTCAAAGGCTTTCTGAAAGTCCAGATACACAATATCAACCGACTCACCTTTGTCCACCTGTTTATTCACTCCTTCAAAAAAACATAACAGATTAGTAAGACAAGATCTTCCTTGTCTAAAGCCATGTTGGCTGTCTCCCATTAGGTCATGACTATCTATATGCTGAGTAATTTTATTCTTTATGATGGTTTCTACCATTTTTCCCGGTACTGATGTCAGGCTCACCGGTCTGTAGTTTCCCGGATCACCCCTCGAACCCTTTTTAAAAATTGGTGTTACATTGGCGATCCTCCAATCCTCAGGTATTAGAGATGATTTTAATGATAGTTCACAGATTACTGATAGCAGGTCTGCAATCTCAAATTTCAGTTCTTTCAACACCCTTGGATGTATACCATCTGGCCCAGGTGATTTGCTACTCTTCAGTTTATCTAATAGTTGTAAGACATCTTCCCGATGTATCGATATTTCCTTCAATTCTTCCACACCTTTAAATACCACTTCAGTCGTGGGTAACATCCCTACATCTTCCTCAGTAAAGACCGAAGCAAAGAATTCATTCAGTCTCTCCGCTATCGCCTTGTCGCCTCTTAGTGCTCCTTTAACCCCTTTATCATCTAATGGACCAACTGACTCTCTCACGGGGTTTTTTTTTGCTACGAATGTACTTGAAAAGGTCTTTATTTCGCGTTTTTGCTTCCGCAGCAAGCTTCTTCTCAAATTCTCTCTTTGCCTGCCTTATCAATGCCTTGCATTTGACTTGCCAGTGCTTGTGCTGTTTCCAGGTTTCATCATTTGGCTCTTTTTTCCATTTCTTGAAAGATGCTTTTTTGGCAACAACAGCCTCTGACCTCAGCTTTAAACCATGCTGGCAATTTTTAGACTTCCTTCCACTTTTCTTAAAGCGTGGAATACAGCTGGTCTGGGCTTCCAAGATAGTATTTTTCAACAACACCCAAGCTTGATGTACGTCTTTAACCTTTGCAACTGCTCCTTTTAGTTTTTTCTTAACTGTTTTCCTCATTCTATCATAGTCTCCCTTTCGAAAGTTAAAGGGTAGTACTGTGGATTTCCTTACTATCCCTCCTCCACTAATTAAATCAAAGGCGATCATGCTATGATCACTACTGCCAAGTGGCCCCAACACCCTTATCTCTTGCACTACATCTGGTGTTCCACTAAGGACTAGGTCTAATATTGCTTACCCTCTGGTCGGTTCATGAACCAGCTGCTCCAAGAAGCAGTCATTTATTTCATCTAGGAACTTTATCTCCCTAGCATGTCCTGTTGTGACACTGACCCAGTCGATGCCGGGGTAATTGAAATCACCCATTATTATTACTGCACTGTAACTTTTGCTAGCTTCCTTGATTTCTTTGAGCATTTCATCATCCATTTGTTCATTCTGGCCAGGCGGACGATAGTACACCCCCACTGCCATCGCCTTCCCCTTTTTACATGGAATTTCAATCCATAGAGATTCTACAGCAAATTTTGTTTCTTGCAAAACTTTAATCCTTTCTGACTCAATGCCCTCTCTAACATAGAGCGCAACCCCTCCACCAATTTGATCAGCTCTATCATTTCGATATAGTTTGTACCCAGGTATCACAGTGTCCCACTGGTTGTCCTCCTTCCACCATGTCTCTGATATTCCAATCATATCTAACCTCTCGTTCAGTCTTCGCCATGTTCAGTTTCAAGCGGCGGTGAGACATCCAGGCAGCGATGTCGATAAAACAGGCAGAAATCTTGGTCTGGATTGCTGGAGGGATATTAGGGGTAGAAAGGTAGATTTGGGAGTCATCAGCATAGAGATGGTACTGAAAGCCATGGGATGAGATAAGCGCACCAAGGGATTGGGTACAGAGAGAGAAAAGGAGCAGACCCAGGATGGATCCCTGGGGTACACCAACATGGAGTCGGGTGAGAGAGGAGGAGGAGCGATCAGCGCATACACTAAAGGAGCGATGGGAGAGGTAGGAGAACCAGGATAGTACAAAGCCCTTGAAACCAAGCGAGGAGAGGGTGTCGAGGAGATGTTTGTGGTCAACAGTGTCAAAGGCAGCAGAGAGGTTGAGAAGGATGAGGACAGAGTAGAGGCCCTTAGATTTAGCCAGGAACAAATTGCTGGAGACTTTTGCAAGAGCTGGTTCAGTTGAGCGTAAGGGACGGAAGCCGGATTGTAGAGGGTCCAGGAGGGCCTGAGAGGTGAGGAAGTCGAGGCAGCGGCGGTGGACTGCACATTCTAGTAGTTTAGATATGAAGAGAAGGAGGGAGATGGGTCGATAGTTAGAAGGACAGGTGGGATCGAGTGAGGGTTTCTTGAGGAGAGGTGTGACCACGGCATGTTTGAAGTTTACGGGGACAGTTGCAGTGGAGAATGAAAGGTGGAGAATAAGAGAGATGGCAGGGACAACAGTGGGGGAGATGGGGTTCAGGAGGTGGGTGGGGATAGGATCATAGGAATAGGTGGTGGGTTTGGAGGACGAAAGAAGGAGTGCGGTTTCATCTTCAGAGATCGTAGGGAAGGAGGAAAGGGTAGCAGAGGAACTATGGACGGGGGGGGGGGAGAATTGTGGGAGGGGTAGATGAGGTGGTGGGGAATTGGAAGGTAATCTTGTGGATTTTTTCATGAAAGTAGTCGGCCAGGGTTTGGGCAGAAAGGGAGGGCAGGACAAGGGGCGGTGCTCCTTGAGGAGAGAACTGAGGGTATTAAAGAGGCGGCGAGGATCAGAGGCAAGAGAGTTAGTCAGATGGATGTAGTATTCTTGTTTGACAAGTGCAATGGCTGATTGGAAGGTGCCAAGCATGAATTTGAAGTGTACAAGGTCTTCCGGGGAGCGGGATTTGATCCAAGCACGTTCAGCAGAACGGGCACAGGTGCGTAAATAGTGAGTTGTGGTTGAAAGTTGTGGTTGGAGTGGAGGAGTGGCCTAGTGGTTGGGGCAAGGTACTTCAGGCCGGAAGGTCAGGGGTTCAAATCCCACTAGACGACAGCAACCTTGGGACGGAAGGACTGTGGTTTCTAGTCCCACAGGTGCTCCTTGTGGTCTTGGGCAAGCCACTTAACCCTCCATAGCCCATGTTCCGTGTATAATAGTTATCTCCAAGTTATAATGCCCTGTTCAATGTAATTTCAGTTTGTTCAATGTAAACCGCACTGATGCAGAATAGCGCAGTATATAAGAGAATGTAAATAAAATAAATAAATAAATAAAGCCAGAGCTGGGGAGCAGAACGTCTAATAGGACATGGGGTGGATGGGGCAAGGGTGTCCAGAGCCGAGGAAAGTGCAGCATTATAGGAGGTTACTGCCTCGTTGAGAGATTTGGAGGACATAATGGAGGAAAGAGATGGAGAAATGGTGAAGGCAAGAGTCAAGGGATCAATATTATGAAGGTTTCTAAATATGTCAGAGGAGACAGGATGAGGTTGAGACAGCGGAAGCTGAAGATTAAAGCTTAAAAGGTGATGGTCAGATGATGGAAGGAGTGGGAGTTACAGAAGTTTGAGTGAGAGGAATTAGAGAAGAGTATCAGGTCAAGGCAGTGGCTGTGTTGGCCGGTGGGGGCAGTAGAACAAAGTTGGAGGTCAAAAGAGGAGGTGAGGGCGAGGAGTTTTAAAGCATGGGGATCGGAGGGGTTATCGACGTGAATGTTAAAATCCCCAAGAATAAGAGTGGGGGAAGAGGGATCCAGAAAGATGGAAAGCCAGGAGTCGAAGCCGGTAAGGAAGGTGAATGCGGATTTGTTGGGTAGGCGATAGATAACAGCTACTCGGAGGGGAAGTGGTGAGAAGAGGCGAATGGAGTGGATTTCAAAAGAGAGAAAGGAGTGAGACTGAGGCAGCAAGAGGGGTTGGAATTGGCAAGATGGAGAAAGTAGAAGCCCCACACCACCACCGCGGCCTGTGGAATGAGGTGTATGGGAGAACTGGTAGCCCCCATGACAGAGAGCAGCAGTAGATGCGGTATCATCTGGGAGGAGCCAGGTCTCAGTTAGGACGAGAAGATGTAGAGCGTTAGAGATAAAGGGATCATGAGTGGAAGCAAGTTTATTAGAGACTGATTGTGCGTACCATAAGGCACATGAGAACGGGAGAGTGGAGGGGGAAAGGAGAGGGATATGGATGAGGTTGGACAGGTTACATGAGGATTTCTTTTCAGAGTAAGACAGAGGTCTAAGGGGGTGGTTATGTGAGGATCTCTTGCCAGGGTAAGAGTAAGACAGAGATCTAGAGGAGCCAGGGTAAGGGTGGGTATCTCTGGATGAGTGAGTGGTGCATGAGGGAGGGAGAGTGGGAGGGGAAAGGAGGGGGATATGGATGAGATTAGATAAGTTACGTAAGGGACTCTTCTTAGAGTGAGAGAGAAATCGAGGGGGGCCAGGGTTGGGGTTGATATTACCTGATGAGAGATGAAGAAGGAGTAGTAGAGAGCGGGGTAAAGAGGAGGCAGTATGGGGAAGCGAGGGTGGGGTTGCCTTAAGGAGAGAGGGGCTGGTTGAAGGAGGGGGAGGGGAAGATGAAGCTCAAGAGCAGATGCTAGGATAGAAGACAGAATGGAGGGAGAAGTGAGGAAGGTAGACTCTGAATCTATTCATAGTATATTTTGAATTGTAGGTTTTTACCTGTTCATTATTATTATTATTAGTATTTTACTATTACTATGCACAGTCTACTAGATATTAGTGACTGGATTTGGTTCTCTGAGTATCAGATCTTTCCTAATGGTTTGAGGTACTTAGAGGTCAAACTGTTGTTGTAGGAGATGGGCTGTACTACTATTTGTAGCTGATGGCTGGAAATTTTATTGACACCTAATGTGTTTACGTGGTGGTTTCGGTCTTTGGGGATTGTACCCAGGGCGCCAAATACTACTGACGCCAATGTTGTCTTTTTCCTTCACAGTTGCCCAATTTAGATTTTTATATTAGAAGCCTGTCCCTTCTCTTCTTGCATTACTGCTACTGCTCATCATTTGCATCGTGCTATGAGGTGTACAAAGTGCTGTACAAAGACATGTAAGAGACAGTCCCTGCTCCACAGAGCTTACAGTCTATTCAAGAGAGACCAACAGAACAAACAGGGGGCGAGGCTTTTCTTTAAGGGAAATGATTAAAAACACTTAAGAGTATTAAACAGAATCCAAAAACAGCCTTGAATAGGTGGGATTTTAGCCTTGATTTGAATAGGCTTCTTCTCAGGTAATGGAATAATCAGGGCTCCAAGGAATGAAGGTAGAGGAAGGGAATCACGTGTAGGGAAGTGCTGTTACTTAACTGATTTTTTCTGTGTTCCCCGATTAGCATTTTTGCAGTGATCCTCACTAAACAAATATGCATTAAACATCTAAGAACATAAGAACATAAGATATGCCATACTGGGTCAGACCATGGTCCATCAAGCCCAGTATCCTGTTTCCAACAGTGGCCATTCTAGGTCATACGTACCTAGCAGTTTTCCCCAAAAGACACAGGTTCCGCAATGCTTGTACTAGGTCAAGCATTGATATCCTGGGTCCCTTCTTAATAATGATTTATGGACCTTTCCTCCAGGAACTTGTCCAAACCTTTTTTAAACCCAGCTACACTAACAGCCTTTACTACATCTAGCAGCTCCTTTAATACATCTCTCTTCTGTCCAGAGCATCCAACTGCTTAGTATAGCTGTCACTTTTGTCCCTGACTCGAGACATCTGATCATCTGCTGCATGGAGACAGAGGTCTGATAGAGGGACTCCTTTTCCTGCTGCATTGTCTTTCCAATTTCCCCAGGGACTTTTTGCTTTGTGCACAATTCCCTCTGTCTTCCATCACCCCAAACAAGATCTCTTGACATCACCTCTGCCCCTCTATGCCCAAAGCCACACAACAGGGTTTACCCAAGGCTCTTGCTCTTGGTTCTAGCATCCTCAAGTCTCCCATGGTGGCCTGATGCCCTTTGTGACTATCATTTTCCCCATTTCCATTCTTAGAGCAACAGGAGCTTGTTCAAGGCCCCAAATATTGCCGCAACCTCTGCTGCATTCATACTGTCCTAGGCCACAGCTGCTCTTTATCTTTATTTGCACAATTTGATGAACCGCCCAGGCCGAAGCATCAGGGCGGTGTACAATACAACAGCAGGCTACTGGAAACAAAGCCAGAAAAGAACGCCAAAAAACGATAGGATAGGAATAGGCAGAAGAAAGATAGAAAGGGGGAAGAGCCCAAGAGGGTCAAGAGGGACAATAGGGGAGAGCCAGAAAGACAGCAGCGTTTTGCCCGGAGGCGGCAGGCTCCTGGTCCCGCGGCCCAGACGTCATCGGGGGCCTTCTCCTTTTCCTTTAAAAGCTTTGTGGTTTGGCACAGCCAGAGGCGCGTACCGGGGGCAGCGATCAAAGGGGCACGATACAAGGGGTGTGTCAGGCCCCTTGGGAGCCCCTTTGGAGCAACGTAGGAGCAGAGGATTGTAAGATCTACCTGCCGCAGAGACTCAGATGGGGAAAAGAAAGAAGAAAGTGATTCCAGAGGCGAAAGTGCAACCGGTGGTGGGCCCCATGGACAAACACCTTCAGTTAAAGGTAGGTGAGGATGTGTCCCTGGACCCTGATTTTCTGGCTTTTCGCTCGTCAGTAGCGTCTCTAAGTTCTCCGGATAGGTCTCCACCTTCTCCTCCAGTTTATATTTCTCCAACCTCTTCAGTAGTTGTGGGGGATCAAGTTAAGCAAAGTACCGCAGTAGATTCTCGGGGGAAGTTGTTGCCAGTTGCCTGGGGTCACTAAGGAGGTGCCTGATGATCAGGTTACCCTGGTGGATATCTGGAGGAGTGTATCCCGTATAGAGAATATTTTAACTCCCACTGTCTCACAGCTTTGTAACTTCTCTTGGAAGTTACCAATAAGCTGTCTAACGTTGAAGAGGTGTTAGGGAATATGTCTTCTCAGATTCTTAAGTGTGAGAATTAGTGTGCTACTCTTAAAGCTACTACTGTTTCAAGTATTAAGGAGAGTTTACTTGTTCACCACAGGCTAGAAATGTATGATAACCAATTTAGAGCTAAGAATATTAGGCTGTCAAATTTTCCTGTTTGTCATTTAATGTCTGCAGAGATCTTATTTAGGAAGTATTTAAAAGAATCTTTGGGTTTGGTTTCCCCAGATTCCATTTTGGTTTCTAAGATGTATTATTTGACTGGGAGGAAGGTAAATGCCGGCGCTCCTGGTGGGTTTGATACTCTACAGGGGGGAGCCGACCTTGACCTTACCAAATTCCTGGAAGATTCTCAGGATACTATCCTTACTCGGGCTACCTTGGTAGTCACGTTTGTATCTGAGTACGATAAATCAGCTGTCTTTAAATTGTACTTTAAGCGGTCGTCTATTCTATTTTGTGGTGATAAGGTACAGATGTTCCCTGATGTCTGTAAGGCCACACAACTTAGGCGACAGGCTTTTTTAGCTATGAAGCCTAGGGTTTTGGCTTTATCGGCAAGTTTTTTCCTTCGATACCCCTGTAAATGTATAGTTACATTTCAGGGGTCTAAATATATTTTTCTTGATCCTTCTCAGTTACAGGTATTTTTGGATAGTAAACAATTGGGCACACCCACGCAAGGAGAAGAGGGGATATTAGATTGAGCTGTCTTATTAGTTAGAACTTTGTTCTTGAAATTTCCTTTGTTTTATTTGCTTTGTAACTCTCCCCCTTTTAGTGGGCTAAGAATAGATTGCCGATGTGTTCTATTTTATTATATAAGAATGTTTCCTGTTTTGCTTATGGTATGCCATTGGCACCTGGATTACCTGAGTACTTTTGTTGTAAGTATGTTTGAAAATTTTCAATAAAAAAAAAAAAAAAGAAGAGGGACAATAGGGCGGGAGGGGGAAAAAGAAAAAGGAAAAGAAGGGGAATGGACTAGCAAGGGGATAATCACGGTGGGTGGGGGGGACGGCCAGGGGACAAGGCACCATCATCAGGGGGAGGGAGATCAAAGGCCTGGAAAAAGAGATGTGTTTTGAGGAGAGTTTTAAAGCGGGGGTAGGAGAGTTCCAGACAAAGAGATAAAGGGAGTGAATTCCAGAGAGCCGGACCTAAGAAGAAGAAAGCGGAATGACGGGTGAGCTCTAAGTGGGCCTGAGCGGGGGAAGGGAGAAAGAGACGGTTACCAAAAGCGGATCGGAGAAGACGAGGAGAGGGCTGAAGGCGAATGATGTCCGACAAGTATTGGGGGGTGCTGGAATGGAGAGCCTTGTGTGTGAGGATGAGAACCTTAAAGATGAAACGGAAGTTAACCGGAAGCCAGTGTAAGGCAAGGAGGCAGGGGGACACGTGGGAGCGAGCTGGGGAACCAGTGATGAGGTGAGCGGCGGCATTCTGTACTAACTGAAGACGGCGAAGCTGAGAAGAAGGAAGGCCTGCATAGATGACATTACAATAGTCTAATCGGGTCGTGACTAGGGACAGGACGAGGGTGACAACAGAGGAAGGGGGAAGTGATGATTGGACGGCCCGAATCCTGCGTAAATGGAAAAAAGAAGTACGCATGACAGAAGAAATGTGTTGGTGAAAGGAGAGGGATGAGTCCAGAATAACACCCAAATAACGAAGGGTTGGAACCAGGGGAATTAGGTGGGAAGACATAACGGGTGACAAGCAAGGAGAGGAGAGGAGAGACCGAAGGAGAACCAAATCGCGGAGGACTTGGTGGGGTTAGCGTGTAGAAAGTTAGAGTCAAACCATGATGCAATGGAAGACAGACAACGGTTGAGTGGAACAAGGTCGGGGTGGAGGAGGAAGTATGGTGAACCAGCAGGATGTCATCGGCTTAAATGTAAAAGGAAATGCCAGATTGTTGAATGAGTAGAGCTAGCGGAGCGAGGAAGGCATTGAAAAGTATGGGGGGGGGGGCGAGAATAGAACCCTGAGGAACACCGCAGATAGAAGGGGATGGAATGGAGGCGGAGTGACGGGAGTGCACAGAAAAGGTGTGTGAAGACAGAAAGGAACGGAACCACTGCAAGACGGTCCCACAAATACCAAAGTCAGACAGACGAGACAGGAGAGTGCGGTGATCGACCATATCAAAAGCGGGGGAGAGATCCAGAGATACCACCAGAGAGAAATCACCACGGTCGTGAGCACAATGAAGGTATTGGGAGGGAGGACTGGAAAGGGACTGATACTGGGAAGGGTTACTGGGAATGGAAATAGGCTAATGGAAAGAAGTGAAGAAAACAAAAGAAGCGAGAAGAAATGGCAGATGGACCATAGACCACAAAAAGAGAGCTAAGAGAAGACAGGAAAGCAGAAGCCTCAGATCGGGACCAGCATGATCAGAGAATAAAATGGCCAGACAACAAAGGTAGAAAAAATATTTTTATTTCATTTTAGTGATTGGACTTTGTGTTATCTTTGTATTTTACAATGTATGGGGGAACTGCCTATTTATCTGATGTTGCACTGCTTGAAGAGTCTGGCTTCTTGGGGTTTCAGTTTAAATTTTGTCTACATATTTTTATTTTAACTTTAGATTGTAAGTCACTTATTCTGTACTTGGTGAAGGTCTGTGTTCCGAGCGGGTGACTGTGCCCAGGTGTTCTGTTAATATAGAATTTGTACATAAAGATCTATACTGTACTGTTGTAATTTGACATGTTCAGCTTTTCAAATAGGTGTATGGATGTTCCAGGGCACACTGTATTATTTACAGTGATGTTTTTTTTGGTGAGCTCCTTATGTGAGTTTTGGAAGTTGGTGCTGATATGGTATGGTATGGTATGGTAGATTTGCTCTATAGATACTCAGTGACTTTGTTGTAGGGTTTTGTATTAGTTCACAATATGACTGGTACTGGAGAATGTTTGTTGTTCTTAGTGAGATGATCAGAATCAGAATTTTTATATTTTTTTAAGATATTGAGTTCTGTGGGTGAATGTCCTGGTTCTGCTCTGCAACCACTGTTGAAGGGGGTTCTGTGGATGCAAAATATATGTTGAAAAAGAAAAAGCAATAACCATAATGCAGTTTGTTGTTGCTGTTAAGTGCCGTCGAGTCGGAGTCGACTCATGGCGACCCTCTGGATAGCTATCCTAAATTGTGTTCAATCTTCAGTCAGGCAGCTCATTGTTGACAGACTGGTACCGGTAGCTGCTGTTATTGTATCAATCCATCTCATTGCTGGACTTCCTCTTTTGCGTTGACCTTTGTCACGCCCATAGCCCCTTACATGCAGTATGGAGGGGCGTGGTTGTCATTAGAGAGATTCACCTTTTGGTCTTTAACGGACTGATTGCTTTGTAATGCCTTATGAGAAAGGTAGTTCAGTCAGAAAGTATTCAACCTCAGGTAAAAAAAACACCTTTGTAGTTGCCTTGAGTGGTAAGGTAATGACAATTTATTAACCGAAAAAAACACGCTAAGGTTCACAAATTCCACCTTTGGATTATTTCTCCAGGATTCTTGTAAATGAAGATCAGGATATAACTGAATTCCAAACAAAACAGCTTGCAATGTTCTCCAGTATAAACATAAATAATTTAACAGCCCATGCTATCAGGCATGGCTTGCAGTGCTGATCAAACAAATAGAAAACAGCTTTTCCTAAAGCAGGTTTCTTTTTCTCTCAGTCCAGAACACTTCCTGTCTTCTTAAAGATAGAAAAAAACTTTCAACAAGGCAGTTAAACTCTTCACAGGCAAGCAATTCTCTATGCAAGGTTTTCTTATAAACAGCCAAACAAAAGCTTTTCTTACTTTTCACTGTCCGTACGGCTTCAGGCTGAGCACTGCTCTGGCTCACAGCTGTTTCACCAGCTTAATTAGGCAGCTTCGGCTTGCACAATAAAAAAGGTATTTTGCCTTTAACTCAGGACCTTCACAAGTTAACTACAGGCTCTTAGGGCTACAGGACACTGGAGGTTTTCCTTACGGTTGACTCCCTTTCAACACCTCTGTATTGGAAGACTGGCATAAAGAGCAATCCATGTATGAGACTTCTTCTTCTAAAGTTATGTCTGGTTCACCCAGTTGCATTGGCACTTCCTCTGTTTCTGGCTCAGAGGGCTTAGCTGACTGCCTTCCGTTAGGGCTAAGGCTGTCTCTGGCAACCCTGTAGGGCTCTGAATTAGGCAAGCTTCTAATGCTCATACCTGGGTCAAAGCTTGTAGCAGCTTCTCCTCTCTTATGCTCTGGCCACAATTCACCGGTGCTTCCACGTCCTGTTCTCCAACTTGTGTTCCTGGTTCCTGCTGCTCTTACTGTTCCAGATCCATTCCTCTTCCAGTAGGCACTCCTACTGCTCTCTCCTTTCCTCTTCTCCTTCCTCTGTCTGAATAAACTGACCTAGTCTTAAACCTCTCAGGTGCCTGCTCCACCCCCTCTCCTCTCAGGTGTTAGAGATCAGACTGCCTCGTGGCAGCTGAGTACTTGGGGAATTCAGTGACGTAAGGGTTCCTTACCCTGGGCCTGCATTCCCTCTCCTTTTCTCCACTAGGGGCATTCTGCAACCTATTGTAGCTAGGAATTACCTGCTTTCTAGGTGTAAAGGGAGTTCTCCTAGGACAAGCAGGATGAGTCAGCCACACCTGGTGACGTCATCCGACGGCGCTGAGACGGAAGTACTCTCCTATAGCTCAGAAGGGCTTTTGCCCTTCTGAGCATGGGCCAACTGGCTCCACCCCCCTGCCTGCCCCTAGCTAGCCAGTTTTTCAATTCTTCCACCTTGCCAGCAAGACGGACTTTGCTACTCTCCACCAAAAACCAATTTTCTTCTATAAAGTATGTATTATCAGTTAATTTACCTTATGCCTTCTGTTCTTCTTGCTTCTCCAGATAGAGCTCTCATGCTGCGACCAGGAGCTTGGGGGCAATGGGGCTGGAAAGGAAGCACAGCCAGCGCAGCAGCCCAGGACGTGCCTAACAGGCCTCCGTCCCTGGCTAGCCCCTCTACAGGCCTTCGTTTTCTCCAGATATTACAGCGGAGCTCCAATTCCTTTGGTTCACGTGCTCTCTGCTGGGCGAAGAAGAGCGGGGGGTCACTGGTTCAAGCAGCACTCCTAGTGTGAGAGTTGCTGCTGCCACTACATCCAGTCATGCCTCCGATGGACAGCCCTGCTCCCTGTAGCACGAGCTCTCCCTTCTGGACCCCCCACGGTGCTGCTGCTGCTGCTGCTATGTCACTTCGGCTGATGTGAAGGGGCATCGCACTACCTCCCCCAGCCGCAGACCTCCGGTAGACATCTCTGTGCCTACTCTTCAGTGCTCTCTCCTCCGGTCCTGCTGTCCTGGAGAGTCCAGAGCCGGCCTGCCACGAGGTTCTCATGGCGGCGGCCATCTTGCCCAGTTTCATCACGGGCCAGACTCCTCCCCCTCACGGCGCCATTGGCTGGCGCCGATCCCAGCATCAGGAGAGGAAGGGCCACTCGAAGAGGACTCTCACTCTGCATAACGGGCCCGGCTCCTCCCCCCTACGGCGCCACTGGTCGGTGCTGATCCATGCATCGGGGGGGAGGAGGAGCTACGCGTGGAGGACACTCCATTGCTGACGGTCCCACTCGGCGCGGAGGCATCGGCGAGGACATCGCTGTCGCTCTCGGCACCGGCGCAGGAAACTCTCCAGCAGCCAAAGGGTAAGCTACTCTCCACTGCGCTGCCGAGATGGATAGGCCTCAGCCTCGGGTTGTCGGTGCCGAGAGTGGAATAGACGGGCTCCGAGGTTCGCCTGCATAACCCTGCTCTGGCGCCTCTCAGCTCTGGGTAGTTTTGCTCTGATGTTGTTCTCTAGTGCCGTGACAGCGTGGAGTCCAAGTGCCACGCCGATCTGCGAATCCAGACTTGGCTCCATACTAGCAAAGGTCCACACCTGGACCTGGAAGGATTCTGCACTGGAGTATGCATCTCCAGTACGACTACCGCGCCGACTGATCTGAGCACCCGCCCGACAGGGAGCAGCGTCTTCTGCACAGCCCAGACAAGTCTGGCTGGCTCGCTTAGGGGGTCACGCAGACCGTGACAATCTAGGCTCTGTCTGCCCCGATAGAAGGGGACACCGCTGAGCTGCTGACAGCGCCCTAGGGAGGCTGATCCACCAGCTCCAGTATGATGCCAACTCCATGTTGATCCCCGCGCACAATATCAGTGCCATGGATCTTGCCTCCAGAGGCTTCTCTCCTCTTCCTCCTTATGCGGTGCAGGTCAGCAATTATGCCTCATCCCCCGCACAGGTGACTTCAACCCTGCTGGAACCCTCCGAAAATCGCTGCGGAGACAAGGGAAGGGAGTAGAGGAGTAGCCTAGCCAGCTGTCTGCAATGAGTTCTCAAGACAAAAAAAAAAAAAAAAACCACCCTGCCGGGGGACTATATACCTATGTGCAGTTCGAATACCACCACATACAGTAGGGCCACAGCGTGGACCAGCAGGTCTTGGAGCAGGGCATTACAGGTTCCAGTTCCAGCTGTGAATGAGCCCCAGCTGAGGTTTTTTGCAGAGCAGAATGGCAATGGAGCAGAGAAGTAGCCTAATGGTTAGAGCACTGGCTTGGGGCCCAAGAGACCAAGGTCCAATTCCCACTGACACTCATTGGGGGCTTGGGCAAGTCACTTAATCCTCCATTGCCTCAGAAAGTCCTATAAATGTTACAAGGTAAACTGTTACATGGATGATTTGCCACCAGCTAAGGCTTCTGTATTGGGCAAGGCTCAAGGTCACAGGTGGCAATCTGGTTCGTTCGCCACAGAGTTGGCCCTTCAGAACGCTCCTGCATCCTCCAAATGCAAGGCTGAGAAATCCACAACCATTTAAAAAAAAAAAAAAAGAAAAACCCTTCTCACAGTTAAGATGACACTTAATTCCTAGGATGCAGAGATAGTTCCTCACGGCCTACCAATCAACGCATAAACATACAGAGCGTAAGGCTCATTGTCCACTAGTTACTATATGACCTTGAGTCCGCGGTTCCCCCTACCAGGCATTATCATAGCCAAGGAAAAACTGAGGCATGATAATTGCTAGTTGAAAACTTTTCCCAACAGATGGCATAGGAAACCTATCTCTGCTCCTGGATGTAAGGCAATTGGCTCCTGCAAACCAGTTCCATATATATTGCCTGAGCCTTTCCTGTTCATGCACTAGGTTGGTGTTTGGGACACCATTCTATCTCCCCGGAGATCAGCATTCCATTCACCGTTCCCCTTGACAGCGACAGCACTAGCCACGAAGGCTCTTACAGAGGAGAATGCAGTGGAGGAGGACCCTTGTGATCAGAGCAACTAACTAGTATGGTACATTGCCAAGTAAACCCAGAAGTAGCTAGGTTGCTATGAACATAGCCCTCTAGTTAGTACAGGAGCTTCGGGAACAATCTACCACGAATGGCATAGGAGACCATCCTCTGCTCCTAGGGGTAAGACAACTGTGGTAGCCCTAGGAGCAGGTTCAGCAAATTGGGCAGTTATGTTGAACACCCACCCCAACCTCCTCACATCCAGCAGCACCTCTGGCTCAGCCACATTGCCCTACTGCCAGGCCTACGCCTCGTGCCCCCTATCTTCTGTCTGGACCTCCTCACATCTGCCTGGACTTCCTCACATCCTCTACAGCTCAGGGATGATCAGAGGTCATACCCCAATGTGTGCCAGCTGACTCCTGTGGCAGATATTGGCCTCCCCCCTTCTTGGAAATGAGTCAACCTCTGCCGTGCCATCATAAGGATCAACCAAGAAATAGACTTCCAGAAGCCCCGCATCAACTGAGGGCTGCTGCACTTGCGGAGTGCTCTTGGAATGGGCATCAGCACCGGCGGGGTGCTGGTGGAGTGAACAGAGTAGAGGAGTAGCCTAGTGTTTTCAACACTGGCTTGGTAACCAAGCAACCAGGGCTCAATCCCCACTAGCACTTCTTGAGGCCTTGGGCGAGTCTCCACCCTCCATTGCCTCGGAAAAAAGACCTGCCAATCTATTTCCAGTGACACTACCAAGGAAGCCCAGGGCTGATTCAGAGGCACACATTACAAGAATGAACATAAGCACTGACGGGGTGCTGTTAGATTTAACATCAGCACCATGGTGTTGTTGTGCGCTGAGACAATCCTCATGACTCAGGGCACATCCCATATCCAAAATGGCTGCAGTGCGGGATAATGCGCACCCGCTATACCTTAGAAGAAGGAGCCACATGTCCGTGTCCCACCGCGGACCCCGGAGAGCAGGTCTCTGTTGCAGTGCCATGGCCTACCGTATGAAGCCTGCATCTCTGATAGATTTTCACATGGAGCGCCCAGACCCGCAGTTCCCGGCGCGGTCAGTGGCCACCTTCTGTCCAGGTGCACAAGGCCAAGGACAGCAGCAAGATCCGCAGTTTTAAGAATTTCACTGTATGCTCCAGAAAGATAAGTATCTCCGATGCTCATCTTAGGGGCCTCCATTGCCTGGGAAGGGACAATTAGGTGCAAGATTGCCCACTACACCCAGATGTCTCCCAGAGCATGTAAGTCCCATGGGCATGCTCTCAGGAATTCCTGGCTTAACCCCTGCAACAGCCAACAAAGAAGTCTGAGGCAACCTGGGAACGCAGACCCAGGCCTCTGTTCCTGGCAGCACCCACTGGCTGCGTTCAATCATCTTGAGACAGGGACAATTGGAACCGCCTGTCTCCCGGAAATGGGAACAGCAAGCTACCGTCTTGCCACCCTTGCAGAGAGAATCTTGCCCTCACAGACCCAGATCTCTGACACGGACCCCAAGTAGCCTGCAGCACTAAACCCAGGCCACTGTGGTCATGAGCAAAGGAGGGCAGAGCCCTGCAGCGCCAAACCCAGGTCCCTGTGGCCATCAGTGCAAGGTAGCAATGTCATAGCCGACCAACAGTTCACCATTGCGCAAAGATCGCGACAAAGGCCCACACGAATGCCCTAGAACCTCTGATGTGCCAGACTTAACTGCAGCCAAAGGCCCAGGGAAACCACCACCCTGCGCCATCAGCTTACCTCTCCCGTGCATGGCTGACCGCAACTCGTCCTACCAGAATGGTCAGAACCAGGCTATTTTCATCATGCCCTGACCAGCTCCAAAGCGTTTCCCCAGACTTATGGCCTACGAAATCCTGGATACCGTGCACAGGGAGTAACTCGAGAAGCCGACACGGTGTATCACCAACTCTTTCCTGACTTGTCGGTATCATCTGTCCCGACTTGTCATTCCCTGATTGAAAAGCTATCCTACAAGTACTATAGAGCCATCTTCCACCAGGCAGGGCAATCGCAGCCACCTGCGACCGTGCCCAGCAGCCTTGCTGATACACAAAAAAAATAAAAATAAAAAAGAAACAAAGGATGGGGTGAACCAACAACCCTGTGGCAGCTTGCCTGGCGGTCCAGATCGCTAGCCCGGATGGCATACCTACCACATACATAATGCTACCACGGCTGCCAGAGACACTCCACGCTCTGGACGTCATCGCAGCCCTACGCAACTACTTGCCCAGGGCATACACGAAGCATTAACAGCGATCCACTGGCAGCGACACCTGCCATCACCCCTAGCTGTCTCAGGTCTACATGCCTAGCTGTCTCAGGACTGCATGCACCTTTGACAAACGCGTCGCCAGCGGTCTCAAGGTCTTGGCTGCTAGCATGGCCAATATTGCTGCTGGTGCGTCAAACTCGCACACCACTGCAGCACTTCCAACATTGTTACCGCGGCTACCTGATCTCAAAGTCTTGGCTGCTAGCACGGCCGATATTGCTGCTGGTGCATCAAACTCGCACACCATTGCAGCGCTCACAACATTGTCACCGCGGCTACCTGCTCTCGGTGGTAAACCCAAAGCTAATGCTCGGCGTTTTACCCTACACTGCTGCATCTCTGGGCCTGCCAATTGTGACAACTACTCTCAGGGCCTGCCCATGGAGACAACTACCCTGCGGCCACATAGGACGTAGTCCTGCATGCCTACATGTTCCGTATTACGACCACAGCACTTCAAATAGGCGCGTGCCCATTACCGCCACAGGCTGCACATTCTCCGTGTGCGCATTCAACGCACATTGGCACATTAAGGACAACAGTCCAAAGTGGCCCAGGGCACTCCATTACAACATCCATGCCCTGATAAAGTGACGCCTGAACCTGATCTCGGCCTCCCGCTTTCCACCACATCGTAACCACAGCTTGGTAGGCACCAGGTGTGGCTGACTCATCCTGCTTGTCCTAGGAGAAAACGGAGTTACTTACCTGTAACTGAAGTTCTCCGGGGACAGCAGGATAAGTCAGCCACACATACCCGCCCACTTCCCCTGGAAAAGGGGTCGGCCTCCATCCGAATGCCTGCCTCCTAGCGGCAAAAAGGCTCAGCTAGTGACGTACTGGCTAGCTAGGGGCGGGCAGGGGGGTGGGGCCAATTGGCCCATGCTCAGAAGGGCAAAAGCCCTTCTGAGCTATAGGAGAGTACTTCCGTCTCGGCACCGTCGGATGACGTCACCAGGTGTGGCTGACTTATCCTGCTGTCCCCGGAGAACTCCAGTTACAGGTAAGTAACTCCGTTTTTTGTGTCTCTGACCTGGTAAAATAGGTCCTTTTATAAGGGTAAATTCCTTCTCTTTATCCCTGGCTCTGGGGTCCTGATAAGCTTCCTTATCCCAAGTTCCAGGTTTTAATTGCCTGATCTGGATCTGCGAACTCTTGGGGTAGGCTGGGAAGGATACTTTTGAGGAAATGGTCTTGGTAATATCCTTTAAATCTTCTTTCAGAGTGGGGTATTCTCTGTGATTTTTCTTGTTGGGGGAGGTGAATCTTGAAGTGTATAGCATGGTGATCTGACCAGGGTATTGGTAGGGCAAGAGGGGTCATTATTCTGTCCTGCGAGTGAAGGTTCTTTGGGACAAAGATGAGGTCCAGAGTAGAGCCTGAATGGTGAGAGGAACCCTTGAGGATTTGACAGAAGTTAAGGGATTTCATTGTCTTGTGGAAAGCAGTTTCTTCTCAGCTAGGTGCAAAGCTCAGGTTTAGGTTGCTAGTAGTATAAGCAGCTTATGAGGAGAGCTGGCCAAACATAAGGCTTCAAGGATGTTGAATGTCTCATCAGCGGGAGCATTTGGGGCTCTGTAGGTAAGACAAATGTCTAGGTGTCTGTTTTCTATCGTGATTAAGTCACAGTGTTTGTGGCTTACAGATCGGGATATTTTAAATTTAAATTTAAGGTCCAATTGCACCTCTCTTGTGGGTGCACGGGCAGTTCAAGGCAGTATGGGATTGTGGAGTGATCTCAGATAGAATGGTCAGTGCTTTTTAGCCAGGATTCGGTGATGAAGAGGATGTCAGTTTGGGTGATATTGAATATAGCCTATGATGATGTTTGTCTTGTTTCTGATGGACCTTGCCAGTTATGTGAGTGTTGGTTTGAATTCTTATTAATCTGGGGGTTCGTCTGTTGGCATGCTTATGAGGATTCATCCATATGTTTGGGTGGCAAGGTATGTGTAGTAGGGGAGGTTATAGGGCTGTTGTGGGTATGTTTATAGTATAGGTAAGTGTTGAGTGCAGAGTAGGAGGTCAGCAGCGAGGTCTTCATAATGTTTGAGGTTTTTCTAGGTTGTTGGGCTTAGTGTTGGCAGCTTTTTGTTTGAGCTGATTTCTGCATACCTGCCTGTGTGCCATGACAAAGGGCCCTCTGGCGCAGGCCCATCAGGTGTGGGCACGGCTGATGACACTTCTTTTATAAATTGCTGTGTTGGCCCTGATTGGCCTTGAGATGGAGAGTGAAAGGGGTTTCTGCCTCCCGCTCTCTTTTCTGATGCCGATCGGGGCTCTGGGTCCGAGGGTGCAGTCCGGCAGCGCCTGATGGCTGAGGGTAACCCTAAAGTTACTGCTTGGGTTAGAAATTGCTGGGTGGGAGGCAACACAGGTAAATGGAGCTCACTCTGAGGAGAAGGAGGTTACCAGTGGTGTGCCTCAAGGATCTGTCCTTGGTCCGATTCTTTTTAACATCTTTGTTAGTGATATAGCGGAAGGGCTGTTGGGTAAGATTTGCCTCTTTGCGGATGATACCAAAATCTGCAATAGAGTAGACACCCATGAAGGTGTAGATAACATGAGGAGGGATCTAGCTAAACTTGAAGAATGGTCTAGAATTTGGCCGCTGGAATTTAATGTTAAAAAAATGTAAGGTCATGCATTTGGGCTGTAGCAATCCAAGGGAGCAATATAGTATAGGGGGTGAAGTACTTTTGTCCACTAAAGAAGAGTGGGACCTAGGCATGGTTGTGTTTGATGATCTTAAAGTAGCTAAACAGGTAGAAAAGGTGATGGCAAAAGCTAGAAGGATGCTTGGGTGTATACGGAGAGGAATGGCTAGCAGAAAAAAGGAGGTGATAATGCCTCTGTATAAGTCTTTGGTGCGACCTCATTTGGAGTATGGTGTGCAATTCTGGAGACCGCACCTTTAAAAGGATGTGAAGAGGATGGAGTCGGTGCAGAGGGTGGCTACTAAAATGATTAGTGGTCTTCACTATAAAGCATATGAGGACAGACTTAAGGATCTTAATATGTACACCTTAGAGGAAAGGTGGGATAGAGGTGATATGATTGAGATGTTTAAATACCTCCGCGGCACAAATGTACAGGGGGAGAGCCTCTTTCGATTGAAAGCAAGTTCTGCTACGAGGGACATGGGATGAGGGTGAAGGGGGATAGATTCAGGAGTGATATGCGGAAATATTTCTTTATGGAAAGAGTGGTGGATCCATGGAATAGTCTCCCAGTGGAGGTGGTAGAGATGAGGACAGTAACTGAATTCAAAAAAGCATGGGACAAACACAGAAGATCTCTAAAGGAAAAAGGGGATTGTTGTAGTTGTTGATATGGAAGGACAGACTAGATAGGCCGTGTGGTCTTTTTCTGTCGTCATATTTCTATGTTTCTATGTTCTATGAAAGGGGATAGACTCAGGAGTAATATGCAGAAATATTTCTTTATGGAAAGAGTGGCAGATGTGTGAAATAAACTCACAGTGGATGTAGTAGAGATGAGGACAGTATCTGAATTCAAGAAAGCAGGGAACAAACACAGGGGTAAGTTAGGACAGTCCATGTGGGAGCCTTAAACCCAGCACCCTAGGGTTCACTGCACTCATGCCCCACTCCGCTCTGCAGGTTCTGTATCGAGCTTAACAGAGCCGCGAGAGGAAAACTCTCCTTTCGAGGCTCTGAAAGCCGCACCGAGGAGAGTGGTTTGGGCGGGCTCTGCCGGGCAGGCGGTTGGGGGGCCCCATGGGAGACACTTGATTCTGCCACTGCGGCAGCGGCAAGTTTCTTTTTTTCTTTTAAGGTTTCCCTTGGCTGATATGGAGGAGGGGTTTAGGACTGGTAATGGGCTATGGGGGGGCTAAGACTGGAAATGGGCTGATGGGGGGGTTAGGACTGGAGATGGGCTGATGTGGGGGGTTAGGACTGGTTATAGGGGGGCTAAGACTGAAAATGGGGTGATGGGGGCTTAGGACTGGTAATGGGCTGGGGGGTTGCTAGTACTGGAAATGGGCTGAGTCGAAGGGGGGCTTGAACTGCAAATAGGTGGGGAGGGGGGCTTCGAATGGAATGGGCGGTGCGGGGAGGGAGCTAGGACTGGAAATGGGCTGAGTGGGGGGACTAGGACAGGAAATGGGCTGATGGAGGGGCTAGGATAGGACTGGAAATGGGCTTTTGGGGGGTGCTAAGATTGAAAATGGGCTGTGGTGGGGGCTTGGATTGAAATGGACTCATGGAGGGGCTAGAACTGGAAGTAGGCTCATGGGGGGCTTGGATTGGAAATGGGCTGAGTGGAGGGGAGCTAGAATTTGACATGGGCTGATGGTAGGGCTCGGAAAGGACTAGAAATGGGCTGATGGGGGGGGGTTGGGATTGGAAATGAGCTCAGATAGGACTAGAAATGGGCTGATGGGGGGGCTGGGATTGGAAATGAGCTCAGATAGGACTGGAAATAGATGGGGGAGCTAGGACTGGAAATGGGCTGATGGTGGGGCTAGGAATGCAAATGGGCTGATGCGGGGACTAGAAGGGAGTGGATGCTGGGGGGGGGGCTGGAACTAGAAGGGAGCTAATGTTGGGGGAAGATTAGAATGGGATGGAGCTGGGAGAGTGAAATGGAGAGTGGAAAAATATTTTGTGTGGGAGGGAAGAAAAATCTACAATTGGCCAGGTATTGGGAGAGTAAGTGGGGATTGAGGATGGAGGAGTAAAATTTGAAATAGGAATAAGGAAAGAGAAAAAGGATAAAGATTAGTATGTTAAAGCAGATGTAGAGAGAGAATGGAAAAAAAACTAAAAGAGAGAAGAAAGGACAAATGGACAGCAGACGATGGAGAGTTAGCAGAAGACACGAAGAAACCAGAAGAAAGTGGCTGGAGCAATTGCAACTGAAAATAAATGCACAAAAGATAGAAAAATATCTCTTTATTTTGAATTTATTAACTGGAATATGTCAGCTCTGGGAAATATGCATCCTTAACGTCTGTGCTTTGTTTAGTACAAGAGGAAATTAATTTATAGATTTATTTCTACAGTGTTGTTGTACATTCCAAGTTTGGCTTTTGGGGTTCCCAGTTTAATTATTGTCTTCCTGTTTCTAAATTGTGATTCCTTGTTTGGTGATGGTTTATGTTCTGCATGTGTAACTGAGCTGAGGTATTCTGTTTATGTAATTCCTATTTGACATTGCCACTTGTACTCTTTCGCCAGTAGGTCATGTATTGTTATTCTCTGAAATGTATTGGTTTAATATTTGCAGTGTTGCCTTTTGATAGGTAGGGTCTGGTGCTTTGTGAGTCCTGGTAGTGCTGTTGGGATACGGTGGGTTTGCTATGGGTTTAAATGGGCAGTGTTTGTAGTAGTTTCTAATGTGCCTGGCAGTTGGCACTGGATTATAGTAATGTAGAAATCTTTTAGTCTCTCTTTATCCATACACTCATTAAGAAGCATGTTTACTAAAAGTTAGTGTATGGTAACATTATGCAAATATTTATGCAAATGAGGCCCCTTATGCAAAATAGGCCCCACACTGAGTCTCCGCACATGGCCCCGCACCCCCTTGGGCCACCCCTGAGAAAGTAGAAGCTCAACACTACAACCACGGCCAGAGGGATGAGGTGTGTGGGAGAATTTATGGCCACCATGACAGAGAGCAGCAAATAAAGCCCTGTCTTCTGGGAGGAGCCAGGTCTCAGTTAGAGCAAGGAGATAGACAGTATTAGAGATAAACAGATCATGAGCAAAGGCAATTTTATTTGAGATGGAGTGTGCGTTCCAAAAGCCGTAAGAGAAAGGGAGGGAGGAGGGGGAGAGGAGACAGATTTGAATACGATTTCAGATGTTGCGTGAGGAACTGTTCAACTGTGACAAAAGTCTAGGGGGCCCAGGGTTGGGGTTGATATCTCTGGAACAGATTAGTAGAAGGAGTAGAAGAGTATAGGACGGAGAGGAGACAGCATGGCAGTGACGATGGTGAGGTTGTTTTAGCGAGAGAGAGGAGATGGCTGAAATAGAGGGAGAAAGTGGTGAAACACAAGAGCTGATGATAGGGTAGATGACATGATAGGGGAAGTGAGGACGGTAAAGGGGAGATGAGGGTGAGGGGCTTGAAGGTGTTGGTAGGAGGGGAGACAATTAGGGAGTATGAGGAGTAGAATGAGAAAGTGACGAGGAGCCATAAAAGAGAGAGATGGAGAGGAGAACAGAAGTTAGAAGAAATGTATTTATTTATTTAACTGTATTTATATCCCGCTTTTCACCGGGTCAAATAAAATAAAAGGATAGGTGGCAGAAATTGCAGGGGATAAGATGCACATGTGAGCGATCGTGGTAAGAAGCACAAGGCAGCTATAAGAGATTTTCAGACATGGGTTGGGATAATAAGGAAGAAGAGAGACAGAGCTGAACAAGATCACAAACAAAAATACTGAAAAGTAAGGCGCTCTAGCAATGCTAAGATAAATAAATAATTAACATATACAGGCAGACGTACCTTCCAAGCAAGTGTTTAGCAAAAGCCAGAACCTAGCCAGAAGCCCTGCAGCCATTCTACTGCCCCTCTCCACAGCACCAGTTCCTGCCCTGGCTCCCTCCCACCCTGCCCATACCCCTGGGGGTAGCTTTGGCTTTTGCTGGTTCAGTGCTGGAGCTCGGCTTCTCTTCTAATGGTGGAAGAGGGAGGAGGTTCTATCATCGAAGCCCATGAAGGTGGTTTGAGTAAGAATGGTTGCCAGTCCCAGCAAAGAAAGAGGAAACATTAACCACATTCAGAACCTGGAACAAGAACCAGATGTTTTCAGGGGCTTGCACGTAATCCCCGAATTTGTTATTGTTAAGTGCAGTTGAGTCAGTGTCCACTCACGGAGACCCTCTGGGTAGTTTTCTTAACTATGTTTGGTGGTTCATAGTTGATAGAGTGGCTTCCACATCTGCTCTTATTCTATCTATCCACCTCATTGCTGGCCTTCCTCTTCTGCATTGACTTTCTACAGATATTCATAGTTTATGCAGAGAAAACTGTTGTTGCAGTATGCACCAACAGGCAATTTTACTACTACTCAATCTAATCAAGGGCACCAAGAAATCCAAATCTGGCTTCATACTCTTCTTTCTACACATAAAAGCAACATTTGACTCCATTCCACATGACCTCATAATTAAGCACCTACAAATTCTTGGATTAGCAGCCATACTCCTCAGTCAGACCACAAACTGCAAGTAAGAATAGACCTGGGTAGATGAGAGTGCTGAATGAATCTCTGTCTGCTTTCCCAGAATCCTCTCTGAAAACACCATCTTGAGATGAGTGAATGAAAACACTGTCTCTGTATCTCTGTGTGTGTATGTTATTTACCTTTGAAACTGCTGACAAGACAAACTGCAGACAGAATGCTTTAGCCATAACTGCATACAAACCAGAAAAAGAAAGGAATTGGGGGAGGTTAAAGGAGATGAAACATAGAGATAAGACCCTGCAAAGAACCATACAACAAGAGAAAAATAAAGGAATGTATTTCCAAGGCTGTTGTAAGGAATAATGATATAAGGGAAAAGGGACAAATGGGTTAAAGAGAAAAAAACGGTGACGTGAATGTTAAAAATAGTGCTTTGTAGAATGTAAAGTGGGCAGACTGGAGTTCTGTGTCGAGTGATGCTATTTTCTGTCTCATAGGATAACAATATGGTGTTAGATTTATATTTGCTGCAGACCTCTGTTTTCTAGTTCAATAAATTAGATTGTTTTTTTTACTAATAAGTGTCCTATCTTACAAATTTATACACAAATTATAAGGATGGGATATTGGGGTGCCACACAGCACTAAGGCACAAAAGAAAAAAGCCCCAACAGACCAAACAAATTCCACCCTATATCATACAAAACCCCAATAGACCAAACAAATACCACCACAATCTCAAGGACCCCCACAAGGCTCGACCCTCTCATCCTTACTATTTAACCTCTTTGTACAACCAGTATGCTCTGTAATAAAGACTTGCAGCATCCTATACCATTTCTACGCCGATGATATAATGATATGCACATCAATCAAACCAGACATCATACCCAAAACAATCTGCTTCTCCGCTATCCACAACTCGCTCAAAATACACAATTTGAACACAGACCTCAAGAAGACAGAGGCCCCGTCCATCACAAGAGACATTGGCTTCAAACCAGCATCTTCCATAGCTATTGATGGCACTCAAATCCAAGTGAAATAAGATATACGATACCTGGAGTCACACTGGACCAATGCCTCACTTTCTCAGCACACGTACAAAACCTCACTCGGAGCATTTACTTCAAGCACAAAACGATCAAGCATCTCAAACATTTACTGACCGACCATGACTTACATTCAGTCCTTCAAGCAACCATCTTCCCCACTTTGATTATTAGAATATTATCGTTCAAGGCATACCAAACTCAACCATCCACCCTCTCCAAATTGCAGTCAACACTGCTGCATGAATCCTACTCAACACAAAAAAACTCCAGAACATATTACACCTCTTCTCAAACAACTACATTGACTTCCAGTAAAGGAACACATTAATTTCAAATCCATCTCCATGACCTTCAAAGTCCTCAACAACTCATCACCATACCTCCAAACGGGAGAGAGGTGATTTAGAGGGAGACCAGCAAGGAGGAGGTTGCAATAGTCTAGATGGGAGGTAACTAAAGAGTGGATAAATGTCTTAGTAGTGTGTGTAGAAAGGAATTGACAAATTTTGCCAATGTTATAGAAAAATAAGAGGCAGGATTTAGTTGTCTGTTGGATGTGTGCAAAGAATAAAGTGTAAAGGTCTGAATGTCCACCTGTGTGCATGTGTATGTGGGTCTTATTTTCTGCAAATTGATACAAAAGAAATTGTGCAAATGAAAGAGCCAGAGAGGAAAAGAGAATCCAAAGACATTGCAGGAAACAGAAACTGAGAGTATCATGGGAGGAGAATGAGGAGGAAGAGCCTCAGAGGCTTGCAAGGAATAAAGAGCAGAACGCTCTTTCCTGGACTGAGCCTCATTTCCCCTTCTGCTTGCCCCATGCAGTGTGTGTGTCTCTGAGGCTGGATCATGGCTCTGCCTCCCCTTCTACCCACCTCCTGTCAGTTTCCTACCTTCTTAGCAGAAAATGCCGTGGCCATTCTCCTGCCCTTCTCCGGAACAGGCCTTGTTCCCTCTTTACAAAGCTAGTGGTGTGAATTTTGCTGTTGCTAGTACAAAGCGTCTTTCCCCTGTGGCTTCAGTGGGAGGGATGCTGGAGACAGAGTGCCCTCCCCGAGCCCTGCAAAGCCTGCAAAAGGGGCTGTACTAATGGGTCATCTCACAGATCCACTTCCTGAGATATTCAGGAAGATAAAAGCAGGGAAGGAGAGCGGAGTTACTAACAACCTTATGCCCTGGAGGATTTCACCTGTCTGATCTATAGAAACAAAGATATTATAGGCACAGAACAAGTTCCAGCCACAGAGCCCTGGAAATAAACTACAGTTTCTCTATGGGAGTGACACAGTGCGTTCTGGGAGCTGTAGTCCTTCCTCCAAGGGATTACTGTAGAGGAGCATCACAGTCACTCTGGGAGCTGTACTCCTTCCTAAAAGGGATTACTGTGTACAAGTGTTACAGTGTACTCCAGGAGCTGTAGTGCTTCCTAGCAGGGATTACTGTGTGGGTGTGTCACAGTGCACTCTGGGAGTTGTAGTCCTTCCTAGGCAGTATTAGGGTTTGGGTGTGTCACAGTGCACTCTGGGAGCTGTAGTCCTTTCTAGGGGGTATTACTGTGTGGGAGTGTCACAGTGCACTCTAGGAGCTGGAGTCCTTCCTAGGAGGGATTGTCTGCTTGAGACTGTTGCAGTGAACTCTGGGAGCTGTAGTCCTTCCTTGGCAGGATTAGTGTTTGGGAGTATCACAGAACACTCTGGGAGCTGTAGTCCTTTCTAGGGGGTATTACTCTGTGGGATCATAGTGAATTCTGGGAGCTGTAGTCCTTCCTAGGCAGGATTAGTGTTTGGGTGTGTCACAGTGCACTCTGGAAGCTGTAGTCCTTTCTAGGGGGGTATTACTGTGTGGGAGTGTCACAGTGCACTCTCGGAGCTGTAGTCCTTCCTAGAGGGTATTACTGTGTGGGATCGTAGTGAACTCTGGGAGCTGTAGTCCTTCCTAGGGACTGTCTCTTATATGTTTGTACTGTACTGCGTATGACTGGTACCGCTATAAAAATGCTCAGTAGTAGTAGCATTACTCTGTGTGAGTGTAGGGTTGCCAACTGGCTCCAGATGCGCCCGACAGACTTGATCCAGTCCTGGGTTTACCCCATTGCATGCAGTGACTTGTAGTTTTTCATTTCTTAAGGAGTGCAATGGAGAAATCAGAACTACATATCCCTGCATGCAATGGGGTAAACCCAGGACTGAATTGACACTGTCGGGTGCATCTGGAGCCAGTTGGCAACCCTACAACAGCACCACATCCATCTCCAGTAGGCCCAGCAGTATTTATTTACGTAACAGGTTTTTATACTTCTTTATCATTTTAGTCAAAGCAGTTTGCATTGTAACTTAAACTTGGTAATGTACATAAAACAGTGGCATTGATAACTTTGATTCTTCTGAGGCAATGAAGGGTTAAGCAACTTGCTCAAGGTCACAAGGAGTGCTAGTGGGAATCAAGCTCTTGTTGCTTGATTCTGAAGCCAGTGCTCTGTCAGGCTACTTCTCCACTGGAATATGCACTGCCTGTGGGCTCTTCTGATGGCAAGTCTGATTTTCTCTGGCTAAGTTAGCTAGTTCTAGGAGGGAGAGACAATATATGTAGGACTGCATTTCCCACAATTCCCAGCATTCCTCACCTCAGCAGCAGGATTCCCCTCTGCTGTGACATCACTTCCTCCTTCTTGTACTGTACCGTACTGTCCCGTGCTGATTTCAGGCAACACCAGGGAAAAGCTGCGCACCTGGACGGATCTAGCAAGGCCCAAAGCTGCCCCCCAAGAAGGGAACTAGGGCTGGGGCTGGTGCTGTGGGAAAGGGTAGGAAAATGGCTGCAGGACTTTCTGCTCAGCAGGTAGGAGACTGGCAGGAGGTGGGCAGCAAGGGAGGTGGGATGGGCGGGCAGTGCCAGGCAATGCCATCCAGCCTCTGAGACACACATGCTGCATGAGGCAAGCTGATGAAGAAATGAGCTGGACGCTGCTCAGTCCAGAAAAGAAAGCTCTGCTCTTTATTTCCTGCAGCCCCTCAGGCTCTTCTTCCTAGTTCCCCTCCTCTCACACAGCAGCTGCTCTTCCTGCTTTATGACACTCTCAATTCTTGCTTTCTCCCTCTCCTCTTAGTAAAATGTGTTTGAGTAAATTTCCAGAAATAAGAGCTTACATTAAAAAAATAATACGTAACAAAATTGACAGATCACAACACTAATTACTGAAAATGTTTATCTTTCTCTAACTGACAAAGAAAATTTCGACCTTTCTGTTTCCAAACAGCCACCTGAATAGAAAAGGTGCAACTGAAATGTATGGACTGCAGCTCAGTACTGAAACTAGAGAAATATCTTCCCATGAATTTATTGAAAATACCCTTGCTGCTCTCTGTACCTTAAATCTGTGCTATTATAAATCGGTCACACTTTCAGTGTCAGGCTGAGCTGTAAGGAACAACCCTAAACTCACACCATCAGCCTGGTGCTCTTCCAGCGTAAACCAGGACAAGCACATATTTGAAATTTGGAATCTACAGGAAGAATGTCTCATTTATTTATAAACAGATTTATATCTGTATTCATCTAATATCTTCCTTACCACTACTGCTGACTTTGTAAAGTTGCTGAAAAATAGTTAGACATTGAGGCTGATTCCAATCCCTATACGCCTGGCCCGTGGGCACGCATAAAGATAGGACGGGGCCGAGTTAGACCTGATTCCGCAACTGGGAGGTCTAGAGGCACCCACGATGGCAGAATTGTGGAGATAGATGGACATGCATTCACCGGATACCGAAGTGGGAGACTTTCCTGAACCTGCCTGTCCCCACTCCACAACGCTCAGTTGGTGCGCTTGTTCAGCGATGTCCCACCGCCATGACACCGACACATCTACCCGGCAGTGCAGAGTGGTAGTCTGACAGCAGCCCCTGCTCACCGCCGTCAGATTGTCAGGGGGTTGTAGCGATCCATCACCATGTAGAGCAGGGGGGTTCAGCTGGCACACTGAGCAGCATGCAGCCTTTATACCACCGTCGGGGAGGTATAGGCTGCATGCGCTTTGTACGTCCCGGTCCCTGGCCACTCCCTTGTTCTGCCCCGCCCCACCCACATATAGAGTTCTCCACACAAACGCTCTGTATGTGCAGGCTGCGCTGGGTGCAGCATACGCTTGGGGGGCTGATCATAGGTTACCTGTCCGGCCCGCACGTACACAGGCGTTATTCGCCATTCGGAATGCACCCCATTGTCTGTAAATAATGAAATTTTATGGGTAGTTCCCTAAAACTTGTAACCAAATTGAATAATAACATTGAAAATGAACTGAATTTTTTTGTTTTTGTCATAAGTATGTACCTGTGCACACACAGATTGTTTAGTCATGAATATATCTACAAATTACAGGTGTAGAAGACGTACACACAAGCAATTTGCGTGCATATTTAATATTTATGCACATATATGAATGCCCAAACGAGCCCAAAATGCACAAGCTTAATAATGACAGAGAAAGAAGCATCCTGCTTATTGTACCGCAAATGTAAGAAGGCTCCTACTTTCTCGTATTGGTGCTTAGTTCAGGCACACCTTCAAATGCACATACTGTACACCTTTTCCATTTTGGGGACTCGGTAACTTGATTCAAATCATCTAAGAACCAATCCTAGTTCCCAGTGTAATACTGTTAAATAATACACCATTCAGAGACGCTTAATACCTCATGTAAATAAATTCAAGAAATTGTTATAGTATGTTAACTAGAAAAAAAAGATTTTACTGCATGATACATGTAAATAAGTTCAAGGAATATAATTATAAACAATGTGATTAATGTTATATATACAGTTACTTGACACATGCTGTTAGCACTGTTCCATGTAATTTTATTGTTTTGTGTTTATTGTTTATTGAGTTAAATGTAAACTGCTTTGATTTTGGAAAGGTAGTATATAATTGCACATAAATAAATAAGGGAGATTCCATATTGTCCTACTAGACTAGTCCAAACAAGTGGGTTGTGTTCCCCTATCTGCAGCTTGGTGGAGATAAAGAACCAATGAAAAGCGCAGGTTGCAATGACATCACTCCTATGCCTCTATTCACCTCAGCCACCAGCCGTCTCCTCAGTATTTCTTTGTCTCCAGCAGATGGTGGAAGGATTTTCTCCTCTCTGAAGAAAATTCTAAGAATTTGAGAGGAAAAGATTGCTTTAAAATACTCATGAACGACAGCCTGTGAGTTGATCTCTAACTGGAGCTTGACATGGGAGGCTCCACTAGACTGCAGTCTTTTCGGTAGCCATAGAAGAAGAAATTAGTTCAGCTCCATTCTCTTACCCTGGATAAGAACCTGTTGAGCGGCCAGAAATTGGAAGGATCTGGAAGACCGCCCCCCCTCCCCCTCTCTCCTGAAGACTGCAGAAGGCTCTCTGAGGGATCTGCCTGCCAAACACCTTAAATACAGTGCTGCAAAGCCAGAGAAACAGTTCTTTTCCCCAGGAACTGAGTCCGGCACAGGTTTTCGGCCTGGGACTTGGGATGAGTTCCAAGGCTTGACCTCGTCACTGTCCTTGTTGGGAGCTCCCGATTCTTTCTTCCTGGGATGCAGTTCAGGGTGGACTGCTGGTGACTGTTGGTACGGTGTGGGGTTTTCTCACATTTCTGCACACACAGTCCTAGTGTGGTTCCACCCAAGCGGCTCCAACACGTGTTCCTTCCCTATCGCCTGTAACACTCGTTGCATTAAAGAACACAGTTAATGCATACTGCAGTAAAAGTGTACTTATGTGCACCACAGTAAAAACATAGTTTTCGTGCATCTTCAGGCCGCCACAGCCTTAGCGTGTGCTGTTGTCATACTTGCCTTAATTCTATATGTTTTCTTCCAGGAAATGTTGTTTGACATGTGGCAAGCGAGGTGCCTCATCTCCAGATTCTGGACTCTGCTCTTCTTGCATGGCAGCTTCTGAGTCACTCCTGGAGGGCCTGCTCCCTCTTTCTCAGCTGGGGGATGCAGTTAATCCGGCCTTGCTTGCCTCAGGTAGGAGATGACGGATGGTGCTGTGAGTAAGGATATCCAGCCGGTTGGAGGGTCTGAAGACCGGGTCATGAGCCGCTCCTTGTCCTCTAGGGGATCAACAATAGCAATGCCCCTGGTGTTGGGGAGTCTTTTCTGAGAGGTGAGCTTTCGAACTCCGGATTATCATCCCTAGAATTATTTTCCTTTTTACAGCAGGCCTGGTCCTTCTGGCATGGAAATTCGGCCTCTGGGTGTCCTCAGTTGTATTCTTGTGGGGGGCAGGTGAACATTGGAAGCCCTGCTAGATAGCCTTTGGCTAAGCATCCCCTATGTGGGGCACACCCTAAAGATGGGGAACAGCTGGGAGGTCCGAGATTTTGACTATGACTTGGATTCAGATGACTAGGTACTGGGCTCTGTCGTGGATGTAGAAATACTCTTGCCTTCAGAAGATCGTGAGGAGGCCAGTGTGATCCGCCTATTCCAGAAGAGAAGGCGGTGTTGATTGCCAGGGTTTCGTCCATCCTCAACTTGATGGATGCCTCCAGCATGGAACAGGAGCCAAAGGTACACCCTTCTTCTTCAAGGAGTACAAAAATCCACTACTGTCTTCCTGTTCCCGGATATGATCCAGTTGGAGTGGGACTCTCCTAACTCCCTGCTTAAGGGTTAAGGGTCTGTAAGAAGATCTCCGTTCTCCCGGAGGAGTGGGTTTGGCATTCCCAAGGTGGATAACAGGTCACGGTGGTTACCAGATGGACCACTATTCCTGTGGATGGAGAATCGACCTTAAAGGATTTTCTGGACTATAAGGTGGATTCATTGTTGAGGAGCAGTTCACCGTGGCGGTGGCTATTCTGCAGCTGGAGGTAAGTAAAAGCCTGACATCTTGAGCCCTACTCCAATGGATTTAGTCTCTTCTACCCTTCTTTGGAGTCGGCTTCCTTTCTGATGCCATGTATGACCTGGTATGTTTGGCACAACACAATCAAAAGGAGTGAGATGGTTACTATTGTAATGGTTTATTCAGGTCAACACTAAGAGCCAGAATTGTATGCCTGTACTTTGAGATAGAAGGTTATGCAATCATTCTACATATAACCTTTACTATAGATTCAACGGTGTGATTTCTTACTTTTGATTTACCCAGACTTGATATGCTACAGTAAGCTTGTACCCCTGACGAAGGCACAGCTGAAATGCAGCCGTTTCGGGTCCCCTGGCTCTTAGCGTTGACCTCAATACTTTGGTAACCACTTTGCTTCTTTTGGTTGTGTTTCTTCTTTCTAGTTTTTGTGCTTCTGGTTGGACTAATATGTTTGGTGGCCAGAGATGGTGCCCTGATGACGGTGTCATGGAGTTGGATTTGGCTCTGGCACTGGGCAGCAGACACATCTTCCAAAGCCCGGTTGGCCCAACTGGCTTTTCAGGGGAAGCTTCTGTTTGGAGCTGATTTAGAGAAGCTTGTAAAGAACCTGGGCAAGACAAAATCTTACTGCCTTCCGGAAGACAGGCCTAAGGGGCCTGTGAAGTGGGCTGGGGCCCCTTCTCATCAATCTCCACCCATCCACCAAGGGCATGCTGGGTGAATTCCTGGGGGTCTCAGGACTCTCGTTTTCAGACTTTTCATGCAGCACCTGGGTCCTGGACCCTCTCAGGCTGCGCAATGAAGGTTTGGGGGCCCATTCCCTTTTTCTTTCAGTTGGAGGCAGGCTTTCAGGAATGGGCTTGGGTTACCAAGGCTCACTGCATGCTAAACACCATACGGTTTGGCTATGCCCTGGAATGCATTCTGGATTTCCAGCGGGGTCAATGGCCCTAAGCGTCTTCCTCTTTGCATCCACATTGTATCAACATTTATGTTTCCCTTAACTGGTCCATTTAATTTTGCTAGAGGGTGAATTTTGCTACTATCAGGTACACCAGGAAATGACAGTTGAATTCCCCCACCCTGCACTAAATTAAGATTGAGCGAGTGTGGCAAGTGAGAATTTACTTTGGCTTTTGCAGTTGGACTTGAAAGGTTATCCTTGTTTTTGTAACAGGCCTTAACAGATTTTGTTTGGACTTAGGAGTCAGGCCAAACTCTTAGAAGCCAGTGGCTAGGACTCACTCGCACCCCCTCCCCCCATTGTCTCCATCTTCCACTGATGTTCCTCCATTTGCAAACGCATACATGTCTGAGGAGGGTGGAAGAGAGATGATAAAGTGTGTCTTGTTATGGTAGAAGGGCTGTATGAGGCATCATTAGGTTAAAATATATAGATAGCAAGTGTCATGTGTGTGTTTGTGGTGCAATGGTGATTTGCCTTCCTGTGCATGGGATGTGGTATTGGGGGCCTTTGTGTGGGTGGAGTGCAGCTCTGCAATAGAAATATACTGCAGAGCTAGGGAGCCTCTGTGTATGGTGCAGAGATGGGATGTGTGTGTGCTGTCCGGAGGTGCGGTGTAGTGTGCATCTGTCATGTGGAGGTGCGTGTGAGTGTGTGTGTCTGCCGTGCAGACATGGAGTGCCTGTTTGTGTGTGTGTATGTTTCAGGGGGTGCTTGTGGTTTTTTTGGGGGGGAAATGCACCTTCCTTATCACTTCTCCGGGCCAGTCCAGGGAAAGGTAGGGTTGTCAATCCCCTATAGCAACTGAGGACTGAATGCTTCAAGTTTTCTGTGAGGTGAAGCCACTCCCCCTTAGGGCTAACCATCAGTCTTTCAGTCCTCAGCAACTATAGAGGATCGACTTAATTTTTCTCCCTCTTCACTTTATTTGTTTTACCCATATTAGCTCTAGCAGAGCTGATTTCTGTAGTTCTGAGATACAAATTGTGCACTCTACATTTAACACTGTGCCTTTAAGAGCGCGGAGACGTGAGTACAGGACATTCTTGCAGTGCGAGGTAGAGCCTGCCTCATTGCCTGCCTCCGTCTCCATATTCAGAGGATCCTGGGGGCCCCAGTTGTACCTCTAGCGTAGCGCTGAATCTCTTGCTGTCCCTGCCGCTGGCAGCGGCTTGGCGGGACCGGCTCCATTTTCTTCGGTGAGTGTTTTGAGGCTTTCTTTCTTTTTCATCGCAGCATACCGCTGCGCTATTTCGGGCCGCTTTGCTTTCACTTTCCATATCGGGGTTTTCGTTGCCGGTGCGTTGTTTCTCCTCGGCGGTTTGCTTCTCCGGTGCTGTTTTGAGTCATGGCTGAACAGCCTTTGCAATGCTCAGAGCAGCTGTCTTTACCCCCCGAAAAGGCGGGAAAAACGGCCATTTTGTCTCCAACGGCATCTGCCGTCCCAGAACAGCCTCGGCCGCATAAGAGCAGAACTAAGACTTCTAAGGAGCCTAAACGCCAGGCAAAGCTTGCCGATACCGTTTCTGCGCCTCAGGAGGGGATTCCTCCCTTTTTTTCGCCAGAATTTATTCTGGCTATGCATACAGCTTTTTTGATGAAATCCTCTCAGCCAGTTTCAATCTCTGCGGTTTCCTCTCCTATGCCTCTGCCTCTGCAGGCTACCGAGCCTAGTGATCCTGGTGAGGGATCATCTCAGGCTAAACTTTTTATTCCAGATACCATTGATCTCTTTTCTCCTCAGGATCCTGACATTTCCCTGGGTCAGGGGGATCCAGAGGTGGGAGCTGATGCAGCTTTGGATATGGAGGCGGAAGACTTGGAGGAAGGGGAGATTGCTCCTGGAGAGGATCCCAATGTTTTTCGCGTCTTCCGTAAGGAGGAACTTTCTGCTCTCATTTCTCAGTCTTTAACAGCGCTGCACCTCTTGCTTCCTTCCTCTTCTCAGGAGCCCTTGGAAGATCCCTTATTACAGGGATTTAAAGCAGAGCAACGCTGTTTCCCTCTCCATCGGGTGATCAAGCAAATGATTGATTCCGAATGGGAATGTCCGGAAGCGTCCCTGCGTGGTAGCCGCGCTTTGGCACGCTTGTACCCTCTTCCCCAGGAGGTGAAGGATTTGTTGCACATGCCAAAGGTAGATGCTATCATTTCCGCAGTCACCAAGAAGACTACCATTCCTGTCGAGGGGGCGGCGGCTCTCAAGGACCTGCAAGATAGGAAGTTGGAAATTCTTCTTAAGCAGGCCTTTGATTCCAGCGCTCTGGCGTTGCAATCAGCGATATGTGGGGCGTACGTTTCTCGGGCATCCATTCGCTGGTTACAAGGGGACGGCTCAGGTGAGCAACCTTCTGCCATACCCGACGCAGCGAAATTAGAGTCGGCCGCGGCGTATATGGCAGATGCCTTCTATGATTTATTGCGGATTGCGGCTAAGACTATGGCCTCTCTCGTGGCAGCTAGACGCTTTCTTTGGCTGCGCAACTGGTCGGCGGATGTTTCGTCCAAGTTGCGTCTCAGTAAGTTGCCCTATAAGGGGAAGTTACTTTTCGGTGACGCCTTGGAAAAGATTGTTAAGGATTTAGGTGACTCCAAAGGCGGCCGTTTGCCTGAGGATAGGCCCAAGTCGGGTCGCTCGGGATCGGTCTCTCGGAGCTCTGGTAGAGAGTCCCGTCGTTTTCGTGGGGCGCGTTTTACCCCCTATGCCAGGGGCCGTCCCAGCTTTCGTGGCCAGTCCTTTCGGGGGTCCAGGGGCTTTAACAAGTCCTACTTTGGGGCACCTCAGCCCTCCATTAAGAAGCCCCAATGAAGGTCGGCTGGTCCAGCCGTTAGTGCCGGTAGGCGGGCGACTACAGACATTTCTGGCGGCTTGGACCACCATTACTTCCGACAGATGGGTGTTGGAGATAATTCAGAAGGGCTATGCTCTCGATTTTGCGTGCCCCTTAGCCCCCGCGTTTGTAATATCTCCCAGTGGCTCTGGGCGGAAAGCAGAGGCCATAGCGGAAACGCTATCGCGCCTCTTGCACTTGCAGGCGATCGTTCCCGTGCCTTTCGACCAATACGGTTGCGGTCGATACTCGATTTATTTTGTGGTGCCCAAACCGAACGGTTCTTTTCGTCCGGTACTCGATCTCAAAGCCGTAAACCGTACTTTGCGGGTGCCGCACTTTCGAATGGAGACTCTTCGTACCGTGATTCGTGCGGTGCAGCCGGGAGAATTTCTTATCTCAATAGATCTCACAGAGGCCTATCTTCATATTCCCATCCGACCATCGCATCAGCGTTATTTGCGCTTTGCCCTTCCCGTGGGTCATTTCCAGTTTCAAGCGTTACCCTTCGGGCTTGCTACAGCTCCCCGCACGTTCACGAAGCTCATGGTAGTGGTTGCAGCGGCGCTTCGGAAAGAGGGCATCCGCGTTCATCCATACCTCGACGATTGGTTGATCAGAGCCGATTCCCTAGTCGATTCCATCGCCGCGACGGCTCGCGTAGTGCAGCTTCTCGAACAGCTCGGTTGGGTAATCAATCAGGCCAAGAGTCTCTTGGTACCATCACAGAGGATGGTTTATCTGGGAGCTCTTTTTGACACCGAGCGGGGGAGAGTCTCTTTGCCCGAAGTTCGCATAGACAAGCTGGTTCAGCAGGTTCAGGCGTTTCTGCGGCTGACGACTCCGTCGGCATGGACTTATTTACGTCTCTTGGGGTCCATGGCGGCGGCGCTAGACCTGGTTCCGTGGTCCAAAGCGCACATGCGGCCTTTACAACAGGCTTTGCTGTCCCGTTGGTCTCCGCAGCTTCATCCTCTCTCGCAGCGCCTACCCTATTCACTTCCCGTCAGACACAGTCTCGAGTGGTGGTTGGTTCGGGAACATCTGTCCGTGGGAGTTTCCTTACTGGAACCCCCCTGGGTGTTGGTCACCACGGATGCAAGTCTAGTCGGCTGGGGGGCTCACTGTCAGACACATATTGCTCAGGGTGCTTGGTCCCCCGAGGAGAGCTCCTGGTCCATCAATCTTTTGGAGCTCCGGGCAGCTCGTCTTGCACTCCTTCGATTTGCTTCCTTTCTCAAGGGATCGGCAGTCAAGATTTTTTCCGACAATGCCGTAACAGTTGCGTATATCAATCGTCAAGGGGGAACCAAAATTCCTTCTCTCTTAGCCGAATGTCACACGATGATGGCTTGGGCGGAACAGAATCTGTTAGCGCTCTCCGCGGCTCATGTTGCGGGCACAGAGAATGTGCAAGCAGATTATCTCAGCCGTCATCTTCTCGATCCCGGAGAGTGGGAGTTGAATGTGGCGGTATTTCACGAACTCACCTTGCGTTGGGGGCAACCAACAATGGATTTGATGGCGACGTGCAGCAATGCCAAAGCGAATCGTTTCTTCAGCAGGCGCAGGGAACACATGTCCGAGGGACTCGATGCTCTCGTTCAACCCTGGCCTCCGGATTCTCTGCTGTACGTTTTTCCTCCTTGGCCAATGCTGAGTCGAGTTCTCCAGTGCATTGCCCGACACAGGGGGCTGGTGATTCTCATAGCTCCGGATTGGCCACGCAGACCTTGGTATGCCGATCTAGTTCGTCTCCTAGTAGATCAACCGTGGCCTCTTCCAGTCCGCGCCAATCTTCTGCATCAAGGTCCGATACTCATGCCACGGGTCGATCGCTTCTTGCTTACGGCTTGGCTCTTGAAAGGACGCGATTGACACGCAAAGGTTATGCTGCCTCCGTAGTTTCTACGTTGTTGCAGTCTAAGAGGCCGGTAACTTCTCTGGCATACGTGCGGGTTTGGCGCCTTTTTGAAACTTGGTGTGATCGGCGCAATGTTCGGCCTATGTCTTCTTCCTTGCCACAGCTTCTCCTTTTCTTACAGCATGGCTTAGACAAGGGGCTGGCTCTTAGTACTCTTAAGGTTCAAGTAGCAGCGCTTGCCTGTTTTAGAGGTCTGGTGCAGCGACGCCGTTTTTCCGCGCATCCCGATGTACGTCGTTTTTTGCGAGCGGCAAAGATTATCCGTCCTCCAGTTCGCTCGGTGGTTCCTCCTTGGGACTTGAATGTGGTTTTGGACGCGTTGTCTCACTCTCCTTTAACATCCCTTTGCTCGCGACAGATACGGCAGTGTTCTTGGAAGACGGCCTTACTGGTCGCCTTGTGTTCGGCGCGCCGAATTTCGGATTTGCAAGCCTTATCTTGTCGGGAACCTTATTTGCAGTTTCTTCCCGAACGGGTTTTGCTGCGCACGGTTCCTGCCTTTTTGCCGAAAGTGCTGTCGTCTTTTCATATTAACCAATCTGTAGCGTTGCCGGTTTTTTCGGGTTCCTCCCATTCTCCCATAGACCGAGCGCTTCGGCATTTAGATCTCGCTCGCGTTCTCAAGACATACCTTCGGGTTTCCCAGTCTATTCGGAAGACGGATAGGCTCTTTGTCCAGTTCAGTGGTCCTCGAAAGGGTCTCGCGGCCTCTAAGTCCACCATTGCCCGGTGGGTCCGTAAAGCCATTACCGAAGCTTATTCTATCCGCGGTCTGTCTCTACCGGCGTCGTTACGAGCTCATTCCACTCGGGCTCAAGCAACTTCCTGGGCGGAGTTCGCTTGTGTTCCGCCGGTTGATATTTGCAGAGCAGCAACATGGTCTTCGTTGCATGCGTTTGCAAAGCATTATCGCTTAGATGTTCAAGCCCGGGACGATGCCAAGGTGGGGGCTGCGGCTCTTATCTCAGGTTTGGCGGGTCCCTCCCAGATTTAGGTACTGCTTTGGTACTGCCCTACCTTTCCCTGGACTGGCCCGGAGAAGTGATAAGGAAAACGAAATTAGGTCTTACCTGCTAATTGTCTTTCCTTGAACTTTCTCCGGGCCAGTCCAGGGTCCCACCCGGGGATTTCAGCCTTTTGTAAGCGATATATCAATATTTCCTTTTGGCATCATCGAAGCAAGTCATCTTTATGGTAAATTTGTTTATTAAGGAAACAACACCATTAGTAGTACATGGCAGTGAAAAGACATAAATACATATTATAGACAGTAAACCATAACCAATAACCTCTATACATTTTTTTTAAAAAACTGTAACCGTTATACATTTTTTAAACTGTATCATTAAATGAAACCAGCATAGTAGCATTCAAATATTTAGCTGTATTTATATCCCGCTTTTCACCGGGTCAAAGCGGTCAATTGGGAGATACATTTAACACGAGGGGATATGACACACATACGCTAATACTTACAGGGAACATGGGCAATGGAGGGTTAAGTGGCTTGCCCAAGACCACAAGGAGTACCTATAGGACTAGAAATCCCAGTCCCTCCGGCCTGAGATTGCTGTCCCCAGGTGGGACTTGAACCCCCGGCCCTCTGGCCTGAAGTACCTTGTCCTAACCACTACGCCACTCCTCCTAAATAAACAGTAAGATCCAAATAAACAGTAATATTCAGAATCCCCCCCTTCCCCCCCTACCAGACCTCCGAGCCCTGGTAGGCCCCGAAGGTATAAAACCAAACAAACTAAAACTAAGTACCCCCCCCCCCCCTCTAGAGTGGCACTAAAGCCAGCACACCTCACGTGAACAGGCTCGGGGTGTGTTCTTCACCCGAACCTCGTCCTGCACGGCAATATTACAGAGGGGAAAGCAAGAAGGAGGACTGTCCTCCACCCCACCCCTCCCTAGCCCCAAAAGGACCCTACCCCCCCCCTTTCCCATCCCCTCCAGATTACCTCCTCCCCACCCCGCCCTCCCCCTTCCCCCCGTGGACCAAGGGATCTGCCAAAAGGGCGCAGCGGGTCAATAGCCCACTTGCCCACTCAGTAGAGGTCTAGTGGTGAATCTGTTAGTGGCCACCCAGGATCCGAGAGCGGGTAGCATGGGACAAAGAACTCAAGTGGGGACCCCAGGCCTGCAGAAACCTCTGCCATCGTATATGGTGGCCCCGCGCTTTGAGCCTCTCCATTAGCAGCACTTCATGTAAGCGCCCCCTCCACAACCCATAGGTCGGGCCCCTTGGATCCATCCACCTTAACAGAATAGTCATTCGCGCTACTCCCAGCACCAATCGTACCCAGGACCAAACCACGCGTCCCAGCTGTGCCTCACAATCGCTCTCCCACACATCCAGAACTGCATTCATAGCCGAAAGGGATACCGGGTTGCCCACACATCTAGAGAGGTAAGCCTGCACTAGGTGCCAAAAGGCGGTGACTCGGGTGCACCTCCACAGCATATGGCCCAAAGATGCGCGCTCTTCACCACAACGAGGGCAGCTATGAGACCCTGCAATCCCAGCCTTCCAGGCTCGGGAGGGAGCGTAGTATAGACGTCGCAACACCTTGTATTGCATATCCTGAAAAGCCACCAACCTATAGAGCTTGGGGATACCTGACAGAGCTGCTAACAACATATCACTCGTTACCGGGCCCTCTAAGTCCCGAGACCAGGCCGCCGCCAAGTCCTCCAAGGCTAATGGTACTGCTGATTCCCAAAACAACTTCTGCAGCCAGGCTACCCGCGCTCCCTGCTCTCCACCCAATAAAGACGCCTCAATCTGAGAGCTAACCTCCCCCTTCAGCATCTCGGAAGGGACCCCGCGAATATAGCTCTGAAGCTGCACATATGGAAAGGTGTCACGCCCCTCGAGGGGGTAGTGCCGGCATAACTCAGGGAACGTCAACATAGACCCCTCAGGAGAAAGCACATGTTCCAGATTAATAATCCCTAGCCGCGCCCAGCGTGTGAAAGAGCCACCCTCCATACCCGGCAGGAAGTCACCATTACCCCGAATGGGGAGATAAGGCGAATGGGAGGCCGAGAGCAGCCGATTGCTACAGAAGGAGCGCCAGCCCGCCCTAACCGGATCTACCAGAAAGGCCCGAAGCTCACGAGTCAGCCCTGAGGACTTTCGCGTATGCAAAAGATAACGTAAATGAAAAGGCCTTGCCGCCGCCTGTAACATCTGCAATGGAGTATACTCCTCTAAGTCCCACAACCAGTCCCGAGCATGCCGTAGTAAGCAAGCCACATTGTACTTACGTATGTCTGGTAGACTCATCCCTCCCAGGGGCCAGGGTTGACAGAGAACCGCCGCCTGCACTCGAGGCCGCCGTCCCCGCCACAGCAAACGGTTCACCAAGCCGTCCAGTTTCTTCCGGTCCGACTGTTTCAGCAATAACGGAAGGGTCTGCAGCATATACAAGACCTTAGGGAACAGGGTCATCTTATAGAGGGCCACGCGGCCTCCCAGAGATAACAGTAGATCCTGCCACTTGGCAACACTAGTGGACACTGCCGCCAACAATTTATCCACATTGAGCCGATATAGGTCATCCAGGGCGGCCGGGATGAGCAACCCCAGGTATTTAAAGTGGCCAGACACCCACTTCAACGGGAAATTGCCCTGCCAGCCCCTCGAGTCATCCGTGCCCAAAAGCATTGCCATCGATTTATCCAAATTTAACCGAAATCCAGAAGGCACCCCATACTCACCAAAAAGCTGTAAGAGATGAGGGAGTCCTGTCCGAGGCTCCGCCAAGTGAACTAAGAGATCGTCCGCGAAAGCCGCGACTCGGAATTCAGAGCCCCCCACCGGAACCCGTTGGATTTGAGGGTGTGCTCGGATCCGCTGTAGTAACGGCTCCAGAGTTAAGATGAATAAAAGGGGGGAAAGGGGGCACCCCTGCCGAGTCCCCTTCTGGATGGGAAATTCCTTAGACATAGTGCCATTAATCAAGATGGCTCCAAGCGGGTTTGCGTACAGAAGTTGCACCACCTTGACATAAAAACCCGTGAAGCCCATCATGGCCAATACTTGGTACATGAAGTCCCAACAGACCCGATCGAATGCTTTTTCAGCATCGAAACTAATGAGCATGGACCGCAGTTGAGCCGTCCGGCCCACACACATGGAAAGGAGGAGTCGCTGCAGACTGTAAGCCGCATGGCGACCACGCACGAAACCCACCTGGTCCCTATGAATCAGTTCTGGCAAAATGACCGCTAATCTGTCTGCCATGATCTTGGCTAAGATCTTAATATCGACATTGAGGAGGGAAATGGGTCTATAAGAGCTCGGTAATAGCGGACCCCTCCCTGGTTTCGGTAGTACCGTCACCAACGCCTTGTTCGCCTCGTATGGGAAACCTCCCCTCGCGACTAGGTCGTCAAAATAACCCACAAGTGGAACCGCCACCACCTCCCCCAAGGATTTGTAAAACTCCCCCCTCAGACCATCCAGCCCGGGAGCCCTCCCATTTTTCAGATTCCGAATCCCATCGGAAACTTCCTGCAGTGATATGGGAGTGTTCAAAGCTCGCACTTGGTCCTCAGACAACTTCGGTAGGGTACATCCTACCAGAAAATCCCGGCCATCCTCTATGCTACCACTGTCCCGGGCATAAAGCCCCTGATAATATTCAGAGAAAATCCGTTGGATTTCCGTGGTGTCTTTGCGAATGGACCCATCCGGGTGGTGGATTGCCCCTATGTGTCGAGCTCCTCCCGCCGGTCGCACCAGGGCTGATAGTAACCTCCCGGCGCGGTTCCCATGTTGATATAATTGATATCTGTAGTATATCATGGACTTCTGGGCCCTTTGATGGAGAAGCATCTCCAACTCACGTTGGGTCTCTTTGAAAGAGCGACCCATCGTAGCAGTGCCGGCCGCCCCTGCCCTCCGCCGAGCTCTGCCCAATTCCCGCTCCAACAAAAGGATTCGGTGATTACGACGCTTCCGCATGGAGCCATAATAGCTAATAATCTCCCCACGCATAACTGCCTTGCCCGCCTCCCAGAAAAGAGTCGGGGATATATCCGGGGTGTCATTAAATTCTTTATACTCCTTCCAACGATCCTTAAGGTAGCTCACAAAGGTGGCATCCCCACTGAGCTCCAAAGGATAGCGCCAGAACCGATGCCCAGTAGGAGCACTGCTACGGAGTTCCATCGTAACCATCGCATGATCGGAAATGACAGAAGGACCAATCTCCGCGACTGCCACTCTCGGGAACAGGGACTCCGAGATTAAAAAATAGTCAATACGTGACCACGTATTGTGGGCACGAGACAGGTGAGTGTACTCCCGTTCACCCGGATGTAACACTCGCCAAATATCTAAAAGATGGTATGCTTCACAAATCCCCAGCAGCCGCCGCGAGCTCCTGCGGTCCCTACCTCCAACCTGCCGCGACCTATCCACACTGTCAGTCATAACTGTGTTGAAGTCCCCACCCAAGAGCACTTGGTATCCAACAGCCTCCGCTACGAAGCGTTCCAAGGTCTGGTAAAATCCAGTCTCGTATACATTGGGAGCGTACACAGAACCCAAAACAACCTTCGTCCCCTCAAGCAGACCCCGGATCAGGACATACCGGCCATCCGGGTCAATATCAACCGATTCCTCGACCCAGCCCACCTGATGCGTTATTAAGATGACCACCCCTCGTTTCTTCCCTACCGCGGGAGCGCCATACACCCGGGCCCTATATCGCGTTCCTAACTTCAGGTGTTCAGCCGCAGTCTGGTGGGTCTCTTGTAGCATGGCAAGCCCAATCTTTCTTCTCTTGAGTTGTTGCACTAGTTTATGTCTCTTAATTGGGGAACCGATACCACAAACATTCCAGGAGGCGATCTTCAAGCCATTAGCCATGATGCCACTCCCAGATGCAGCTCTCGGCACAGTTATTCATCCTAAGAAGGTGGCGAGAACCCCCCCAGCTCAGGGTCCCCCCCTCCAATCCCACGCCCCGCGTAGTGGGGCCTAGGCAAACACAGTCACCACTATTGCACGCCTCACACAGATCCGCAGTAACAAGCGCCCATCCAGTCTCAGTCCACTCCCCGTCCCGCAAATACGAGCTACCCCTAGGTCCCCCCCCACCCACCCATCCCCCCCTTCCCTCTATTCTACCCCCTACCAACCACCCCTCCAGACCTCTCCCCCCCATGCCTCCCCTTACCCAACCTCTACCCCCCAATATCCCTCCTAACCCTCCAACCCTACCTCGTCCGGCCAGTGTAACCTGGTCGGACACTCCCTATTGGTAACGGGACCACACCCCCCCCCAACCCCTGTACACCCACGGCGAACATACCCTGCACTTGTCGCTGAAGTATGCAACCATAACGCCCCTCTGTACTCTTCCTTCAGAGGGCCCTATCCAAGGTGAGGGGGGCAGAACAGATAGTTGTACAATCTTCCCCGCTGCCCAATGCACCCCCTTGTACCTCCCACAGAACAGCAGAAGAAAGCAATAGATAACCCAAGGAACCAGAGGAACCCTCCGGATGCACTTCCATTGAGGAAGGACGTCCACCTAACCCCAAGGAGAAGGAAGAAGACCCCAAAGGCCCCCCCCATCCACTGCTCAGTATGCTAAGGCGGGGGCGAAAGGGTCGTAACCTCCCCGTGGTCAACACTCAGCACAATTGGGACAGGGCTAAGAATTAAGATACATATTTATGTATATACGTAGGAAGGCGCCCCCCCTCCTTACCCCAAACAATTGTTTAATAGAACCCTCGGGGGAACCAACGGTAATGCGAAGATACTCTAGGTCAGCTCCACCGTGTCCTCTCCCCGAAGGCATACCCAACAGCCAATCCACAAGAGACACCCGATATGTACAGCATAGAAATACCTAGAACAGCATATGAACAGAATGGCAGAGATATCCTATGCCTGAGTACAACCTGCCATAATGCAAAATTTAGTGGAATACCAGTCGGGTATCAGGAAACATAAAACATAAAACCCACAATTACGGGCGTCAGCAGACGCAAACATAGTAACGAAATTATTACAAGACTAGAGATTGAGATCTTTAAAAATAAAATTATGCTTAGAAAAAATAAGGATAATTAAAACTAAAAAAATCAAAGAATAAGCATAAATGGAAAGAAAAAAAAGGAGAAGAGAACAGGAAATGAGAATGAGAAAAGGAAAAGAGAGAAAAAGGGAAAAAGATAGAGGGAAATGAACAACAAAAGGGAAAAGAGGGAGAAAAAGAGGGAAGAGAGAGAAAGTGAGAAAAGAAGGGGGAAACCCCCAGCACAGTCCCAGGCCCCCAACAGCCGATCCCGTCGGGGAGCCCACTGCCATGGCATCAGGGCAGGACTCAGATGGCCAGCTCTGGAAGTTCAGTCCCGCATGGAGTGTTCTGTATAATGCTGACTACTCCATACCGTCGTTACGGGAAGGCCAAAAAGAGAGTCAGGCTCCAACAACTGTTGCTCATCGCGAGGAAAGCAGCTATCTTTCACACAGCTGCCGCCGCTGTCCCAAGGCGATCAAGAAAAACTCCGGCCTCTTCAGGGGTGCTCCAGAGATATGCCTGCCCGTTGTGCTCGATTCGCAGCCTGGCTGGATAAAGGAGGGAGAAGCGGAGGCCCCTGCCCGCCAACTGGGAACATACAGGCGAGAAAGCTTTGCGTTGTTGGCTTACCAACGCCGAATAGTCTTGAAAGACTAGTATCGGCTCTGCATCTCCGGACCCCCTCCGATGCTTGCGAGCAGCCTTTAAAATCATCTCTTTTTGGCGGAAGTCCAGGAAACGAGCGATGACTGCACGCGGCCGCCGGGCCTGCTCCCGCCGAGGACCCATACGATGGACTCTCTCCAGGGCTATGGAAGGACCCCCAGCTTCGGGCAATAGTTTAGACATCCACTCCTGCAGGTATCCATGGAGAGCGCTATCTGCGATATTTTCGGGGACGCCGATGAAGCGAAGATTCTTCCTTCGGCCCCGATTCTCCAGATCGTCAAGTTTCTCTCCCTGTGTCTTCACCATCGCTTCCAAGGCCTGTACTCGGGCCACGAGAGAGTGTTGCTCGTCCTCCATTCCAGATATCCGAGTCTCAGCATGCTCCATGCGATCAGTAAAATCGGTAATACTCTGGGCCACTGATTGTATCTGTGCCCCCAGTTCCCGGAACCGGCCATCCAGCGCTCGTGCTACTGCCGCGCTCATTTCGTCCACCATGCCCTGGTCCCCCTCCGACCCAGGGCTCCGTGGCGCTCCCTCCATTTTGGGGTCTGGGGCCCGTGTCTTGCGGGTAGGTTTCGAGACCACCCCGCTGCTCGAGGAAAACGCTGACGTACGGTGCCCGCTCTCCTTAGTCCCTCTGGGTGGAATAGAGGGCATTCAACCGTGGTAAATTGAAAGATTAAGGCTGATGGTGGGGGAAAGGTCCCGGAGCTGAGCAGCACGCTGCCGGTCAGCACATAACCAAACCGCAGCAAGTCATCTTTTCAGCGTATTCGCTCCAGAGGCACAACTGGGGGCGGGGCGTCTGCGAACAATGCCAAATTCGGGTAGCTCTATAGTACCTAATATAAAAAAATATAAAAAAATAAAAAAAAATATCACAAGTATACAAGGGAAGCGTGTTTCTTCCTTCCTAGTTGTTCCAGAACTATAGATTATTATCAGTTTTTCAAGGGTTAATCTACTCTTTTCAGTTTTTTTTCTCTTTAGTTGCTTTGACACAAGGAGACTGATGGTTAGCCCTAAGGGGGAGTGGCTTCACCTCACAGAAAACTTGAAGCATTCAGTCCTCAGTTGCTATAGGGGATTGACAACCCTACCTTTCCCTGGACTGGCCCGGAGAAAGTTCAAGGAAAGACAATTAGCAGGTAAGACCTAATTTCGTTTTTTAGCATATACAGATTGTGTCTTTTTGTCCGAATATATGCATCTGTTTAACCTCCAACTCTTGCACGCTTCCCTCTCTTTTCACAATATTGAAGCATCATCCTTGCCAGCAGGAATGTGGGTGGAAGAATCCTGCATTGGTTTGAGGGAACTTTGGAGAAGTCTGAGAGCTGATGGGGAGGGATCCTGGCACCTTCCTCTTCTGTGATATGGAGAATAAAACCAGCTGAAATTGAATGCATTCTGAGCAGCTCCCCGGGTCCCTAAGTATGTTTCTGGTTTGTGTTTCAGATGCGGGTGACGTTTGAGGACATCGCTGTCTCTTTCTCCCAGGAGGAGTGGAGGTATTTAGATGAAGGACAGAAGGAACTTTACAGGGAGGTGATGAAGGAGAACTATGCGACCCTGATCTCTCTAGGTAAGCATTAAATTATCTGCATTTCTAGCAGACACGGGAATATGAGGTGGGGGTTTTTTGTACATCTTGTATTCCAGGAACTTGCAGTAATGATCAGGATCTGGCTCAAGATGGCAGGAGGAGATCCAGGACTGAGGGGCAATTAGACTATTCTGTGTGTCCTACACGTCCCCCCCCCCCCCCTTTAAATCTGTGTTCATTGACCTCTCCCCTGCTTAGGACATCGTAAGCTGTGATGCAGAACTGTCTCCAGGATCAGGATATGATAAGAGTAATACAAGAAATCATCACCAGCTGTTAGTTAGAGGATGTAGCATCACATCAGGATCCCTGAAAATGGTGTCCCCAAAGAATCGGTTCCTGCTCTTTTCAACCTTTATACTGCTGAATCTTGCACAGATCTTCAGAATGAACCTTTGATATGTCATTGCCTTGACCATCCTCCATCCTGGCAGCTATTGGAAGGATTCCTAACACTCTCCATACAGAAATGTTAAGGCCAAACTTCCTTGTCTCCCATGAAACCATGAGAAGAGACACAAAAAAACAACTGTTCTCATGGAATTGGCTGGAGCTGAACCAGATCATTCTCCTTTCCTTTCCCCATCCACAATCCTCCCTATCACCTCTCCATCTGAAAAAGAAGAAAAATAAATTACTGAAACACAAAGAATGTAGAATAAATTTACTCTCTTAAATATACATAATTCCAGTGTATGCAAATAGGGCACAGACTTGGTACAGAATTTCAGAAACTGGCACAGAATCTCCCCCTGTGAGCTGTGGCTGTGCTTAGGCTCTGCATAACTGTGTAACCATCAGTGGCAGCTCCGTCTTAATACTCAGAAGACCAAGTCTTCAGTCTTCCACCTCAACAACAATGAAGTGAAGTTCTGCCCATGAGACTCAATGGATTCCTCTGCCAACATCCAAATTCTGTCTTTCATATGATAAATGGTTGCCTGTGGCCAACATCAGTTCATGGACTCCATGTTTTGCTAAATCATCCACCTCATCTGAAACAGTTGATGCAACTAGGGTGGCAACATTTAAAAAGGCTAAAACTCCAACAGACTCCTTCCATGACAAGATACCTGAGACGTTCTCAACACAAAGCCTTAAGAGCCACAAACCTTTCTTCAGGCTTTCATTCTTTTCTTGGGCTTTCATTCAGTCATATAATTGCTAGAGTCAGAGTTAATGGACCATGAGTGACTAGAGAAAAGAATAATGCTGTGGCAGGTTGAGGCAATTGTTGCTTGTCTCCTTTAACCCTCTAGGCTTCAGCAGACCATGTAAGGACTGGTGTCATGTAAATCATTTGCCTGCTGGCACTGGGCATTTTGACTCCTTTATGTACAGATGGAATCTTTGTACATCAATTCTCCCCTTCAAAACTTTAAGAGCATTTATAGTGTGTTTTATGTTTTATTATTTTATGTTATGTTTTAAGCGTTCTATAATATAGATTTGTATGTTAGTTGTAATGTAGTTAGATTTGCAAATAAATAATGTTCAATTTTTTAGGTAACAGATGGGCTGTTATCAGGAGAGCTGAAAGAAATAATACCCCTACCCCACAGACTTAAATAACTACTTCCTTCCCCTTACAGCACCCTGGTACGACTGTTAAATAGGAACTAATTAGCTTCATAATAAAGACCTTCTAGACTTAGACGGGCCAATATTGACAGTCCTTAGCTGGCCACAGATACTGCCATTGAATATCTCCACAGACTGTCCTGGCACTGTCCCATTAGTGCAGGAGCGGTACCGACACTAACCGGGTAGTACTGGCACTTACCTGGTTAGTGAGATTTTCAGTGTCCGCTCTCTGAATAACTTAGGCTGCATAAAAAGCAGGCCTACAATACAATCCGAGCAAGGGCTGGCTGAAAATCCTGCAAACCAGGTGTCAGCACTGAATGCAGTTATTCAGCAGGAGCTCCTGACTGGATATGGCTGCTGACAGCGTAGTTACTCACCTGTAGCAGGTATTCTCTGGGAACAGCAGGAATCAGTCCTCACTTATGCAGACAGCACCAACAGAGTCCACGTGGCATCCATTCCCCAGCTTTCAAAGAAAGCCTTTGGGAGTTGCGCATGCACGCTCACCTTCCCGCCCAAAGGTGCCATTTTACCTCAGTATGATGACATAGCTAATAAGCAGAAAAAAACAAAAACAACTCCACAGGGAGGAGGGAGTATAGTGAAGACTGATTCCTGCTGCTCCCGGAGAACATCTGCTACAGGCTTTCTCTGGGAACAAGCAGGAAGTCGGTCCACATTTAGGGGACTCCCAATCTACTGGCTACTGAAAAAACCTGTAAAAAGGCCACGGATGACCGAAAAGTCGAACCACGAATGCCAGCGAAGAACGCAGAATGACCTCAAGACCTCCAAACTAGCCAAGAGTTGACTAAAGAGTCAGCTCTCCAGTAGCCTGGACAGACAGAAGAGTCAGAGGGAGGTGTTGCCTGTAATGGATCTGCGTGTTGTTGGGTCACTCCAGGTCAGGGGACCCCGAACCCTCTTGCCTTAGTCCTGAAACACATGACGGAGTACTGTCTGACTGAAAGCTCTATCATGCCATGAATCCTCGTCCAGCAGAAATGCGCAGTGAAGATATGGACCGAGGACCAGGTGGCCGCTCTGCAGATCTTCAGCAAGCAGACAGAGTGCAAGTTTGCCACCAAAGCCACTCTCAACCACACATTTAGGGCAGTAACGTGCCCCTCCAAGGAGAGACCAGTCTCAGCATAGGCGAAGGAAATGCAGTCCTCCACCCAGGAGGAAAGGGCGCACTTTGAGACTGCAACACCGAGCCTGTTGGGGTCAAGGGAAACAAAAACATACAAAGAGCAGCGAAGTGAACTGGTGCGCTCCAGGTAAAAGGCTAGGGCACTTTTACTGTCTAAAATGTGGAGTGCAGCTTCCATCTGGCTACTGTGAGGCTGTGGAAAAACATGGGAAGCACCAGTTCTTGATTCAAATGAAAAGGGAAGGAACTATGGATGGGTGTGGAGGACCATCCTATTCCAATGAAACTTGGTGCAGGGGGCGTGTACTGCCAGGGCCTGAAGCTTGTTAATGCAGTGAACAGAGGTAAGCACCACCAAAAATACCACTTTCCAAGTCAGATAGTTGAGATGGCTGGAGGACAGAGGCTCAAAGGGAGGAGCCATGAGTTTCGCAAGGACCATGTTAAGGTCCCAAACTATTGCCACGGGGCGCACAGGAAGCTATGTAAGGAGGAGCCCCCTCATGAAACTGCCTACGAGAGGTTGGAGAGATAAGGGCTGTCCATCAGTCAGATGATGGTGCGCAGCCAGTACACTAAGATGTACATGCACCAAGTTGGATTTAACAGAGACTCATTCATAAACAAAATCACTCCACAACTTCAACAAGAACACGACACCCTTGACCTAAATATAGAAGAATGGAACACAATAATATCCAATGCAGCATCTGCCCCAGCTATCAAAGAACCACAAACACGCAAGAGACCTAACACCCCATGGTACTCACATGAAATCAGAAGACTGGAAATAAAATCGAGACGGAACAAATCACACAACCTCCTAACTCAATACAGAGACAAACAGGAATATAACAATCTAATAAATGAGCGTAGACAGCAACACCATACCAACCTGATCATGAAAGCTACTAATAGACCAAGAGAACTCTTTAGCATTGTCCAAAAGCTCACCAAGGATGACACGCAACAAAGCACCCACCATTTTGACCCACAAAAATATGCAGACTACATGAAGTAAAAAAAACACCAACCAAACATGCTCTGCTGCACCACAAACAAACGATCACATGAAAAATAAACATCAAACATGGGAGAGCTTCAACATACCAACAAAGCAGCAAGTAGAAGACATTATATCTGGACTAAACACCACAACTTCACTGTCAGACCCATGCCCAGTAACATGGCTCAAAGCTACAAAAAGCCAACTCTCTCATCACATTCAAAAAATGATCAAAGATTCACTCCAACAAGGATACATGCCGCAAACCCTAAAGCACACAATGATATGACCAATACTCAAAAGTAGCAATCTGAGCCCCTCCGAACCAAAATCATACCGTTCCATCTCCAGCCTGCCATTCCTTGCTAAAATCTTGGAAAAGGCAGTACAAAAGCAACTTCAGGACCATATTGATATTAATGCCCCACTGGACATACATCAGCATGGATTTAAACCCCAACACGGCGTGGAAACACTACTAACCTCCCTCTTTGACAACCCCTCTACTAGTCCATCTAATTGAGATCTCAGTGACCCTTGCTATTTTTAGATAAACAAACGATTCATATTAGTGTAAATAATATTTTGTACATAGTTATTTATTTATCAGTTTCCCAGTTCCTATGTTACTTATATAGCCACATATTCTCGTTCTAATTTGTTACCTTGTTCTATGTTCTTTGTAAACAGTTGTTTAATACTGTCAGTTATGTTACATGTAAACCGTCTTGAATTGTAGAAAGACGGTATATAAAAACTGTTAAATAAATAAATAAATAAATAAACCTTCTAAGAGGCATGTTGTTGTTGTTGTTGTTAAGTGCCGTCGAGTCGGAGTCGACTCATGGCGACCCTCTGGATAGCTATCCTAAATTGTGTTCGGTCTTCAGTCAGGCGGCTCATTGATGACAGACTGGTACCCGTAGCTGCTGTTATTGTAGCGATCCATCTCATTGCTGGCCTTCCTCTTTTGCGTTGACCTTCTATCTCGCCAAGCATGATGTCTTTCTCTAATGATCTCTCTCTTCGCATGATGTGTCCGAAGTATGAAAGTCGAAGTCTTGTCATCTGAGCTTCTAAAGAAAGCTTAGGTTTGATCTCCTCTAGTACCGACTGGTTTGTTCTTCGGGCAGTCCATGGTATACACAGTATTCGCCGCCAGCACCATAATTCAAAGGCATCAATTTTCTTCCTGTCTGTCTTTTTCACTGTCCAGCTTTCACATCCATATGATGTTATTGAAAATACCATGGCTTGAACAAGTCGAATCTTCCTGCTACTGTTCATGGACATCTCGGCGGCCTTCAACACCATGTCCCACGCCAAGCTATTGCAACGCTTACAACAGATAGGACTGTGCAAGAATACCCTGAAGTGGTTCACATCATACTTGGAAGGGTGAACGCAACAAGTGAAATGTGACCAAAAGAAATCACTACAATTCCCCGTCATGCAAGGAATACTTCAAGGCTCAGCCCTATCATCAATGCTCTTTAACATCTACATACAGCTCATATACAACATCATCAAGTACCACAAACTTCACTATCACATTTATGCTGATGACATCATGGTGTATGCTCCAATCAACACACTAGCACTGAACACAACAACAATAACCAAATGCCTCGAAGACATGAATGACTGGCTCAGAACCAACAACTTAACGGTCAACTACGATAAAACTGAAGCAATATTCATCACCAGGAACCCCACCTTCATACCTCCACAAACTATCAGCATCCTAGACAAACACATAGTAGTCAAAGAAGAAGTTAAGTATCTAGGCATCACACTAGACAGAGCTTTAAACCTGAAATCCCACATCACCAAAACCGCAAACAAGGCCTATCAACGACTGAAAACAATCAGACAAATCAAACCGATGCTCCACCAGGACCACTTCCACACAGTGTGCCAAGCACTCATCACACCATTGCTTGATTACGGAAACTCACTATATCAAGGCCTACCTCAGCAGACAATCCACCCACTTCAGATGGTAAAAAACACCACAGCAGGCATCATTACAGACACACCAAGGACCGAGCTCATCACTCCCGTCCTACAGCAACTGCACTGGCTCCCAATGGTGACAAGAGCTAAATACAAAACAATCAGGATCATCTTCAAAGTCATTCACCATCTCTCAGCAGACGTACTCCAAAGCGTCATAACAAGAGACATCAGCAATAGACCAAGAAGAACTAATAACGACAACATGATCGGCACACCTGCAGGCTATCACAAAACCAAACAACATCAAAAAGAGCACTATCATTACTGTCATCCACACTATGGAACTCCCTCCCAACGAGCCTGAGAGCATTAGATGACCTCAAAGACTTCCGCAAAGACCTCAAAACAAAACATATTTATTTATAGAAAGATATGAGCATCTAGGCAACATCCCATACTCAAACTGAAATACCACCTACCCGCCAACTAAACACGCACCCATCCTATCCACACAAACAAGTTTATCATACCACGTTATTAAATATCCTCATGCTAAATGTTACCTTAATTGCCACCAAAGGCAAGGCGTGCCACAAGGATCCTCCCTCTCTGCCCTGATGTTCAACATATACATGCAGCCCATCTGTAACCTCATCCAATCATTCAATGTCAACTGCTTGATATATGCAGATGATGTACAGCTGTACATGCCATTCTCAACAGAGCAGCTGGACCTCTCCCCACTGACAGACTGCTTTGATGCAGTATCCAACTGGCTCGAATCTCAAAACCTCCGAATGCAGCACAAGAAAACAGAGGTCCTTTTCATTATGAGGAACCAAAACATCACCCTGCCACCCCACTTAAAGGTTAAGGAAACAGAGCTACAAACCAAATCCACAGTCCGATACCTTGGTGTCACGTTAGACCAACGACTGGACATGAAGGTGCACATAAGCAACATAGCAAGAGCAATCTACCACAAAATCTGAACACTCAGGCACTTACGCTTACTACTAGAGCTGGATGATTTCCGGAAATTAATTTATTTATTTACAGGTTCTTTTATACCACGCTATTTGATATCAGTGCGGTTTACATATAACAAAACTTTTTTGCATTAGAACATCTTTATGCTACCAATCGTTGATTATACCGCACTTTGATTACGCTAATGCAATCCTACAAGGGCTCCCACAATCCACCCTGAACCCGCTCCAACTCGCGATGAATGCCGTGGCGAGAGTTCTACATTGGACTTCTAGGAGCGACCATGTTACACCCATCCTGAAACATCTTCACTGGCTCCCTATACATGGCAGACTCGCTTTCAAAACCCTATTACTGACTTTCAAGGCCATCAATGGGCTCTCCTCCACATCACTAGCAGAGCTTATCCAAACCATGTCCCCCCAATAGGTCCAGAAGATCTGCAGCAGTCAACACACTGGTAATTCCAAAGGCAATAACCCTATGCACCCATGCAACAGCAAAAAGGGCTTTCAGATTCTGTGCACTCAGATGCTAGAACACCCTACTACCCAGCATCCAGGCAATCCCTGATCTAACCCAGTTTAGGAAGGCATTGAAGCACCACCTCTTCCTCAAATACTTCCCGAAAGACAGCACTCCAATAGCCCCTCCCCCATCTAGTACAGCCACAGCAACATACCCTGCAAGCCATCAGGGTAAGAAGGTGTAGGGCAGGGTAAGAAGGTGTAGGGCATTAGAAATGAAGAGATTGTGAATAAAAGTAGTTGTTTTAATGACTGAGCATGCGTTGCATAGGGTGCAAGTAAACGGGAGAGCGGAGGGGGAGAGGAGAGGGATATGGATAAGATTAGATAAGTTATGTGTGGATATCTTATTAGAATAGCGTGGGGGTCTGTTTCTAGGGTAGTACCGAGATTTCTTATCAAAGTAGCATGGGGTCTATTTCTGGGGTAGTACTGAGATTTAGAGGGAGTAGGGTATGGGTGGATATGCCTGGTTGTATGTGCTTTCCAAAAGGGAAATGAGGGGGGGGGGGGAAGTGAGGGATAAATTGATGGTATCAGGTTATGTGGGGGATTATATTTGGGGGGGAGGGTTGGAGTTGAAATGAAAGGTGGGATAAATGGGGGAGGGTGGAAGGAGGGAGGGGAGGGATGTGGATGAGATTAGATAGGGTACGTGAGGAACTTTCTTTAGTATGGGAGAGAAATTGGGGGGGGGGGGGTGGCCAGGGTTGGGATTGATGTTACCTGATGAAAGAAGGAGAATGAGTATAAGAGAGCGAGATAAAGTGGAGGTAGTACGGCGGAAGCGAGGATGGGGTTGCCTAAGAGAGAGGGGAGTTGGTTGAATGCAGGGGATGGTGTGAAGAAGCTCAAGGGCAGGTGCTAGGCTAGGGGGCAGAACAGAGGGAGAAGTGAGGAAGGTAGAGAGGGGGGCAGGTGGAATGCGGGGAATAGTATGGAGAGGCTCCGGAGCGGGTGCTAGGCTAGGGGGTAGGGTGGAGGGAGAAATGAGGAGGGTAGGGGGAAGAGGAGGGAAGATGATGTTAGGAAGGGGGGCATTTAGGGAGGAAGAGAATGACAATGAAATGTGGGGCCATGGTAGCGGGCAGCGAAGTTTGTACAAACAATGGGTAGGAGTTCTGTGCGGGCAATGGGTAACAGTTCTATGCAGGCAGTGGTAGCAGTTCAAGCTCTAAGCAACAATGGTAGGCGTTCAAGCAGCAATGGGTAACAGCTCTACGCAAGCAATGGAAACCATTAAGCTCTAAGCAACAATGGTAGCAGTTCAAGCAGCAGTGGGTAACAGTTCTACGCAGGCAATGGTAGCAGTTCAAGCAGTTCAGTTCAAGCTCTAAGCAACAGTGGTAGTGGTTCTACGCAGGCAGTGGTAGCAAATTCAGGCAGTAATGGGTAACAGATTCTACGCAGGCGATGGTAACAGTTCAAGCCCCAAGCAACAATGGTAGCGATCATGCTTACTTAGAACCAGGGGGCTGCGGTGAAATGGAGGAGCAGGATGGATGGACCACACCAGAGTGCCCCCGGGCCCGCGCCTAAGGGCCACGCCAAAGGGCCCTCTGGCGAGGCCCTCAGGCGCGGGCGCGCTGGCAGGAGCACGCCGCTTAAAGGGCCACCTGCCCTTTGATCCTCCGGAGGCGTGCGATGATGGCTCCGGCTGGAGCAGGAGCACACTGCTTAAAGGGCTGCCTGCCCTTTGATCCTCCGGCGGCCTGAATGTAACTTGCCTTCAGCTACAGTCTGGGCACTGGTGGACCTGTCTGGCCATGGAACGTGTTTCTTTGCACTTACCTGAATGTAACTTGCCTTCAGCTACAGCCTGGGCACTGGTAGATCTGTCTGGCCATGAAACGTGCTTCTTTGTACCACATGTGTGGGTAGTCTGTACTTTTAATGAGACTGGAGGGCCTTATTCTTTCCACCATGTGATCAGATTGCTTTTATTCTAGAAGTTTATTTCAGTATTTCAGCTGTTAAGAATTTCATTGCAATGTCTGTTTTTCCATGTCTGGATCACCTTCCAATTTTAGCTCCAAGGGGGTATACAGCATTTTTATAATTGAGGTACAATCTGTCCCTGCCCTCAGTGAGCTTACAATCCAATTGGGCACTTGAGGTGAGGGAAGATAGGGAAAATAATTTTCCAAGCCATTTCCTTGTATAAACTGGTGCTTTCCCTCTGAAAATGAGCTATTATATAATTGTGCCCTTTCTGTATGAGTGAACTCTCACTTGGTTTGCAGCTTGTCGTGCTGTGAGGGCTTGCGTGCATCAGTGATGCTGAGAGCTAAACTATCGGTAGTTTAACTACTGGCAGGGTCTCCCAAGATGGACAGGTCTCAGCTGAGGTGCCAGACCAAGACAAACCACCCATTTGGGCAGCAGCAGAATGGGATAGTGTTGACGGCGGAGGATCACATTTCTGTGACAACGGCAACAACACCAAACTTAAACTGCACGGAAGTAAGGCCTGGCAATCTACTTCTGTATCTTGCCATGAAAACCCAATGGATAGTTACAACAAAACAAATTGTGCTATGGTGCTGGAAGATGAGACCCCCAGGTCGGAAGGCACTCAACTAGCTACTGGGGAAGAGCTGAAGACTTTTCAGAGTAAAGCCAGCATTTATGATGTGGTCTGATCAAAGCCCTCGGGAAGTTTGACTGCTGATGTAGCTGCGCATGAAATGAGAGTCAGAAACTGTAAAGATGTCTTACACATTGGAACATGGAACGTACGAATCATGAACCAAGGGAAGTTGGAGGTGATCAAGAATGAAATGGAACGTGTACAACTTGATCTGTTGGGTGTCAGTGAACTGAAATGGACTGGCATCGGGCACTTTGCATCAGATGATCACATGGTCTACTATGCTGGAAATGAAAGACAAAGAAGAAATGGTGTTGCATTTATAATAAAGAAGAAACTTGCAAGAACTGTAATGAAATACAATGCAGCCAGCGAACGCTTAATCTCTGTTCGTCTACGAGGATTGCCTATCAACACAACTATAATTCAAGTATATGCCCCAACAACAGCTGCAGAAGAGAATGAAATTGAAGAGTTCTATGAACAAGTACAAGCTGAATTTGACAGAATATGCAAACAGGATATCCTGATAGTCATGGGTGATTGGAACGCAAAAGTTGGCAATCAAGAAGAAGGCAAGGTAGTTGGAAAATATGGACTTGGCAACAGAAATGAAGCTGGAGAAAGACTGATAGAATTCTGCAAGACCAATGATCTATTCATCTCAAACACCTTCTTCCAGCAACACAAGTGGCGACTGTACACATGGACTTCACCCAATGAATTGTATAAAAATCAAATTGACTACATCTGTGGAAGTCAACGATGGAAAAGCTCTATAACATCAACAAAGACAAAACCTGGAGCTGACTGTGGTACAGATCATCAACTACTAGTATGCAAACTCAAGCTAAAGTTGAAAAAGAGCAAACCACTCATGAATGCAGCAAAATATGACCTTGAGAATATACCACTGGAATTTAAAGACTGCCTGCAAAATCGATTTGCTGCTTTAGATACAAATGACAGAGCTCCGGAAGAGCTATGGAATGACATCAAGAAGGTTGTGTTGGAAGAAAGCGAGAAGTCTCTACAAAAGGTGAAAAAGCAAAAACGGCCAAAATGGATGACGGAAGAAACTCTGAAAATTGCCCAGAAATGCAGAGAAGCTAAAGCCAGAGGAGAAAGAGAGACAATCGCAGAACTCAACAGAGATTTCCAACGTGCAGCAAGACAGGACAAGGAAAAGTACTACAATGACGCATGCAAGGAAATAGAAGCAGAAACTATTAGAGGAAGAACAAGTTCTTCTTTCCTAAAGCTACGAGAGTTAAGGAACAAGTTCCAGCCTCAAAATGGAATGTTACAAGATGCTCAAGGTTCTATGTTGAATGAAGCTGAGAAGATCAAGAAAAGGTGGAAGGAATATACAGAGTTTTTATATGATAAAGATCAAGTGGACCAACAGCCGTTTCAACCTGTACCTTATGATCGGGAACCATTGGTGATGAAAGAAGAAGTTGAAGCAGCATTGAAAGCCTTATCAAAGAACAAAGCACCTTATCACCGCACCAAGAATCCGTACAACCACAACTTTATGCTAATTTCATCCAAGCCAAAATGGTCAAGGCGAACACAACGTCATCACAAATACTAATCCAACTCCCGCAAGCTCAGGCATCACTCGATAAGTTCTCACCACCATCAAGAAAAACCATAGAAGAAATTATCACTACCATAAACACCACCACGGCACCAAATGACCCATGTCCAGCACATTGGATCAAAACCTTACGTGCCGAGCTTAGCCCTTACATAGCTAAGATCGCAAATATTTCCTATCTAACTGGAATCTTCCCTACCGCCCTTAAACAAACATCAATTCGCCCTCTGCTAAAAAACAACCAGATGGATCCAACGAAGGAAGAGTCCTACCGCCCAATCTCCAGCATTCCCTATCTAGCCAAGATACTTGAAAAGGAAACTCAGAGGCAGATCCAACACCACATTGACACAGCAGCCCCGTTGGACCCATGCCAACACGGATTCCGAGAAGCTCATGGAACAGAAACACTCATGACTTCACTACTTAATAAACTCATTTGCGGGATTGACAACATTCAAATGGCGATTGCAATGATTTTTCTGGACATATCAGCGGCGTTCGACTCAGTCGACCATAAGATTATGCTAGCCAGACTTCACGAAAAAGGTATCCGTAACCAAGCCTGGAACTGGTGCAAATCTTACCTAGATGAGCGCTGGCAACAGGTCCGTACAGGCAACATTACATCCGAACCCTTCAAACAGAAACAGGGAGTACCTCAAGGCTCATCTCTATCTGCGTTGCTTTTTAATATATACATGCAGCCAATCTGCCAAATCACCAAAGACTTCGATATATCCTGCCTATTATACGCGGATGACGTACTAATATTCACACAGATCAATATCTCAAATCCTGACTACTCTCCACTAATCAACTGTTTCAACACAATAACCGACTGGCTTCTCAATCAGAACATGAGAATAAATTTCAAGAAAACCGAAGTACTCATAGCCACAAGAAACAAGCAATTTGCTCCACCAACCACCCTCGAGTACTTTATGGAGGTCTTGATTGGGAGTTCTGCATCTCTTACTGTAAGAGATGCAGAACTCCCAATCAAGACCTCCATAAAGTACCTCGGTGTGATACTCGATCAACGACTCAATCTTAAAGAACACATAAAGAAAACAGTAAGGTCAATTTACTACAAACTAAAAACACTGCGCCACCTGAAACCAATGATGGAGACCAAGGACTTCCGTACAGTCTTCCAAGCAATAGTCACACCACATTTTGACTATGCGAATATCATCCTTCATGGCCTCCCCAAGAATACTCTAAATCCACTTCAACTGGCGATGAACGCGGCAGCCCGCATCTTATCTGGAGCTTCTATAAGGGATCATATAACACCAATTCTGATCGATCTGCACTGGCTCCCGATAAACTGCAGAATAACATACAAAACCCTCCTCATCACATTCAAAGCTATTAATAAATTATCTCCTGCATCGATCTCAAACCTCATCACCCTCACACCAAACAACAGACCCAGGAGACTAGTAGCAGAAAACACACTAGTTACTCCTAGCATCTCCACAAAATGGACACAACAAACTACTAACAGAGCTTTTGTGTCCTATGCTCCCAAATGCTGGAACAAACTACCTCCAAACATCAGATCAATCAGGGATATCACCCAATTTAGAAAGTCCATCAAGCACTACTTATTCACTCTGCACTTCAGGCTACCATACACCCAATAGAACCGGCCCCCACCTCACTCAGATAACTCCTACACATAACAACAACCCAGAACAAAAAATCAAAACGTAATAACACTGTATTCTTGTCAAACTCAAATTTTGATGTAACCTATCTAATGTATATATAATTATGTATAATTATGTAGATAGTTATCCCCAGTTTACACCCAGTTTATCCTCCCTGTTATCTGTAAACCTAGATCAGTCATGTATTGACAGGTATGTTGTTGTTCAATGTAAACCGCACTGATGATGAATAGTGCGGTATATAAAAAATGTTAAATAAATAAATAAAAATAAAAGCACCAGGCATTGATGGCATTTCTATAGAAGTATTGCAGCAATCTGATGCAGCTGTTACCATACTTACTGTGATAAGGAAGCTTATCATAGCTCAGGAAGGAGCTATAGTAAAGGTGAAGTGACTCTGAACAAGCAACCTGTCTGTTCTGGTAGAAATAAGAAAACAGAATATTCCCATAAAAGACTACCAGTCCCAGAATGCACCAGGTTTCCAACAGCCATTAGAGGAGCTGAAGTGGGGAATCGTGTGTTCAATCAAGAGGGCTATGAGGTAATCCCCAAGCACTCATCTCAAAGGGCAGGGCCTGATTCAGCATAGCTGCGCTGTGCTAGGGAGGAGCACTCATCTAAGCAGAATAAAGGTAGAATTTATTCTACAGAGAATCATCTTGGACGTCCTCAGTTTCTTCATCATCTGAAGTATCATCAGAAGCAGAAGCCAGAGCGGATGGACAGAGAGAGCAAGACACACTTTGGAAGAAAGAAGAGAAGAGCATTTGGAAGGTCTAAAGGAGTCCATAGCAGTACGTATACTGGGAGGCATTCCAAAGGCAAGCAAACACCATTGGACTGGGGGAAACCAGAGGAGTGGTGCTGCAGAGCTAGGAATCTCCAGACGGTACCTGTGAGGGAGACGGCTGCACTTGGAAGGGACCCTAAGACCCGTGCCAGAAGGTATGTAAAGAGAGACCCAGTGTCCAGGGATCTGGATTGGAAGGCTGGACATAAGAACTGGACTACATACTGGCCAGGCTATTTAGAGAGGAACTCTAACAGCAATGGAAGCTCAGGTATGAACACTGATCTATGCCCTAGCTATACCCTTGAAAGACAGCAGGGAAACAAGTATTCTCCTGAGAGTGCTCCATTGAGAAATTCCTCTGTGCCAATCCATGATAATGAACCCATGATTGTTGAAGAAAGGGGAGAGGTTGTAGATGCAGGCTGTGAATACATGGATTGCTCTCTGTCTAAACTCCTTTGGTAATTTGCTGTTACAAAAATACAACAACCATCACAAAGAAATACATACTTGTTCTTTAATCTACTCAGAGAAGCTCCTGAGTAGGATTTGAGCCACACAGTAGAAAGTAAGCCAGCTAAGGGGTTCCAGCTGGGTAACTGCTAGCAATTGAGCCTTACCTAATTGCCTGTGAGCTCTGAGGGAATACTTCTGAGTCTGTGTGTGAAGATATAAGAAGTTAACCTGGAAAGAACAGTTTTTCCCTACTTTGTGGGTTTTGTTTGTTGATTGAAGCACTGCTAAGAAAATATTAGCTAGAGCCTACAGAAAAGACCAGTTTGTTACCAACCAGGTCTTTATTCTTTGATTTGATTGCCTGACAAGTTCAACTGTTGTTTTCCTGATTTTGTTTTTCTAAGTATAACACTGAAAGCAAGTATCCTGTTTTATGCGCTACCAAGTATATCTGTGTTGGGAGAAATAACCCCATAAATAAATATCTTATTGGCTTTACACTCAAGCACAACTAATTTATTGTGAACGGATGAGTCTGGTATGAATGGACTACATTTCCCACAATCCCTTGCAAGTCATATGAATATTTGCCTTTGCCAAGACTGTGGACATTCTCACCCAGTGCTCCCGTTGACATTACAAGGCTCTGCCAAGAAATATGGAAGACAACATCATGGCCAACTTTCTAGAAAAGATCTGTGTTTATGCCAGTACTAAAGAAAGGTGATCCAACTGACTGTGGAAATTATCGAACAATCGCTCTGATCCCACATGCCAGCAAGATTCTACTGAAGATTATTCAAAAGAGACTACAACCATACCTGGAACAAGAACTACCTGAAGTGCAAGCAGGGTTCAGGAAAGGGCGAGGAACGAGAGACATCATTGCGGATGTGAGATGGATCCTTGAAAAGACTAAAGAATGCCAAAAGGATATCTATTTGTGCTTTATCGACTATAGCAAGGCTTTTGACTGTGTAAACCATGAGAAACTCTGGGCCACATTAAGAAGCATGTGTATACCAGAACACCTGATCGTTCTCTTGCGCAATCTGTACATTGATCAAGAAGCAACAGTTCGAACGGAACAAGGAGAAACAGAATGGTTTAAAATAAGCAAAGGTGTAAGACAAGGCTGCATACTTTCCCCCTACCTGTTTAATTTATATGCAGAACAAATCATCAGAGAAGCAGGATTGTATGAAGACAACAGAGGTGTGAAGATTGGTGGAAGACTCATCAACAATCTTCGCTATGCTGATGATACTACATTACTGGCTGAAAGTGAAGATGATCTGAAACATTTGCTTCTCACAATCAAAGAGCATAGTCTCAAAATGGGCCTGCACCTTAATGTAAAGAGGACAAAGATCATGACATCTGGCATAATCAACAGGTTCATCGTTGAAGGAGAAGAAATTGAAATTGTGAACAACTTTAACCTACTTGGATCAACTATCAATAAAGAAGGAACAAGCAGTCAAGAAATCAAACGACTCATTGCTCTTGGCAGAATGGCTATGAAAGACCTAGATAAGATTCTCAAGAGCAGAGATGTCTCTCTCCATACAAAGATTCGACTTGTTCAAGCCATGGTATTTTCAATAACATCATATGGATGTGAAAGCTGGACAGTGAAAAAGATAGACAGGAAGAAAATTGATGCTTTTGAATTATGGTGCTGGCGGCGAATACTGTGTATACCACGGACTGCCCGAAGAACAAACCAGTCAGTACTAGAGGAGATCAAACCTAAGCTTTCTTTAGAAGCTCAGATGACAAGACTTCGACTTTCATACTTTGGAGACATCATGCGAAGAGAGAGATCATTAGAGAAGATCATCATGCTTGGCAAGATAGAAGGTCAACGCAAAAGAGGAAGGCCAGCAATGAGATGGATCGATACAATAACAGCAGCTACGGGTACCAGTCTGTCAAAAATGAGCCGCCTGACTGAAGACCAAACACAATTTAGGATAGCTATCCAGAGGGTCGCCATGAGTCGACTCCGACTCGACGGCACTTAACAACAACAACAAATGATTATGGCTTGTGTGTATATATATATATCTATATCTATCTCTCTATCTATCTATCTATCTATATATATCTATAGATATATATAGATATAGATATAGATATATAGATATATATATAGATATATATCTATATATAGATATAGATTGTGATAAGGAAGCTTATAGCTCAGGAAGGAGCTATAGAAAAGGTGAAGTGACTCTGAACAAGCAACCTGTCAGTTCTGCTAGAAATAAGAAAACAGAATTTTCCCATAAAAGACTACCAGTCCCAGAATGCACCAGGTTTCCAGCAGCCATTAGAGGAGCTGAAGTGGGGAAACCTGTGTTCATTCAGGAGGGCTATGAGGTAATCCCTAAGCACTCATCTCAAAGGGCAGGGCCTGATTCAACACAGCTGCGCTGTGTTAGGGAGGAGCACTCATCTAGGCAGAATAAAGGTAGGGTTTATTCTACAGAGAATTATCCTTATCCTGAGGATCATCATCATCAGAAGCAGAAGCCAAACCGGACGGACAGAGAGGGAAAGAAACTCATTGGGAAAAAGAGGAGAAAAGCCTTTGAGAGGTCTAGAAGAGTCCAGAGCAGTACGTATACTGGGAGGCATTCCAAGGGCCAGCATGCACCATTGGACTGGGGAAAGCCAGAGGAATGGTGCTGCAGAGCTAGGAATCTCCAGATGGTACCTGTGAGGGAGACGGCTGCACGTGGAAGGGACCCTAAGACCCGGGCCAGAAGGTACATGAAGAGAGATCCAGTGTCCAGGGATCTGGATTGGAAGGCTGGACATAAGAACTGGACTACATACTGGCCAGGCTATATAGAGAGGAACTCTAACAGCAATGGAAGCTCAGGTATGAACACTGATCTATGCCCTAGCTATAACTTTGAAAGACAGCAGGGAAACAAGTATTCTCCTGAAAGTGCTCCATTGGGAGATTCATCTGTGCCAATCCATGATATTGAACCCATGCTTGTTGAAGAAGAGGGGGTGATAGCAGATGAAGAATCTGTTTACATGGACTGCTCTCTGTCTAAACTCCTTTGGTGATTTTCTGTTATAAAGTACAGCAACCATCATAAAGAAATACCAACTTGTTCTTTAATCTACTCAGAAAAGCTACTGAGTAGGGTTTCTAGCCATGCAGTAGAAAGCAAGCCAGCTAAGGGGTTTCAGCTGGATAACTGCTAGCAATTGAGCCTTACCTAATTGCTTGTGAGCTAGGAGAGAATCACTTCTGAATCTATGTGGGAAGTTATCAGAAGTTAACCTGAAATGAACAGTTTTTTTTCTTTCTTTGTGGCTTTTGGTTTGTTGTTTGACATTGCTAAGAGAACATTAGCTAATGCCTACAGAAAAGACCAGTTTGTTGCCAACCAGGTCTTATTTTCTTTTGCTTTGCTTGCCTGACAAGTTTAAAGGTTGTTTTCCTGATTTTTGTTTTTTCAAGTTAAACACTGAAAGCAAGTAACCTGATTTATGTGCTACCAAGCATATCTGTGTTGGGAGAAATAACCCCATAAATAAATATCTTATTGGCTTTAACACTTGAGCACAACTAAATTATTGTCAGCAGCTGTGTCTGGTGTGAATGAACTGCATTGCCCACAATCCCTTGCAAATCATATAGATATATGCACTTGCCAAGACTGTGAAGATTCTCACCCAGGCAGTCGTCTGACAAGATATATAGATATATAGAGATATTGATATATATATATAAAAGCGTACCCGCTGTTTGAGGAGGGGTTTATTAGGAAGGAGTTTGCGCTTAAGTGATGTTTTTGAAAAGCACAGCACACATTCTCACTAATGTCAGAAGTTATAAAATTACTCCCAAAAAGACTTTCCCAAAGTCAAGTGTGTTGGGGTTGGGGGTAAGATTTAAACACTGCCCTTATTAGGCCACATCTTCCCTTTCATCAGTAAGTGCTTTTCCTCTTTAATTCTCATTTTCATACCCTTGCAGGGATTGTGTGTAACATCTTGGATATGATTCTGAGGGGAGAAGGTGCTGAAGGGTTCAGTAGTCATCCTACAAAACAGTCAGTCGAGCCTCCTAAATCAACCTTAATACTCAGAGTCCTCATAATTTGCAGCTTCTTGAAAATCTGTCTAGTCTATACCAAACAATCACAACCCCCTTTCTTAAGCAATTCATGTTATTTATTATAAAAATGTATGACTTATTCCATGGACGGCATTCGTAGACCCTTCCTCCCCTCCCATATTATGTACTGCTCCCTGAGAGCTACTGCTGTATATTTTTTAGTGAATATAAGGGAAATTATAACTCATTTTTCATGTTTTTGGTTCCTGAAAACAGGCTAAGAAAGGATCAGTCCTGATATATTATCAAGGATTAAACAAGAAGGAGGCGGAGCCTAGCGTCGAGCAAGATGGCTGCATAGAGCTTTAGCTCCGGAGGGTGAGGATAGTATCCTGAAAAATTTCCCCAAACCTGGTGGTGTGTAAAGGGCTGTTTGGGTCTGCGAGCCAGGAGGAGAATGTCTGCTTCAAAGCCGACACGGCTTGAGTTCCCGAATGCGCCAAACAGCGGTACTAAGCGCTCGAAAACGGAGCCTCCCTCACCGCAAAAGATGGCGCCTGTGCGCGACCCCGAGGCCCTGCAGGAGCTCCTCGTGGAGGTGCGAGCTGTCCGGGAGATGGTGCGGGCGAATGGGGAGGCACTGTCGGCAGTCCAGGAGGATGTCGGGGCGCTGCGGAGCTCTTTGGAAGCCCTTAACCTGAGGCAAGATAAGACGGAGAGTGTCCTGGGCGTGCACGATGAGCGGCTGCGTCTTCTGGAAAGGCAGGTGAAGCAAATTAAAACGCTGCAAAAGGAGCTGGAAGAAGGAAACAACCGAGCAAGAAGGAATAATGTGCGAATTATCGGTATTCCTGAGGGGGCTGAGGGCAAAGATATGGTGGCCTTTTTACAGAAGCTGATCCCTCAGGTGCTGCGACTCTCTTTCTCGCTCCCTTTTGAGATAGAGCGCGCACATCGGGTTCCATCCCAGCCCCAGCTAAACAGTAAACGGGAGAGGCCGGTCATCCTAAAGATACTGAGGTTCCAACAAGTGCTGCAGATTATGGAGGCCTCCCGGGCACGTGCCCCGGTGGAGTACGAAGGGCACAGGTTGCTCTTCTTCCCGGACTTTGCCAAACATACAGTGGATAGACGGAGGGCCCTGTTAGCTTTGAGGCCACGTTTGCAGCAGCTTCAAGCCAAGTTCGGGCTGTTCTACCCGGCTCGGATGCGCGTGACCTTGCACAATCAAACCAGGACTTTTGAGGACCCGGAGGCTTTGGCGGCGTTCTTGGAGGAAAAAGAACAATTGCAGATGCGCTGAGGCCCAGTAAGGAGGGTCTGGTGTCAAAGTGGCTGGACCTTGTGGAGGAGCTGTTTGTTTGCTATGGGTCTGTGGGGTGCTACTGCTTGGATAGGTGGTTGGGGGTTGGTGGTGGGGCCCTGTCTGTGTCCAAGGGGTGATCTCCCTGGTTCACGAAGGGTAAGGGCTGGTTCTTTGTAATAAGTGATAGGGTTGGCTTGTGTGTTGGGATGTGTGGGTATGGGTAATAGGCGGTGGAGGGAGGAGGGTGGACGTTGGGTTTGGATTCTCCTTTATAATAGTTTCTCTGTTAAAATGCGGCTTGGGCTAAGGTTTGGGGTAGTTTTTCTTTTTTTTTCAAATGATTATGTTCCCCTCTGTGCCCATCTTGTATCCTCTGGGCTCACCTATTATTTTGCTAAAAGGGATACTCACCCGGGGCCTTCAGGGATATTGGGGCTATGTGGAGTATGGGGGGCAATGTCAGTTGGTAAGGGTAATATGTTTACGAGGGTTCCATTTCTGGGCTAATAACCGCAGGGCTGACGATACTTTGGGCATATGGGGTCCACATGTAGTGGGACTTTATTATGATTATATATGGTGCATATCAGGGTACTCTCTTTGAATGTCAAGGGGATTAACAATCCTGTTAAACGTAAGAAAATAATTCAGTATGGGAGACAGGAGAAAGCTGATGTCCTGTTTCTTCAGGAGACTCATCTAGACTCCAGAGAATCGCTGAAACTAAGCATTCATCCCTTTACCGTTGCAGCCTTTTCGGCTGCGATACATAAGCACAATGGTGTGGCTATCTTGCTGCGGAAGTCTCTGGACCCAGAGGTGCTCCAAACGCGCTCGGATTCTGAAGGTAGGTGGGTTAGAGCCCTTTTGAAAGTGGGGGGAATGGAGATAACTTTCTTTAATATCTATGCTCCTAATGTTGATAGTCCGGGCTTTTTCAATACGCTGGCTGAAGAGCTTTTGGCGACTTCTTCTGTGCCGCTAGTCCTAGGGGGCGATTTTAACTTGGTGTTGGATCCTCTTATAGATCGCACTCCCGTGAAAACGGTGAAGCCCTCGAGGGCTCATGCCATTCTTCGGCCCCTTCTTGAGGGGATCGGGTTAGTTGATGTTTGGAGGCTTCAGCATCCGTCTGGTAAAGAGTTTACTTATTACTCTCCCCCACATAAGACTTCCTCCCGTATAGATATGTTTTTAATCTCCAAGACGCTGGTTTCTGTAACTATAGAGTCCAGGATCCATGCGATGCATATCTCAGATCACGCTGCCATATCTTTATCGCTAGGGGTAGGTACCCTTGATGCTCCTTCAGGGAGATGGTCTTTCGATCGGAGCCTCTTGGATCGGGAGGAGTTCCGGTCGACAATACGGCTGGCGATTCGGGATTATTTTCAGTTTAACCAGGTACAGGATACGACGGGTTGGGCCTGGTGGGAAGGTTTTAAAGCCTCCATCAGAGCAGTGATTACCAGCTTTAGTATTTGGCAACAAAAGCAGGCTAAGACCCAGCTTCAAGATCTGGAGGTACGCATCAAAGCGGGTGAGCGTGTCCTGTATCGCCGCTCCGATCCTTGTATCTTGCTGAAATTGCAGTGTTTGCGATATCAATATAACCAGCTGTTATCGGATGAGGTGTCGCGTAGTATTCAGGTGCAGGAAGGTACCTATTACTGGGAGAGCAATAAGGCAGGGAAACTGTTGGCCAATACTTTGAAAGCCCGTAGGGCGGCGGGTCGGATTGCCGCTATTCGGGACCCACAGGATCAGAGTCTCCTGACTACGGACGTGGCAATCGCAGAGGCTTTTGAAGCCTTCTACAGGGATCTTTATGCTTCTGAGGTAGATTTCACGGAGGAGGGTTTTGAGATGTTGGTTGCTGAGTTGCAGAGGCCTGTATTGGATGCAGAGGAAGTGGATAGGTTAGACGCTGCCTTCTCGCTAGGAGAGATACATCAAGCGATTACCTCCCTGTCGGGGGGGAAGGCAGCTGGCCCGGACGGGCTCCCTATTGAATTCTTTAAAACTTTCGTGGTAGAGCTGGTCCCGTGGCTCCAGTTGTATTTTCAAACCTTAGGTCAAGAGCCGTCTCAATCCGGTACTTTTGCAGCAGCGAACGTTATTGTGTTAGAGAAACCCGGGAGGGATTCCCAGCTGGTTAGTAACTATCGCCCTATTTCGCTCTTGAACTCCGATTATAAAATTTATGCGGCGATCCTGGCTTGTCGGGTGGCTGAAGTTGCCCCTCGATTGATTCACCCTGATCAGTGCGGTTTTGTGGAGGGCAGGTCCACGGCTGATAACGCTAGATTGTTCTGTCACGCCTTATTAGGGGCTGAACAAGTGGACTACCCCGTTATCGGTTTTTCACTCGACGCCGAGAAGGCGTTTGATCGTTTGGAGTGGCCTTTCATGTTTGCGGTGTTAGATTGGTTTGGTTTTGGTAAAGGTTTTCTCCAACTTCTTCAAGTGTTATACGCCCGACCCACTGCTTGTGTTTGTGTGAATGGCACGCAATCGAAGGGCATGATGTTAGGTCGGGGCACCCGTCAGGGATGCCCTCTTTCCCCGTTGTTATTTAATCTTGCACTGGAGCCTTTGACGTTGCTAATCCGCCAGAATCAGCATATTCAGGGGATCCGTATGGCGGGCTTGGACGTCAAGTTATCGGCTTACGCTGATGACCTGCTTTTATTCTCTACTCCGGGCTCCCTATTACAGATTTTCAGTCTTATTGATCGGTACTCCTCCTTGTCCGGTTATAAAGTAAATTGGTCAAAATCCACAGTGTTTCCGATGAACTCGAGGGCGCAGAAAAGGGATGTGGAGAACTTTTCTTTGGTATGGGAGCCAAAGATGATCAAGTATCTGGGGGTACAGTTCTGCTACCCTTTGGATGAGACCATTCGATTCAACTCTTCTTGGCTGAGAGATTTAGTACGGGACCTGTCCAGTAAGTGGTCTCCTTTGGCTCTGTCATGGTGGGGGCGGCTAGAGACTATTAAGATGGCCATTACCCCTAAGATTAACTATGTCCTCGAAATGCTCCCCTGCTACCTCCCAAAGCAGGTCTATCATCAGATCGAGGGTCTGTTAAGTCGGTACCTGTGGAACAATAAACCGCCCAGAATTGCATTGGCAAAATTGAAAGCTAGAAAGGAGGAGGGTGGGGTTAATTTTCCCGATTTTTGGGCCTATCATTCTGCTTTCTTACTTAAACAAGGATCGAGATGGCTGGAGAAGGTTACGGAGCGGAGCCCTACTTGGTTAGTGTTGGAGCAGAAGCTCATTGCCCCGATTCCTAGTTATCTCCTACCTCAGATGGTTTGTCCGCAAGAGGTTGCCCCAGCAATGGTTTGTGATTCGCAAAGAGCTTTTGCAACTCTGCGGCAAGCTTTGTCATATGACAAGGAGTTGTTTGCTTCTATGCCCCTTTGGTACAACCCCTTATTTAAAATACAGCGTGAGACTTTTGCTTGGCGCAAATGGTACCGGAAGGGCATTTGGGAGCTGGGGCAACTTGTGGCGCAGGGTAGTTGGAAGCCGTTTGATACGGTACAAAGGGAGTATCACCTTCCTGGTTCTTTATACTTTCAGTGGTTGCAAATTAGGCATTGTGTGGGGAAGGTGATTGGGAATATGCAGCTGTTGGCTGCGGAGGATAAGGTGGGGCTCTTGATTCAACAGGTGGTGCAGCAGACTGGGGTTGCGTCTCAATATTACAAGCTGCTAAAGCAGAAGGACCCTTCTCGGATCCAGGGATTGAAAGGTGTTTGGCACCAGGAAGTTGATGTCGACCTTCCCGCCCAGAGCTGGGTTAGGTTCTGGTCTAAGTCGGTCAGGGTGTCAAGGTCGGCATCACTGACCCAATCCCTCTTCTTTTTTGCACATAGGGCTCACTGTACACCTGTTAAACTGGCCAAGTGGGCTGAGACTTCTGGCAACAAGTGCTGGTCATGTCAACGGGATGTTGGCACGCTAGAGCACACCGTGTTTGGCTGCCCTTGTGTCCGGGTTTTTTGGGAGCGGGTTTGGGACAGGATACAACTTGTGCTGAAGTTTCAGGCGCCTCTCTCATGGACCATAGTAGTCCTTCGATCACAAGCTATAATTCCTCCTCTGGATAAGGATTGTTATTTCCTTCTTGACTTCATGTTGGGGGTAGCCTTACAAATGGTTCTCCGGAACTGGAAGCACACCTATGATGTAAGCTGGCTTGCCTGGTGGAATCAGCTTTCGTTGTATAGTAAATATGAACAAATGTCCAGAAAAGGTAGACCCCTTGGAGTTGCCCAATATGTGAAATGGCAGGCTCTTAACGAGTTTGTTGCCCATGGTTGCTTAGTGAGTTAACTGCCCGACAGTCTGGTATTGGTGGTTATTGCCCAAAGGAGAATGTTCCCTGACGGTCCCTGGGGGGGGAGGGGGGGAGGGGGGGTGGGGGTTGTGTGTAAGCTGAAAGATTTACTGTATTCTGTTTTTTGGTCTTTTGTAGTTTGTAGCTGTTTGTTTGGTGTTTGAAAATAATAAAAATAATTTAAAAAAAAAAAAAAAAAAAAAAAAAAGGATTAAACAAGAAGAAGAGTCGAATGTCTGGGATCGCCAGGAGTCAGAACGTGCAGTTACTGATTCATACCCAGGTGAGTAATAATAAATACTATACTGAGTAATAGGAAATGTTAGAGTCCAGCTGAGTAATCCTAATTTACTTACCTGTACCCTGTGTTCTCAAATATGGACAATATAATTCTTCACAGGTAGGTGATGCCATTCAACGGAGCCCAGGAGAATAAGCATGTTCAAGTCAGGACCAAGAGAATTCCCATAGGGGTTTTACAAGAGGTTCTGCCAGACATAGATTCTCTGCTTGTGTAGGCCACTCTACATCCAGCGGGAGCAGTGATTTTAAGAAGCGGCACATGGGCCAGAAAACATAGAAATGGAGGAAGTGATGTCACCCAACTCGATGCGGTTTGAACGATGAGCTTCAGCGGCGACCCCTAATAAAAAGCAGCACATTCTGCCTCCACCACTTGAAAACACTTGAAAACCTGGCAGCAGATAGCGCCGCAGGGTATGGAGGTAGCGATATGACAACAGAACAAAAAGCCGCAGAGCTGAAGGCGTTCGTGTATTCAGAGGCAAAGTGCAAGCCAAGCGGGGATGGCAAGATGGCAGCCAGTGGACCGCGAGGCCTGGACATAGAGAAGGAGGATGACAGCGTGGAGAGCAGTGCGGTGAAGGCATCACAGGTTTCAAGGGCTGAATTAAAAGAATGGTTCAAGGAGCTGAAGAAGGAGCTCACCACTGTGAGAATATAATTTGTTTGGCAAAGTCAAAGAGGAACTAATGGAAATGGGTCATAGAGTGGGAGAAGACGATGAACGCCTGGACAAGCTGGCAGATGAGTAGGCAGCTTTAATGACCCAGGTACAAAAGAACGAGGAGTGGAAAGAAACAATGTTTAAGATTGAGGACATGGAAAACCGTTCACCACAAAGTAATTTGTGCATAAGGGGGTCCCGGTGGATCCTGAGTACCTTGACTGTGAGAAGGTAGCCGGGGCAGAGGTGCCGCCATCTATTCAACTCGATAGAACTCACCGGGCAATGGGTTAACCCAAGAGTAATGTTTCAAGAGATATAGTAATTTGTGTACCTGACTTTACTATCAAAGAATGGATCCCTGTGAAAATGTGGGCCATAAATCAGTTTGATTGGCAAGGATATCAGATAGCTATTCTCGCCGATCTGGCCAAAGGAACTTTACAAAGGCAAAAAGAGATGGGTGCAATTATTCTGAAATTGCAACAGAAATGTTGAAATATAGATGGCTATATCCATTTGTGCTCGCCTTTACAAAAGATGGCCGCACATGGCAGGACTCCACAGTGGAGGAGGCATTGAGAGCCATTGCAGAAGCAGGGCTGCAAGTGGAGAGCTTGGTAGGACCTGTGGTAAGGAGGACAGATAGACCAAAATACAGTGATTGGACCCGGGTGTCCAAGGAAGGATCCAGGCAAAGGAGGAAAGGACTGGTGAAGGAAGCACCGATATGAGGAAAAGAGACATTCCTATGGAAGTTTAGTATAGCTACTGTCACCAATGCCAATGTGAGCTGCCTTACTAGAGAAGGATATTTGGGAGTGAAGGGAGCGAATGAGAGAATGCAAGGGAGATAGAATGTATGGTGAGTGAGTGGGGGAGAGGAAGGTAGGAGGACAGGAAGGGATGTGACTGGTGGGCGGTCAGGAAAGGGGGGTGTCACTACTCTGTTATGGAACCTCTAGCGGTGGAGACTGGGGGAAGGGGCGTGGAGGGGGGAGCTGGAAGGTGGGGAGAAAAGGGAAAGGAGGAAGGAAGAAAGGAAACAGGAGACAAGAGAATCATTGTAGCTACCATAAATGCCAAGGGGTTGAACTGCTGGAACAAGCACAACCTAGTAGAGAAGGAGGGAGGACGACTAAGGGTGGATATTTTGTGTGTCCAAGAAACTCCCTTGAGAGTAGGGCAAGAGAGGATGTTTTGCTCTAGAGATACTCTCAGATTTATTTGGTTGCAAATCAGAAGAACCCAAAAAAGGGGGGAGATTCGCCTGAGAGATAAGAAGCAGATTGAAGTATACATGTGGTAAGAGGAAAAGGGGTTAGGAATTTGGGGTTAAGGGTGCTTTTGGAAGGGTTGGAGGCAACAGTGGTGTGTATATATGGACCAAATGAAGGACAGAGGGAGTTGTTTGAGAAGCTTTTGGATAAGCCGGGAGAGTTTGGGACAGTGCCCTCTATCTTGGGAGGGGATTATAATTTAATGCTGAACCCATGGATAGATAATAATTGGGGGGGGGGGGGGGTGGGCGGGGGCATCCATGGGGGGAACACAGGAAAATGGTTCGGATGAAAGACCAGTTGGGACTAGTAGAAGTGCGAAGAGTCCGGCACCCTGCAGCGAGGCAGTACATCTTTTACTTCATACCTCCTATAGCTGATTCAATATGATTTGGGTGAGTGGGGGCTTGGTACAGTGGGTGATGGAGGCAGAGATGGGATCAATCCCATGGACAGATCATGCCCCAATGAGTGTGATTTTTGATTTGGGAGCGAAGGAAGGGGGAGTGAAATTTTAGCACTTAAATGATTCCATATTAGAAGACAAGGAGTGTACATGAAAGGTGCGGGAAGTGATAGGGAAGTACCTCCAATTTAATAGAGGAGTTGGGGTCCCCCTAGGGGGGGGGTGGTCCTGGATGTATTTAAAGTGGTAGTTAAGGGACACCTACTTTGCATCGTGTCAAGGATGCAGAAGGAGGTTGCGGAACAGACCCTATGCGACCGAGTGCGCCTGTTTGAGGCCTGGCACCAGAGCGATCCAGACCCTAGGGACCTGGAAGAACTGGAGATGTTGAGAGCTGAATTGGGATGCTTAAGAGCTACTCAGCTTATGCACGAGTTGAATATTTTAAAACAAACGTATTTTTAGGTGGGGGAATCATGTGATCAGAGTGCTAGCATTAAAATTGAAAAAGAGAGGCATCGACAGGGACAGATAGTGAATATCAGGAACGCAAAGGGAAATCTGGGTTAGCGAAAATACAGGCGATCTTTCGGGAATATTATAAAAAATTATACTGGTAGAGGGTAGAGGGGGAAAGCCAAGAGTGAGGGTTTTCTGCGGGAGTGCGTATTGGCAAGGCTGGAGACTGAGGAGGCTGCAGTATTGGATAGGGCATTAGTGAGGGGGAGTGAGGCTGGTGATTGGGTCTCTAAAGCAGGGTAAGGCCCCTGGCCTTGATGGCTTGATGGCCAAGTTCTACAGGCGGTTCTAAAATCTGTTGACCTCACTCTTAGCAGAGGTGTTTAATGGGGTACTGGAAGGATGCCAGGGACCTGAGTCCATGGCGATGGCAGGGTTAATGGTGCTGCCAAAGTAGGGGAAAGATAAGAGTATTTGTGGCTCATTTAGGCTGATCTCCTTCATCAGCCTGGATGCCAAGCCTTTGGCAAAACATTTGGCTACCCAGCTGCAGAGGCTTAAAAGGTTAGAAGACCTTCAACTTGGAAAACAGATGGCTGAGAGGGGATATGATAGGGATCTATAAATTAATGAATGGAGTGGGCGTTAATGAGGTGGAGCGAAGGTGGGACTTGGGCGGGCCGCAACCCTGGACATACAGGGCCAATTCTGAGGTCGGCCCTGTATGTCCGGGACCGTGAACATGAATGGGGGACTTCTTCCATCACAGACGTGGAACAAGTCCTCCTGAATAATAGGGGATCATGTTACCAGCCGGGCCAGGACAAAAAGGTAGGGGAGTCCAGCTGGACTCTGGGTCTGGCTATGGTAAAAGAAGAAAATCTGCGGCGGCCGGCATTTGCGGTTTCTGAATGGAGCCGTGGTGCCATGGCAATGGATAGCATGGCTCTGCAGTTCCATTCAGCCTGACTGAGGTAGCCGGGGATCTGCTGGGCGTGCAGGCCAACCAGAATCGGGGCCCAGCTTGCACGTTCAGGCCTAGACCCAATTCTGATCCCGCTGGCACGTCTAGCCCCCGTGGGATCAGAATCGGGTCTACCTTTGGGCGTCCTGTTTCTGGTCGACAGCACAAGGAGCTGGACGGCCAGGTCGGAATGTGCCTCCACGTATTTTATTTGTAAGTTGCCCCTGATGCAGGTAGAAAACGCTGAAACATGACAATGTCGAGCTCAATAAAGTTTATCGCTGCTTATTTTGCTCCCCCGCTTCTTGTTTTTCTTCTGACGAATAGCAGGCCTATCCTAAACAGCTAGTACAGTGACCACGCTGGCACTTTGTATATTCAGTGCTGCTGCCTATATGGATGGTGGCATGGAATATACGATTAAATGGTTGGACTGGCATTTAATGTAAGACAGTGACTCTGCTGGCTGAAATTTACCCCTGTTTGCACAGCTTCTATTGCAAGATCACCCCTTGGGGGCACAAAAGCAAAAGTTGGGTCAGGGTGCTACAACCCCTTGAGTTGGCCCTGCTGCAGTAGCATGCGATTGTCAGTTAACATGCATTTTGGTGGCCAGTAGCTGGCATGCCCATGCGTTAGTGTTCAATTCGGCCAATTACTGCATGCTACATGTGCGTTAACCAGGTAGTAGCATTAGTAAAAGGGTCCCTAAGTAAGCATGTTTCAAATAAAATATGAACGAAGAAGTATATTTAAAATATATTAGATGAATGGCCATGCAAAAAAAACCAGGGGCAGTTTTACTTAAACGTGCTAGGGTTTTGCAACCAATGAGCATTTAGCGCTAAAACTAAAGCATGGTAGTTGCAACTGCTGTGCGCAAAGTGCTGGGGGTGTGTCCAGCGTCTTCCCAGCAATTATCGCACAGAGAGGTCCCCTAACATACTGCAGCAGCATGCACAATTACTGCAGGTGCACTTAACTCCGCTTATTGAGGTGAAGTGAGGAGAATCCCATACAAATTTTAATAGTCGCAGTTAGCACACAGTGTTTATTTATTTGTTTAGACAGTTTTGTATACCACCTTATCCTTCAATCAGAGTGGTCATAACACAATTGGAGGGATACATTTAACAGGGATACATTTAAATACTATGTGCTTGTAGGTCTAAATGGGAATGGGTCGTTGGGGCAAGTGGTGTAGGTAGCTGTTGGGCCAATTGGTGGTATCTAGTGGTTGGCAGTTAAGGTGGTTGCTCATAGGCCTCAGTAAAGAGAAGGGTCTTGAGTGCCTTGCAGAAGTCTTTGGTGTCGTTTAGGGTCCTTATGTCCATAATGCAGGCGCCAGTAGCGAGGGAGCTCTCTTAGATGTTGCTTGCTTAGTCTTGTGATAGCCTGCGGGTGTGCTGATCCTGTTGCCATTGTTGGTTCTTCTTGGTCTATTACTGACATCTCTGGTTATTATATCCTGGAGCGCATCTGCTGAGCAATGGTGGAAGTTTTTTAAGATGCTAGGATTGTTTTGAATTTTGTCCTTGCAATTATCGGGAGCCAGTGTAGCTGTTGTGTGATGTGTTCAGATCTTGCAGTGACCGTGATGATTCGTGCTGCAGTGTTCTGCACCATTTGAAGTGGGTGAATAGTCTGTTGGGGGAGGCCTTGATATAACAAGTTTCCATAGTCTAGCAGTGGGGTGATAACTGCTTGGCAAACTGTGTGAAAGTGGTCTTGGTTAAGGATTGGTTTGAGTTTTCTGATGATCCTCAATCGGTGGTAGGCTTTTGCCGCAGTTTTGGTAATGTGAGATTTTAGGTTCAGAGCTCTGTCCAGGTACTGCACTTCATCTTTGACTGCTATAGTTTTGTTTGCACATAAACTGTCCCTAAACTACCCTTTACCACCCAACATGCAATTCACAACACGGAAATCTGTTTGCACTGTGTTGGGACCTCACTATCAGTTACTACAGGCTTCAGCGTACACTTTTCACACTCCAAAACCCACACTAACTGTGTAGCATACTTTGATAAAAGGATCCTCAATCCTAACCACTTGAAAAAAAGTATAAATAAATATTATAGCAAGTTGTTATAAGCAAATATCATACCCAAGCTGAATGTGTGAAATGTGTGTGAATAAAGTTTACCTTCAGCAATGTTGCAAATCAATACCTGAGCTGGACCCTACATCCCCAAGTTGATACAGACCTATTTCAAGCATCCCATTTAATAATGAAGCTAATTGAAGGATTGTTCTCACACAACTCCAAAACCATGTGCCCCTTGACCCCTATCAACATGGGTTCAGACAATAACATGGGGTTGAAATCCTCCTTACCTCTCTACCAGATACTCTCCTCACAAGACACCACAACAGCTTTATCCTTATATTCCTTGATCTCACCTTTGCATTTAACTGTATACCACACCACCGACTGCTGCAGAAATTCTCAGAAATTGGCATCCGATATCATGTTCATCTGGTTCCAATCCTATCTTGAATCCCGTAAACAGCAGGTAAGATGTGGGACCAAATCATCTAACCCCTTCACCCAACAAACTGGAGTACCTCAGGGCTCAAGCCTCTCAGCCCTCCTCTTTAATTTATTTATCCAACCACTATGTCAAATTTTTAAGGCCCACAAGATACAATACAGAATCTACACTGATGATGTAATGCTCTTCACCCCATCACCCTCCTCCTTCCAGATCTCTCATACCTGCAGAAATGTTTGACGGAAGCAAATGGTTCAACGCACACAACCTGACCATCAAGAAACCAAGACTCAACCCTACCCCAGGCCATCACCATCAACAACACCACAATCCCAGTCAAGCAAGAAGTTAAATACCTCGGTGTAATCCTAGATACCTCCCTCAGCATGGTGCCCCATGTGAAATGAACAGCCAGAATAATCCTATAGAAATTAAAATCCATACAACTACTAAGACCTCTCCTTGAAGATAACGACTTCAGAGTGGTCATTCAATCCATCATCAACTCCCACTTCGAATAATGCAATAGCCTGTTGCAGGGTCTACCGACAAAAAGTCTAGACATACTCCAACGAATGCAAAATATCACAGCCAAGATCACCTGCAAAGCCAGACTAACTGACCATGTCACACCCCTCATATATACCCTACACTGGCTCCCAATGGAAAGCCGGATCAGATACAAACTACTTGTAACATCATTCAAACTCATCAACAATGTTGCTCCCTCTTTTCTCTCAACCCTCTTCCACACCCCAACAAACAACAGAACACGCAGGGGGAATGCCACCCACTCTTTAACAATCCCACCTTCCCTCTGCAAAACAAAACAAAACAAACCACCATCTCCAGAGCATTCGCCTATGCTGCACCCAGCATCTGGAACTCCCTCCCATTACACATCCGCCCAACAAAAGACCTCAAAAATTTCAGAAGCTATGATTATTCCAGTATTAGATTACTCTAACATCATTTACCATGGTCTCCAAAAGCTATTCTCCACCCTTTATAGATGGCACAGAACACAACTACATAAATAATCTACGGAGCCCCTCGCTGAGCCCATATAACTCCTATACTGATCCAGCTACACTGGCTTCCCATCACAGCAAGAGCTGGAAATGGTGACTCACCTAATAGCAGGCTGTGAAGTTCTGATGGTGGAAAATTTCAATACAGAAAGGCACAACAAAGTAGCATGCCTCCTCCACTGGAAACTCTATAAACACTACAACATCACTATTTATTTATTAACTGTATTTATATCCCGCTTTTCACCGGGTCAAAGCGGCGTTACATTCAAGGGAGGGGAAATTAAGTATAAGGGTGGGACCATCACCAGGGAGACAACATTGATGATTTTGATATGAGACGGACTTAGGACATGGAGAGGTTAGTGCAGCTTTGGATCAGTGGATCACGGTGGGCAGATCAGAGGTTGGTGCACTTTTTGGTGGGAGTCGTATTGAAGTATTCATGGAATAAGGTGGTTTTTAGCTGTTTTCTGAAGGATAGTGGATCAGCATTGTTTCTGAGCTGGCTCGGTAGAGAGTTCCATAGGGATGGAGCATAGAGTTCAAAGGCTCGATTGCATGTCCGTTGAGAGCATTTAGTTCTTTTGTGAGGGACAGTGAGGGAGTTGTTGGAGGTTTGTCTAGTAGTTTTGCCATGTACTGGTCGAGACAGCAGGGTGCGAAGCTGGGTGTTCTGTGTTTGGTGGATGGCTTTGTGGGTGAGTAGGATGGATTTGTATTTAGTCCTTGCTTCGAATGGAAGTATGTGTAGGTCCTTCAGAATTGGGGTGATGTGGTCGGTTTTCTTTGCTTTCTGAATGATTCTTGCCATGGTGTTCAATGCTGTTCGGAGGGGGTTGGTCTGTGTGGCTAGAAGGCCATGGTAGAGTATATTGCAGTAGTCCAGATGCGGGAGTGTCATAGCTTGCATTATTGTCCGGAAGTCTTGATGCTCGAGAAGTGGTCTGAGACGTTGCACTAATTTTGCTTTGTGGAATATTATTCCAGAGGTTTTGGCAATTTGTTGCTTTAAGGTGAGGGCTTCGTCAATGATAATGCCCAGATATCTTATTTGTGGCTGTATTTGAATGCTTGTGGTTCCTATGTTGAGGTGTGTAGGTGGCGTGAAGTCAGGGTCTTTTGTCACTATGAGGGCTTCAGTTTTCTTTATGTTGTTGGATAGGTTATTTTCTTGTAACCAATTGGATACCTCAGAGAAGCATGCTGATAGATGTGGGTTTGTTGGGTTTGTGGTTGTAATAGGGGCGTAGAGCATGATATCATCAGCATATATGTGGAAGCTGATGTTGTGAGAGCGTATGACTGAGCAGAGTGTCTGGAGGTAAATGTTGAAGAGCATGGCTGAGAGAGTTGATCCTTGAGGGACTCCTTGGTATTGCTGGAAGGGGGGCGAGGTCGCGGTGCTGGTACGGATTAATTGTTGTCTGTTTGTTAGATAAGATTGAAACCAATTAAGTGCGGTGTCTTTGATCCCAATTGTCTGTAGTCTGCGTATGAGGATGTTGTGGGAGATGGTGTCAAAAGCTGCAGATATATCGAGGAAGATCATGGCATATCCAGAGTGCTTTTCTTGTGTTCCTATGATGAGGGTGTTCATCAGTGTAGTCATGAGGGTCTCCACTCCATGTAGTGGGCGGAAGCCGTGTTGTTGTGGGTCGAGTATGTTGTTGGTGTCCAGGTGTTCTTGAAGTTGCTGCTGGACGATCTTTTCAATTATCTTGGCAGTGAAAGGTAGGCTTGCTATCGGTCTGTATGAGGCCAGGTCAAGGGGATCCAGGTTAGGCTTTTTTAAGGATGGTCGGATGATTGTAGTTTTGAGGGTGTCTGGCATGTGACCTTGGGCAAAGGATTCTTTGAGGATATGGGTCAATGGCGTGCTTAGTTCGTCTTTGGATTTCTTTATCCAGTCAGCGGGGCAGGGGTCCAGTGGAGAGGTGGTGGTGTTTAGGTGGGAGATGATGGATGATGTTTCTTCTATGGTGGTTTCTTTGAAGGTAGTCCAGTCACTGTGTAAGTTGGGATGGTGGTTTGTTGTGGGTATCTCTGCGTGTGGCTGAGTCATGATCCCTGAAAAGCACTGGGATCAGAGTGAATACAGAGAATGAAGAGGTTACGATCACCTGGAATATTCCCATTCCGATGGATAAGAAACTGAATTGCAGGAGACCTGACATAGTGCTAAGGGAGAAGAATATCAGAATGGCATTGATAATAGAAGTGTCGGTACCGAGTGATTAGTCTGTGAATCGCGTGGAGAGGCAGAAGATCCTGAAGTACCAAAAAATGCAGTCAGAATCCAAGAAAATGTGGCAGAAAGATACAGAAATATTTCCCTTTGTCCTGGGAGCCACAGACCTGATAAAGAAGAATTTCCAAGCACATCTTGACAAACTACCCATACATGTTATGAACTCCAGTAGGAGGCTCTGTTTGGCACGTTGCAAGTATTATGTCGAGCATTAGTAGTAAATTTGTGAAACTAAGATCATACTTCACATACCCTGGCTTAGAAGTGAGGTCCACGACTGCTGTAGTATGCGCAAAACTAACTCATTTCGAGAAACTACACAGAATCAAGTTCAAGGCACTTACCACAATTTTCAAAATCGTACACAATGACTCAGCCAACAGCCTCCAGAACCTGCTCTCAAAAGTTAAAGAAGAAATAATTCCATCAACCTACTCGCAATTCACCCCTCCACCCCGCCCCCCGGAAGCTAAAGAGTAAGCAATCTATATGCAGCCGTCCACTATCATTATTTGCACCCACATTCTGTACCATCAAAGCTATGAGCATGCACTGAAATAAAAGAATTCTTAAAAAACTTAAGACGCTCATCTTCTTAGAAGAATACAAACCATATTTGGAACTGTTAACACAATCCAATGCTATTATGTCAACCTATCACAATGGGCCCGATTCTGATCACAACGTACGACTCCTTTGTACATCCGAGCAGACCTGGACGTGCAAAGGAGTTCACGATTCTGATCCGACGGGGCACATCTAACCCTGTGGGATCAGAATTGCAAACAGGCCTGTACGTGCAGGCTGGGACTGTGATTTAGTCCCAACCTGCACGTACAGCGATAGTCTGGCTAACTCAGCCAGGGCTTTTTAATTTAGCTGTGGCACCATGGCATCCCGTTGCCATAGCACCGTGGCATCCTGTTGCCATGGCACCGTGGCTCCATTTAAAAGCCGCGATGCTGGCTGCGGCCCAACAAAGATAATTCCCCACAGCCCGATCCCCAGTCCGGCCTCCTAAGACCTGGGTCAGGCTGCGGGGCATTACCTTTACCTGCCCAACCCCTTCCGCGCACTGACACCACAAAAAAAAACCACCTAGGGGAGTTATTCTGTGGTAGGCTATAGCCTATAGCCTGAACACTAGGCCTGGATTCCAACCCCCACCTAAGATTAGTGCTGAAAAAGAACCAGAGTTAGAAAATATGCTTATTAGGAAGTTTGAACCATTTCTTTATGCTTACATTGACCTTGCATTCTCTGAGCTAGAAATGTCCTGGAAGTAGAAATGTAACTACATCGAAGACTGTGCCTTTGTTAGAACAGTTTGAGAAGGGGGAACAGGGAGGGAGACCCAAAGAGGGTCCCCGATTGGATAGGTGCACGGGGCGTTGGGACCAATAGAAAGTTTGCCTCTACCAAAGTGTAAAAAATGTATATAAGGAATTTGCTCCTGTACTTCTTTGCTCAGTCTCTTTAGGACACGAACCTGTCTAGGTCTGTGCACAATAAATTGGCTTGGACCCTGCAAACGACTTCTGGTATTATTTATTGCATGCACTTCGCTACTACAGTTCCTGGTGCGTTTGTCCGGCAAGTGCGAGTAGTGGATGGTATTCAAGTGAATATACCACGTTTTACCGCCTCAAGGTTTGGTCCGGCTGGAACCGTGTCTGGCCGACTGCAGGGGAAACCTCGGGCGCCGCCGGTCCTCTTGCATTGGAGAGGCTTCCTCCTTGCCTCGGGGGATTGCTGGGTCTGGCCGGCCAACACCTCCGAACCTGAGGGGAGTCCGGGATTCAACCCATTACCTGTTTTTGTACTTGGTACCGGATCCATTGAGTAGAATTTTCTTTGCTACTCGGTCAGTTAGTTTGGGAATTTGTTTGCAATTTGCTGCAATTTGCAACTTGGAATTTGGAACTTGGTATTTGGAAATGAGAGCTTGATCACCTCTCCGGGAGGTCCTAGTACGTCTTGCATGAGTATGCGCGAGACCGAAACTATCGCCCTCTGGTTAGTCAGTAAGGCCTGGGAATTTTGGAATGTTGCCGGCATACCTCTCTGTGTTTGAGTGAGAGGTCTTGAAAAAGCGTCTGGTGTTTGTGTCTCCCTCTGTTTTTAGGGCTGCCCGGACCCCTTACCTGCAGTCCGATCACCCGCCCTCTGTCTGTTGTCTAACCACGGGTTTCCCTTCTGGTATAATGTAAGATTATTCTGTTGGGTAATTTGTGAAACAGTTTACCGATTAAGGAACAGTATTGAAAAACCTCAGGAGTCACTTTAAGGAATCGAGTTTAACAGCACAGCGCGGACGAGCTGTTTCAGTGATTCTATTTTTCAGCACAGCATGAGAGATGGTATCTGTAGCAAGCAGAGGGAAAAGGGGTGTGTCTTTCACACAGCCTGCAGAAACGAATGTCTCTGGAAAGTGTCAGTATCCTTTAAGTTTTTATTAACCCCTTCGGATCTCCTCAACTGTTTTAGTTATATCTCTGCACTGCCTGTATTGTTACTTCACCTGTACCTGTTATATTAGTTTGCTGATTATATCTCAGCCCTGCCTGTATTTCTACGTCAACTGTATTTATTTATTTATTCTCTGATTTATGGGGGAAACCTGAATGGCTTAGAGGTCCGAGTACGGACCAGGGGAGGAGGAAAGTGTTTATTTTTGCTAGCATGTCTGATTGTGTGTGAATGAGAGGTCTTGAAATACAGACCAAGCAAGTGCAGACTCCTGATTAGCGCAGTTCCTGGCCGGGCGACCGCACCCAGGTCGCGAAAAGGAGGAAGCATTTGGTGTTTGTCTACGCATTTGTTTCTAGGGCTGTACGGACCCCTTACCTGCAGCCCGACTACCCGCCCCTACAGTCTGTTGTCGTGTACGTCATTATGGGAGGGTCGGAGTCCACGCAAACTCCGTTGAAATGTATGATCAAGAATTTCAGTAAGGGATTTGCCGGAGACAATGGAATAAAAATGTCTCCGTCCCGATTAGAAATGCTCTGTGAAAGGGAGTGGCCTATACTGGTCATTTCATGGCCCTGTGAGGGTACCTTTGATGTTAGTATCATATCCTTAGTTCACCAGATTGTACGAAAAGACCATCCTGACCAGTTCCCATATATAGATTCCTGGTTAGGTATTTTTGAAAAAGAGCCTTCCTGGATGAAGCGCTGTCATGAGGAACAGTGTAGGATATTTGTAGCAACCACAAGGGGGGCCCGGGAGCCTGGGGAAAAGAAACTGCCTGTTTATTCAGCCCCAGAATCTCCAGATATCCAGTCCCGTCTGTCCCACTTTCTCTACAGGCCGGTCCCCTCGGCTCCGCCACCACCCCGGCCAGAGCCTGTCCCAAAGGAATCCATCCCTGCAGTTTTACCCCAAGTATCCCTCCGGTTGCCTCCGCGGCCGGAGGGCGCGCTCCTTTTTCCTGCCGGAAGCCCTGACTCCGGCCTGAGCGCTTCGGGAGGGCCCCAGTTCAGTGAAGACGCCACAAGCAGGGATTCGTTTACCAGTTCAGGTCACTCACTGTGGACACCCCACCTCAGGAAACGGAATCTCGACGATCCCGACTACCTTATGATTTTAGAATTACGGCTGCGGGCCGAAAGGGAAGTCACATGATGCCATTGCGACAAGTCCCAGGCCTACCTACACTTGATGAACAAGGCCAGGTGGTGGTGGGTCCCACTAGTCTTGTTTATGTGCTCTTCTCCACCACCGATTTACTGAACTGGAAGATGCATTATGCTTCCTATACTGAGGAAACCCCAGGATCTGATTGAATTAATGACTAGTATAATGCAGACCCATCAGCCTACCTGGTCCGATTGTTGCCAGCTCCTGTCCACTCTCTTTAGTACCGAGGAGCGAGAGCGATTTGTGCAAGCGTCCACTCGATGGTTAGAAGAGAACCCTGTAGGAGGGGCAGGCCTAAATCCCCAGCAAGCAGCCGCCGCAGCTTTCCCAAATGATGATCCTAAGTGGGATCCCAAAAGTGTAGAGGGGGCGGTGGCCCTCATTAGGTTCCGCCAAGGCCTGCTACAAGGCCTGAAGAAAGGAGGCCAGAAAGCTATGAATATTGGAAAAGTATCAGAAGTCATCCAGTGTCCAGATGAGAGCCCAGCGGCTTTCTATGAACGATTATCTGAAGCCTATAGACTATACACCCCATATGATCCAGCAGCCCCAGAAAATTTGCACATGGTGAATGCGACCTTTGTGGGTCAGTCCCAGGGAGACATCAAACGAAAACTGCAGAAACTAGAGGGATTTGCGGGCATGAATGCAGCACAGCTAATGGAAGTTGCACAGAAAGTGTTTGTGAACCGTGATCAAGAGCTTCAGAAGGAAAGTGAATGTAAGATGAAGAAGAAAGCTGATTTCCTTGCAGCAGCTTTAGTTGAACGACAAGAGGGAGGTTTTCCTAATAGAAGGACCAGAGGACGTGGAAACGGCCGGCCCCCGGTATATATTTATTTATTTATTTATATTCTCTTATATACCGCGCTATTCTGCATCAGTGCGGTTTACATTGAACAAACTGAAATTACATTGAACAGGGCATTATAACTTGGAGATAACTATTTTACAGGGAACGGTAAGGCGTGAATCAGTGCACCTATTGTAAAGAAGAAGGACATTGGAAAAATGAATGCCCACACCTCGACCACACCCCCCGGAGGGGAGGAGGGAGCACTAGGAGAGCAGGGGGACGGTTCCAGCGCCATGGAGGGACACGTTATACACAGTTTCAACGAGAAGAAGGAGCTATAGAGGGAGTGGCGGCTGAAGGGGGCTACAATTCGGATGAAGACTAGGCCAGACCGGGCTCCAAGTTTCCTCTGGGTCCCCAGGAGCCTATGGTCAGTATGAAAATTGGGGACCAATAATCCTCCGGGCCTAGCAAAAAATGTAGCCCTTGTTCTCATCACCCTCAAACCAGAAGCGGAACCGGTGCATGTGAGACAGTATCCTCTTCCACGACCAGCGATTGAAGGCATTCACTGTCATCTAATGAAATTATTGAAGTATGGACTTCTTAGAGAAGTGCCAATCACCCTGGAGTACCCCCCCTCCTCCCAATCAAGAAGCCAGGGATGGGAGACTACCGTCCAGGGCAGGATTTGAGGCGAGTGAATAATGCAGTTGTAACCATACATCCAGTGGTACCAAATCTTTACACTCTCCTGGGACTGATCCCCACCGAGGCTACTCACTTCACCGTCCTGGATTTGAAAGATGCTTTCTTCTGTGTACATCTGGCACCAGCCAGCCAACTTCTGTTTGCCTTTGAGTGGGAAGACCCTACCACAGGGAGGCGTGGTCAACTCACCTGGACGCGACTACCCCAAGGATTCAAAAACTCGCCTACCCTCTTCAGTGCAGCCCTCAATCTGGACCTTTCAAGTTACTCCGGGAAAAAGAGTCCTTCTGCAATATGTGGATGACCTGCTGATAGCCACCAACTCTAGAAGTGAATGTATGCACGCCACTAGTGATCTCTTGCACCACCTGAATGATGCTGGATACAAAGTCTCGAAGGCCAAGGCTCAGTTGTGCCAGACTGAGGTTAAATATCTAGGATTCCATCTGTCCAGAGGGATTCGGCGGCCAGGACCAGAGCGTAAGGAAGCTGTGTGCTGCATCCCTACCCCAAACACAAGGAAGCAGGTGAGGGCTTTCCTGGGAGCTGCAGGCTATTGTCGAATATGGATACCCAACTTTGCGCTGTTGGCCAAACCATTGTATCAAGCCACCAAAGGAATAGAGCGATCTCCCCTGGAATGGGGACCTGAACAGGATGCAGCTTTCCGATCTCTGAAAACAGCATTAATGTCATCACCAGCTCTGGGTTTGCCAGATGTACAGAAACCATTTCGCCTATACGTCCATGAGTCACAGGGAAATGCCTTGGGGGTGTTGACTCAATCTCTTGGATCTTGGCAGCGACCCATAGCATATTTATCAAAAGAACTGGATACTGTCGCAAAAGGATGGCCCCCCTGCCTGAGAGCCATTGCAGCTACAGCCCTCCTGGTGAGTGAAGCCGACAAGCTCACCCTGGGTCAGAACCTCCAAGTTACAGTACCGCATTCTGTCTTGACCCTCATGGAACATAAAGGGAATTACTGGTTCACCAATTCACGAATGTTGAAGTGTCAAAGCATGTTATGCAAAAATCCCAGATTACAGTTGATCGTCAGTCAGGCTTTGAATCCTGCCACGTTGTTGCCAATTGGCTCAGGTCCCCCTGACCATGACTGCTTGGAAATTATGGACACTGTGTTCTCTAGTCACCCGGATTTAACTGATCTCCCATTGAATAACCCTGAATGGACTTTCTTCGTGGATGGAAGTAGTCTTGTCATCAACGGATGACGCTGTGCTGGTTATGCAGTAGTGACCCTGGACATGGTGGTCGAATCGTCAGCTTTGTCCCCGGGAACCTCAGCGCAGAAGGCTGAGCTGATAGCCCTCACTAGAGCACTGATAGGGAAGGGGCTCCACTTGAATGTATACACAGACTCTAAGTATGCCTTTACAACATTACACGCCCATGGAGCCCTGTACAAGGAACGAGGGTTAATAACCTCAGGAGGCAAGTCTATTAAGTATGGCCCCAAGATAATGACACTGTTAGATGCTGTATGGGCACCCCAACAAGTCGCAGTGATGCACTGCTGAGGACACCAGGCAGGAGAAGGAGACGTTTCATGGGTAAATAGGTAGAGAGTTAGACTATTTTTGTCAAAAGGAAGGGGGAGTGTTATCAGAGACTGGATGGATAGTGTTGCCACCGCCTGAAGGTAGCCAGCCTCCGGGTCCAACTGTAATCCCGGAAGCATTAGGTCCAGCTTTCGTTCAGACTTTCCACCAGGCTACTTACTATGGGAAAACGGCCATGGAGAGAGCCCTTAGACCTCATTTCTGTATCTCATTATTAGGACCCCTATCATCATCAGTAGCCCGTAGATGTTTAACCTGTGCCAGAAACAATGCTCGACAAGGTCCTAATCTGCCCCCGAGAGTTCAGTCAGTAGGAGTTACCCCCATGGGAAATATCCAGGTGGACTTTACTGAAATGCCATGTGCAAATGGAGTGGAGGAGTGGCCTAGTGGTTGGGGCAAGGTACTTCAGGCCGGAAGGTCGGGGGGTTCAAATCCCACTAGAGGACAGCAACCTTGGGCCGGAAGGACTGGGGTTTCTAGTCCCACAGGTGCTCCTTGTGGTCTTTGGCAAGCCACTTAACCCTCCATAGCCCATGTTCCCTGTAAAATAGTTATCTCCAAGTTATAATGCCCTGTTCAATGTAATTTCAGTTTGTTCAATGTAAACTGCACTGATGCAGAAAAGCTCAGTATATAAGAGAATGTAAATAAATGGATGTCATTACCCGCTGGTCTTGGTTTGTACATTTTCCGGGTGGGTAGAAGCCTACCCCACTAGGACAGAGAAAGCCAGGGAAGTCACCAAAGTTCTGCTCCATGAAATCATTTCCCGGTTTGGTATACCATTAGTCATAGGGTCAGACAATGGTCCTTCATTTGTATCTCAAGTCACTCAGCAATTAGCCCAGGCTCTACAGATACAGTGGAGATTACACGCAGCTTATAGACCCCAAAGCTCAGGAAAAGTTGAGCGTATGAACCGCACTCTGAAGTCCCAGCTGTCTAAACTTTGCCAAGAAGCTCACTTGAAGTGGCCCCAGGTTCTTCCCATTGCCCTACTCAGGATACGGTCAGCCCCCAACAAGTCATTAGGAGTTTCCCCATTTGAGATTCTGTATGGTGACCCCCGCCCATTATTCAGGGGATAAAGGGGGACATGAATCAGATTGGGTCCGAAATTACTAGACAAGAGCTAGTGGCTCTAGGTTTTGTTTTGCAGGGTCTCCATGCGTGGGTACAAGAACAACTGCCTATCAATCTGACTGAACCCCTGCATCCCTTCAAGCCTGGAACCTTGGTGTGGATAAAAGAGTGGCAGAAGACACCGTTGGCACCTCACTGGAGAGGACCTTATGTCGTCATACTGTCAACCCCTACAGCAGTCAAGGTTGCAGAACTAGAACCTTGGATCCACCACAGCCGGGTGAAGTTAGCTGCAGCTACTGAACCTCGTCACCCAGGGTCGCCGCTGTGACTCACGCTGCGAAGACTGCCACAGTCGTGAGAATCTACAGCCCTACTCCTGCCACCTACTGGAAGCTGGCAGGTCCACGTACGGCAGAAGCTTGAAGAATCTACAACCCTACTCCTGTCACCTACTGGAAGCTGACAGGTCTACGTACGGTGGAAGCTGTGGGAAAAGAGAACTCACTAAACAGACTCAGTGAAATATCGTACCATCATAAAGAATAAAATTACTCAGCATGTAGATAGTCACAGCCTAATGGGAGACAGCCAACGTGGCTTTAGACAAGGAAGATCTTGTCTTACTAATCTGTTATGTTTTTTTGAAGGAGTGAATAAACAGGTGGACAAAGGTGAGTCGGTTGATAATGTGTATCTGGACTTTCAGAAAGCCTTGGACAAGGTCCCTCATCAGAGACTTTTGGCAAAACTAAAGAGTCGTGGGATAGGAGGCAGTGTACTATTGTGTATCAGGAACTGGTTAAAAGATAGAAAGCAGAGGGTAGGGCTAAATGGCCAATTTTCCCAATGGAGAAAGGTGAATAGTGGTGTACCCCAGGGATCTGTGCTGGGTCTGCTGCTTTTTGACATCTTCATAAATGACCTGGAAAGTGGAATAACGAGTGAGGTTATCAAATTTGCAGATGACACAAAACTATTTAAGGTTGTTAAAACCCAAGAGGATTGTGGAAAATTGCAGGAGGATCTTGATAAATTGGAAGACTGGGCATCAAAATGGCAGATGAAATTTAATGTGGACAAGTGCAAGGTTATGCACCTAGGAAAGAACAACCCAAACTATGGTTACACGATGCAAGGTTCCACATTAGGAACCACCACCCAGGAAAAAGATTTAGGCGTCATTGTGGATACCATGTTAAAACCCTCGGCCCAGTGTGCAGCGGCGGCCAAGAGAGCAAATAGAATGCTAGGTATGATAAGGAAAGGAATGGAAAATAAAACAAAAGATATTATAATGCCTCTATATCGTTCCATGGTGAGACCTCACCGTGAATATTGTGTGCAATTCTGGTCACCGTATCTTAAAAAGGATATAGCGATTTTAGAAAAGGTTCAGAGAAGAGCCACCAAAATGGTAAAGTGGATTGAAGGATACTCCTATGAAGAAAGGCTAAAAAGGTTAGGGCTCTTTAACCTGGAAAAGAGACGGCTGAGGGGAGATATGATAGAAGTCTATAAATTAATGAACGGAGTAGAACGGGTAAACATAGATCGATTGTTTACGTTATCAGAATATAGAAAGACTAGGGGACATGCAATGAAGCTACAGGGTAAACTATTTAAGACTAATAAAAGAAAATATTTTTTCACTCAACGTGTAATCAAACTCTGGAATTTGTTACCGGAGGATGTAGTAAAGGCTCTTAGTGTAGCTGGGTTTAAAAAAGGTTTGGACAAGTTCCTGGAGGAAAGGTCCATAAACCATTATTAAGAAGTGACCGAAGATATCAATGCTTGACCCAGTAGAAGCATTGTGGAACTTGTATCTCTTGGGGAAACTGCTAGGTACATATGACCTAGATTGGCCACTGTTGGAAACAGAATACTGGGCTTGATGGACCTTGGTCTGACCCAGTATGGCATATCTTATGTTCTTATGTTTATGTTTCTATGTTGTCCTTGCGGTAGCCCTAGGACCCCTTAGTATGACCCTTGCCATCCTCCTTGTACTGCTTGTATAACCACTACCCGAACTGGGACAAAAATCACCCAAACTCTACTCTACCGTTCCTACTATAGCTGTACTGGTACTGTTAGCCAATGTATGTATAATGGTACAGAATTAAGCATCTGTACAAAAGGGAAGATTAAGACTTGTTTTAATCCCTGTCAGAACCCTGCTTATTATGTCTTAGAGTTACGATGGAACAACGAAGATGGGGCCCTCCTAAATGCCACCCGACAACTCTCAGATCCCACGAAACCTGCTCCTCTTTACTTTGATGCTTGTGATGCATAACTTCAATCATTGACAGTACAGTCGAGCAGAAGACAGCAGCCAGGGTACTGGCTATGTGGAAGTATCAGGCCTTATCCCAATAGGGCATCAGTTTAAGGAGAGAATGATATGTGATTTCTTTCTCACCCTCTTTTGATAGGGGTGAGAATAATCAAAGGGGGGAATGTGGTAGGCTATAACCTATAACCTGAACACTAGGCCTGGATTCCAACCCACACCTAGGATTAGTGCTGAAAAAGAACCAGAGTTAGAAAATATGATTATTAGGAAGTTTGAACCATTTCTTTATGCTTACATTGACCTTGCATTCTCTGAGCTAGAAATGTCCTTGAAGTAGAAATGTAACTACATCGAAGACTGTGCCTTTGTTAGAACAGTTTGAGAAGGGGGAACAGGGAGGGAGACCCAGAGAGGGTCCCCGATTGGATAGGTGCAGAGGGCGTTGGGACCAATAGAATGCCTCTACCAAAGTGTAAAAAATGTATATAAGGAATTTGCTCCTGTACTTTGCTCAGTCTCTTTAGGACACGATCCTGTCTGGGCCTGTGCACAATAAATTGGCTTGGACCCTGCAAATGAGTCCTGGTATTATTTATTGCATGCACTTCGCTGCTACAATTGCACCTCGGAGGTAGAATATGTATTTATTTATTTATTTTATTTTATTTTATTTATTTAACAGTTTTTCTATACCGCCTTTATCCAAAGCAGTTTACATCAAACAATATAACAGTTACAGAGGAATTGTTTTACATTAAACAGGGATTATACGAGATACATTATGTGAGGGGAGCGAACTATTTACATGTAGAGATGGTCTACATTTTATGGGGAGGAATGGTTGGTTCAGCTTAGCTGTCTTTCTATGTGGTATTTTAGCTTCTAGATTAATTAGAATAACTTCCCCGGCCAATTCACCAGCCCTGTACATATAAGGCCGACATCAGAATCGGCCCTGTACATCCAGGACTGGCGACCGTCCACTCTGCCCCTGTGCTGCCTCTTCCCCGCCCCATCTAACTTCCCCGCACAACCGGCAGGGAAGTTAAACAGGGGCAGGAGCCAGCACGAATAGTGGGGATGGATCCCTGCTATCTGTGCCTCAGAATGACCCCAATGTGAATAGCCAAGAACTATGAATACTATTATTGACTCATAATATACTGTAAATAGTTGAGAACAATATCTACTGTTTATATACTGTTCTACTGTTACTATGATTTGTTCTATGTTATGTTGTTCTACTGTTGCAATGTTTAGTTCTATGTACAGCTAAGGTCCACCACAGCCCTGCTAAATCTCTGTTAAATGTAAACCACCTTGAATGGTAGAAAGGCAGCATAAAAACACGTTTAAATAAATAAATAAATAAGCAAGCAAAGTATAAATCAGCTATAAAGTATTCTCAAATCAAGTTCTGAGAATCATTTATAGAACCTAAATGTTAATCAGTAACCATAAGAAACTCAATAGAATACTGACTTCAACAGTGGATGAAGCAGCACAAAAAATTGATGATATTTGATATTTTTATGTATGGTCAGTACGGACCTGATTCTGTAACGCGAACAGTGGGGCTGAATGTTATGGTTAATATCTTTTGTTTATATCCAGCAGTTACTGAGACCATCCAGGAAGAGAAGAAAGAAGAAAATAAAAAAGAACATCTTGAAGAAAGAGTAGAAATCCCAAGAAATTCAGGAAATATTTTCAGGGACATTTCTTGGAGGACCGAAAGGAGCAACACAAGGAATCAGCAGCTGGAATTGCAGAAGGAACAGAGAGATCCTGTAGGAGACTCACCAGACGGAGTCACTGAGTGTGAGAGAGGTGACAGGGAGCTCATAGACATCCCTGAGCCCCAGAGACACCTGAGAGTAGAGAGAACTTTTCAGAATAGTAACAGTGACCAAATGACTTCTGAACTCCACCAAGAAGAGAGGAAAGGGAAGAAATTCTTTCTGTGTGATGCCTGTGGAAAAAGCTTTAAAAGGAAATATCAGTTACTATTGCACCAGAAAACCTTCATTAGGGAGAGATGCTTTTCATGCTCTCTGACACAACTAAAAATCCACCAACTTATCCACAGCAGAAAGAAACATTTTACATGTTCTGAGTATAATAAAAGCCTCAATTGGTCATCACAGCTGAAAAGGCATCAGATGATACACAGCAGAAAGGAACGCTTTACATGCACTGAGTGTAATAAAAGTTTTAATTGTTCATCAGAACTAAAAAGACATCAAATGATACATAATGGAAAGAAACCTTTTACATGCACTGAGTGTAATAAAAGTTTTAATCAGTCATCACATCTGAAAAGACATCAAATGATACATAACGGAAAGAAACCTTTTACATGCTCTCTGTGTAATAAAAGTTTCAATCGGTCATCAGTTCTCAAAAGGCATCAAATGATACACAGCGGAAAGAAACCTTTTACATGCACTGAGTGTGATAAAAGTTTTAATCAGTCATCACATCTGAAAAGACATCAAATGATACATAACGGAAAGAAATCTTTTTCATGCACTGAGTGTAATAAAAGTTTTAATCAGCCATCAAATCTGAAAAGACATCAAATGATACATAACAGAAAGAAACCTTTTACATGCACTGAGTGTAATAAAAGTTTGAATTAGTTGTTTGACATTTCATTCTTCCCTTTGGGTGTCAGAGTGTTTTACAATTTAAAAGCAACCTTGAGTTACAATAACTTGTATCCTACCCTGAGGGCCTACTTAACCATTAGGTGAATTAGCCGGTTGCCTAGAGTGGTAGATTCCGTGGGAAGGGCAGCTTCATTCAAAGCAAAACAATAGGTGCTGACAGCCCCACAAATGAGAAGAAAGATTAGCATGCACTTTTAACCACAGTGGGGTGGGCATTTACCAGGACAAATGGTTTCTGGAAATTGCTCTCATTATTTATTTTTATTTTATTTATTTATTTATTGTACATTTTTATACCACATTTTTTCTGGTGGATCAAAAGTGGTTTACATTGAACAACAATTTGAATATCACAGAACAAGTAAATATTCAATCACATAGAAAGATTTTTTCTTAACTATATACAATTACATGGGACATTTTCTTCTTTATTTACATTAACATGTAGCATGATAGAGAGTGCTTGATATCTCTCTTTGAGCATCTCTGTATTGAACTATTTAGAATTGTGAGTAGTTTTCTGTATTCTGCTTCCTCGTTTTGGTATGACATAGGCAGGTTTCAGTTTTTATTTATTTATTTATTTATTTTATTTAGCATATATTTATATACTGTGTTTTCCCAAGTATCAAGCACGCTTTACAAGGAACAACAATATGAATTGTACAAACATGTACTCATTCATTTACATTAAAAATTGTTGGAACTATTTACATTAAAACTTTTGGAACAGTTTAGCGAGTGCCTAGTTCGGTTTACATGGAACATCAATAACCATTGTACCACATCCATAAGAACAGTTTACCAAGTGTCAGGCACTATTTACATGGAACAAAAATGAGAGTTGTACTGTAAGTACCCAGTCACTTATTTTAATGCTGTTGGAACTATTTACAATGCATGATCCACAAGATCATTTAGAACGACTATATACAGGGGGATATAGCTATACATGCAATGCGAGAGGCAATCAGGCTGAAGAGGAAATTGTCTGCTGAGACTGACTGATGTGAGATTGCGATGAATTGTTTTCTGTTCTTTTGTGTGAGGGAGTTTGTGGGCTAAAATGTAGCATAAATAGATGTGTTTTAAGGTTTTTGTGGAATGTTTTGAGTTCCTTGACCTCTCTGAGCTCGGCAGGTAGCTCATTCCAGAGGTTCGGTGCAAAGTGCAAGTACCATTTTCTTGCTTTTTCTAAAATCCTTTGGAAATGCTAGTTTGTTATTATTTTTACTCCTTTGGTCTATGGTGACTCCTAGGTATTTCAATTCCTTCTTTACCAAAATGTCGGAGTCCTGGAGCCAAATTGTTGATGGTGGTATGACGTTTTGGTTTCTGGTAACAAATAAAACTTCGGGTTTTAATTGATTGATGTGTAGGTTATGGGACATAAGCCATCGTGAAACTTCATTAACACAGTCTGTGAGCCGTTGAGTGGGCAGGTTTGGTAATTTGAATGGGATGTATATCATTATGTCATCCGTGTAAATGTAATTTGCGCAATGTTTTGTGAAGATTGAACAGATGGGCTGCAGATAAATATTAAAGAGGAGGGCAGAGAGGGCAGACCCCTGGGGGAGTCCTTGCACCTGCTTGTAAGTTTCCGAGGTCTGCTGGTTGATTCGTACAGTTTGAGTTCTATCGTTTAGGTATGAAGCAAACCATTTAAAGACTGTTGCTGTTAAGCCTATCTGCTGGAGCCTTGATAACATTAAAAGATGATTTACACTATCAAATGCAGCCGTGAAGTCTAAGAATAGGAGGATAAATGGTTGTTTTGTATCATCTATTCCTTGTGTTAAGGTATCCATTAGTACCTTGAGAAGTGTTTCCACACCATGGTGCAGTCAGAAATCGTATTGCTGGTCATCAAGAGGGGCTAATGTTTCGATGTGGTCCTGGAGTAGTGTTTGGACCACTTTTTCAGTAAGTTTTGCCAAAAATGGTATACTAGAGATGGGTCTTTATGAGTTGGGGGAGGTTTTGTTAAGGCTATTATTTTTTATTCCTTATCGCTTCTCCGGGCCAGTCCAGGGAAAGGTAAGGTAGGGTTGTCAATCCCCTATAGTGACTGAGGACTGAAGACTTCAAGCTTTTCTTATGATGTGAAGCCACTCCCCCTGAAGTTAATCAAGCAGTCTTTCAGTCCTCAGTGACTAGAGAGGATCGAACTTACCTTCTCCCTTCAAGTTCCACCTTTGGTTACTTTTATATCCCTTTTTTCTTTTCATGAATTTTTGGGTTGGCTCTAGCAGAGCTGATCTTCTATAGTCCTTTCCTATTGTTTATTTAAAACACGCTGTTACTTTAAGAACGCTGGAGACGTGGAGGACTTAATTATACAGTGAGAGGTAGAGCCTGCCTCTATCACTATATCTGTCTCCCGCTGCAGAGTGATACTGGGGGCCCCAGATTTCTCCTCTGTATTACCCGCGGTGAGTTTGCCGGTATTCCCTCTTGTCAGCGCTTCATTCGGATGGGCTCAGTTTGGCTTTTGCGGTGAGTTTCTTTTCTTTTTTCTGACAGTGTTGCTTTTTCGGCGATCGGGACCGCGGGCTTCGGGGCAGTTTACTTTCGCTTTCTGTTTTCTTTTAATCGATTTGCTGGTTCTTTTGCGATCGCGGACAATTTTGCGAAATGGCTGAGAAGCCTTTAGTAACTTCACCGGAGCCTTCTCCTCACGCCGAAAAGGCGGGAAAGGCGGCCATTTTGCCGGTGTCGGGCAGTGCTCTGACAGAGCCGCAAAAGCCTCAAAAAAGTAAAACAAAGTCCTCTCGAGCGGCGGTTTTGAATGAAAGTCCATCCCCAGCTCAGACTTTGCCTCAGGAGGACATGAACTCATTTTTTTCACCGGCGTTTATTCTAGCTATGCACAGAGCATTTCTTCTGAGAACTGCTGAGCCTCTGCTGGTTCCTTCACTTCCTGATCCAAAGCCAGTTCCCATTTCATTAACACTGCCTGATGATCCAGGTGAGGGATCTTCTCATATGCAGGATATAGTTCAGGATCCCTTAGATCCTTTGTTGTCTCAGGTCCCCTTGTTACAAGAGAAAGGGGATTCTGAATCTGTTACAGGGCATCCTGGGGAGTTGGAAACTGAGGAATTGGAGGAAGGGGAGATAGCTCCAGGAGAAGACCCTAACATTTTCAGAGTATTCTGTAAGGAAGAGCTCACAGCCCTCATTTCACAATCTTTAGCGGCGCTCCATCTCTCCCTTCCAGCGCCTTCTCAGGAGCCCTTAGAGGATCCATTGCTACAGGGTTTTAAGACTGAGCAGAAATGTTTTCCCTTACACAGAGTGATCAAACAGATGATTGACTCGGAATGGGAGTGTCCGGAGTCTTCTTTACGTGGCAGCCGAGCGTTAGCTCGCCTGTACCCACTTCCTCAAGACGTAAAAGACTTATTTCGCATGCCAAAAGTGGATGCGATTATTTCCGCGGTTACGAAGAAGACTACAATTCCGGTGGAAGGGGCTGCGGCTCTTAAGGACCTTCAGGATCGTAAATTGGAGATTCTTCTCAAACAAGCTTTTGATGCTAGTGCTTTGGCTCTGCAGTCAGCTATCTGTGGGGCTTATGTCTCTCGAGCATCCATACGTTGGTTGCAAGGCGATACTTCTCCTGATGCTCCTGCTACAGTGCCCGATGCACCTAAACTGGAATCAGCCACTGCTTATATGGCGGATGCCTTTTATGATTTGCTGCGACTTGCAGCTAAGACCATGGCTTCTCTGGTAGCTGCCAGACGTTTTCTTTGGTTACGCAATTGGTCGGCGGATGTTTCTTCCAAGTTACGACTGAGCAAATTGCCCTATCAGGGTAAACTACTTTTTGGGGAGGCTTTGGAGAAAATAGTTAAAGATTTGGGCGACACTAAGGGCGGTCGTTTGCCTGAAGACAAACCCAAGCCTTCCCGAATAGTTCCTCCCGGCAGGGGTTTCGGACGGGAATCCCGTAGATTTCGTGGGGCGCGCTTTGCGCCCTATTCCAGGGGCCGTTCTACCTTTCGAGGACATTCCTTTCGGGGAGCCAGGGGATTTGGCAGGTCCTACTTTGGTGCTTCCCAGCCCTCAGCTAAGAAGCCGCAATGAAGGTCAGTTGGTCCAGCCGCTAATTCCGGTGGGAGGGCGCCTACAGGACTTTCTAGCGGTCTGGACCACCATTACCTCCGACAAATGGGTGTTGGAGATCATCCGGGAGGGTTATGCGCTCGACTTCGCCTGCCCGTTGTTACCCGCCTTTGTAATGTCTCCCTGTATTCCTGGTCGGAAAAAGCGGGCCATTGTGGAAACGCTGGGTCGCCTATTGCAGCTCAAAGCTATCGTCCCCGTTCCGCGGGACCAATACGGTTGCGGTCGATACTCGATCTATTTTGTGGTTCCCAAGAACGACGATTCTTTTCGTCCGGTTCTGGATCTCAAAGGTGTCAACCGCTCTTTACGGGTGCCTCATTTTCGCATGGAAACCCTCCGTACCGTAATTTGAGCAGTTCAGCCGGGGGAGTTTCTCTCGTCCATCGATCTCACGGAAGCGTATCTACACATTCCCATAAGGAGCTCGCATCAGCGTTTTTTGCGCTTCGCTCTCCCCATGGGTCATTTCCAATTTCGAGCGTTACCGTTCGGTCTTGCTACCGCTCCGCGTACTTTCACAAAACCTATGGTGGTTGTGGCAGCAGCGCTTCGAAAGGAGGGGATCAGAGTGCATCCTTATCTCGACGATTGGTTGATCAGAGCCGACTCGCCATCTGCCTCGGTTCAAGCGACGGCTCGAGTGGTGCAACTTCTCGAGCAGCTCGGCTGGGTGATCAACCAAGTCAAAAGTCACCTGCAACCGCAACAGCAGCTGACTTATCTCGGAGCAGTTTTCGACACCGCACAAGGGAAGGTGTTTTTGCCCGAAGTTCGTGTGGAGAAGCTGCTGCAACAGATCCGAGCATTTCTCCGTTTCACGGCGCAGTCGGCTTGGACATATTTACAGCTGTTGGGATCCATGGCAGCGGCACTGGATCTAGTTCCGTGGGCCAAGGCTCACATGCGCCCCTTGCAGCAGGCGTTGCTTACCCGGTGGTCTCCGCAGCTTCAGCCTCTCTCTCAGCGTCTCCCCTATCCCGAGAGCGTCCGTCACAGTCTGCGCTGGTGGTTAGTTCGGGAGCACCTCACGGCGGGAATGCCCTTACGGGACCCCTTGTGGGTGTTACTGACCACAGATGCAAGCCTCTCGGGGTGTGGAGCTCATTGTCAGTCACACATTGCACAAGGAACTTGGTCAGCAATAGAGAGTTCGTGGTCCATCAACCGGCTGGAGCTTCGAGCGGTTCGTTTAGCTCTACTTCACTTCGCGGAAGTGCTCCAAGGAAAGGCGGTCAAGGTTTTTTCTGACAATGCGGTGACAGTCGCATATATAAATCGTCAGGGCGGGACGAAGATTCCCTCCCTCCTGTCCGAATGCCAACAATTGATGGATTGGGCAGAGGCCAATCTTCTGGCCATATCCGCAGCACATGTCGCGGGCAAAGAAAATGTACAAGCGGACTTTCTCAGCCGTCATCTCCTCGATCCAGGGGAATGGGAATTGAATGCGGCAATCTTTCATCAGCTAACGTTGCGTTGGGGACAACCAGTGATGGATCTCATGGCCTCCTACAGCAATGCCAAGGCCAGCCGTTTTTTCAGCAGGCGCAGGGAACGCATGTCGGAAGGTCTCGATGCCCTAGTTCAGCCCTGGCCTCTCGATGTGCTCCTATATGTATTCCCCCTTGGCCAATGTTGAGTCGAGTTATTCAGCGCATAGCGAGTCACCGGGGCAAGGTGATTCTCATTGCTCCCGATTGGCCTCGTCATCCTTGGTATGCCGATCTCGTTCGACTCCTTATAGCTCCGCCATGGCTACTTCCAGTCCGGGTCAACCAGTTGCATCAGGGTCCCATTCTCATGCCGCGAGTGGATCGCTTCTTGCTTACGGCTTGGCTCTTGAAAGGTCGCGCTTAGAACGCAAGGGTTATGCGAGTTCTGTTGTAGCTACCCTTCTACAATCTAAACGTCCTGGAACTTCGTTGGTGTATGTTCGAGTCTGGCGTCTTTTTGAGGCTTGGTGCAAGCGCCATGAGGTAACACCTATGACTTCTACCGTGCCTCATCTTCTCCTCTTCCTGCAACAGGGTTTGGATAAAGGGTTGGCTCTCAGTACCCTTAAAGTGCATGTCGCGGCGTTATCTTGTTTTAGGGGCTTGGTTCAACATCGCCGTCTTTCCGCTCATCCGGATGTTCACCGTTTTTTACGGGCAGCACAAATTATCCGTCCTCCTAGACGTCCTATCATACCTCCTTGGGATTTGAATGTTGTCTTGGACGGTTTGTCTAGGTCTCACTTAAAGTCCCTCTGCGCCCAACAGATTCGGGAGTGTTCTTGGAAAACAGCCTTTTTGGTAGCTTTGTGTTCCGCTCGGCGAATTTCCGATTTACAGGCCTTATCGTGCCAAGAGCCTTATCTGCAATTTTTGCCTGAGCGGGTTGTGTTAAGGACGGTTCCTTCTTTTTTGCCTAAGGTACTGTCGGTTTTTCATGTTAACCAATCCATCACATTGCCCGTCTTTTCTGAATGCGATGGATCGCCTATTGATCGAGCTCTTAAACATTTGGATCTTGGACGGGTGTTACGACTGTATATTAAGCTCTCACAGCCGTTTCGGAAGACGGACAGACTTTTTGTCCAGTGGACCGGTCCACGGAAGGGGCAAGCTGTGTCAAAAGCTACTATCGCTCGTTGGGTTCGCTCTGCTATTGCAGCAGCTTATCAGGCTCAAGGGATTTCCCCGCCTGAGGGCCTCAAAGCTCATTCCACTCGAGCTCTCTCGCAACATCCTGGGCTGAATTTGCTTTTGTTCCTCCAGTGGATATCTGCAGAGCGGCAACTTGGTCTACCCTGCATTCGTTCACTAAGCATTACCGATTAGATATCCAGGCTAGGGACGATGCCAGAGTGGGAGCGTCAGCTCTTATCGCCGGTTTGGCGGGTCCCTCCCATTCTTAGGTACTGCTTTGGTACTGCCCTACCTTTCCCTGGACTGGCCCGGAGAAGCGATAAGGAAGATGAAATTAGTTCTTACCTGCTAATTGTCTTTCCTTGAGCTTTCTCCGGGCCAGTCCAGGGTCCCACCCTGTTCGCTATCTGCTCGGTTCATTATCAGATCGGTGTTTAGATTTCTCAGGCCTTTAAAGAATTACTTCGTCTCTATCTTCTAAAAGAAGATGCTTAGGGGCCTCTAGTATTCATTCTACACCACTCGCAGCTATTATAGCTTACCTATGTAAATTTATGTTTTTGGTGAAAAAAAAAAAAAATTTTTAGTATTGAATATTTATTTCAAGGACTATAGAATGTTAGCACTATGTTCAGGGTTAATCTGCTGTGTTTAGTTTCTTTCTCTTTAGTCGCTTTGTCAGAAGGAGACTGCTTGATTAACCTCAGGGGGAGTGGCTTCACATCATAAGAAAAGCTTGAAGTCTTCAGTCCTCAGTCACTATAGGGGATTGACAACCCTACCTTACCTTTCCCTGGACTGGCCCGGAGAAAGCTCAAGGAAAGACAATTAGCAGGTAAGAACTAATTTCATCATATTGGGCGAATATGTGTGTGTTTGAGTGTTGGTGGCAAGTATCCTTGCTTGAGGGAGAGGTTGATCATTGGGAGGATGAATGATGAAAGTACTGGTAAAGCAGTTTTCAGTCAATGGACTGGGCAGGGGTCAAGGTGGGAAGTTGTGGTATTTAGTTTAGTGATGGTGTTCATAAGGTTTTCTTTTGTGAGTTAGAAGGGATAGTTTGTGTTCTCCTAATTGTAGGGGTTTGTACTAAAGGCTTTACTTTATTCATATAGTGTATAACATTTCCTTTTATGATTTAGTGTGTGGTGGGGTGGTGAGCTGGGTGGAGTTGATGTGTGGGGGATTTGAACAGTTGTTTTTGGTTTGGGTTCGAAAGTGGAGGGAAAATAGATGGGTTTTTGTTATTTTCGGAACGTTTTGAGATCTTTTCTCTTATGTGATCTGGGAGCTCATTCCAGAGGATGGGGTTATTGTGGTAAAATGCTTTATTGTTGGTTGACTTCGTTGATTTCCTGAACTCTGGTGGTATAGAGATTCTTTTTTTGTTGCAATTTTGTTGAGAGCGGCAGTTGGTTTCTTTTTTGAATGAGCGTGGAAAGGTGTGAGGTGGTAATATCATTGATTAATTTGAAGGTAGTGACAAGTATTTCGTAGTTTATGTGGCTTTGTATGGGGAGCCAGTGGAGGTCGTATAGCATGGGGGTTATGTGTTCTGTTGGACTGATGTTCATCGTTTATCCTGGCTACAGTGTGTTGCGCTAATTGGAGTTGTCTTAAGGTTAGTTTTGTTAAGCCCTGTAGGGTGGTGTTGGCAAAGTCAAAATGGGACGTGATGATTGCTTGAACTACAGATTTGAAGTCGTTGAAGTAGAGTAGTGGGCGAAGTTGTTTTCAGCATGTTGAGTTTATAGAAGATCTTTTTGATATGTATTTTATATGGGATGTCATGTTGAGGGTACGGTCAATAAGAACTCAGAGGTATTTTATTTTGTTTTTAACTGTTTATTTATTTATTTATTTAACAGTATTTCTAAACCGCCTTATCTTATTAATCAAGGTGGTATCACAGCAAACAATCGGGTAAGGTGAGAGTGTTAAACATGCAGTGAGGGTGAAATTTAGTTGAGTGTGTGTTGTATTGTGTGCTAGATTGGTTTGAGCTATGTACAATGTGTGTTGTATTGTGTGCTATGTACTATATGGGCAATGTACAGTGATGCAATGTGTGTTGTCTTGTGTGCTATGTACAATATGGGCTATATACAGTGATGCAAAAAACATTTTCTATACATACAGTGTTTTGGCGGTATCATGTGCTGTTATACATTCTCTGAGGTTATGTGATGTGTCCATAGTGTTCTATGAACAGCATGGTTTTTAGCTGTTTTCTAAAGTCTTTGAGGTCTGTAGTTGCCCTCAAATCGTCCGGTAGTTTGTTCCATATTGTTGGAGCAACCATGGAGAGTGCTCTGTCTGTTGTGTCCTTGCGTGTGTGTTTGAATTCACTTGGGGTGCTGACTCGGTTGTGTGTTTGTTTTCTTCTAGGACGTGTGTTGGTGTCTGGTTGTATGAGGGTGTGCAAGCTGTTGGTTGATGTGTGCTGATTTATCTTGAATAGGTTTATGATAGTTTTGTATCTGATGCGTGCACCGATTGGGAGCCAGTGTAAGTCCTTTAAGGTAGGTGTGATGTGCTCCTGTCTTGCAGTACCGGATATTATTCGTGCTGCAGTGTTTTGTGCTAGCTGGAGTGGTTTGAGGGCTTGTTTCGGTAGTCCAAGGTATATCGGATTGCAGAAGTCCAGTAGTGGGGTTATCAGTGCTTGACAGACGGTACGAAAGTGTTCTGGGGCGAGGAGTGGTTTCAGTCTCCTGATGATTCGCATCTTGTAGTAGACTTTTTGGATTGTTTTGTTTATGTGTGGCTTGAGGTTTAGTTTATTGTCCAGAGTAACTCCGAGGTATCTCACTTCTGATCTTATTGGTATAGTAGTGTTTTGTATCTTGATATTTGGCGGGTGTGTGAAGCTTTGGTTCCGAGTGATGATTAACGCTTCGGTCTTGTTGTAGTTTATTGCGAGGTTGTTGTTTTGACACCAACTCGTCATTTGGGTAAGGCAGTCTGTTATCTTAGAGAAGTCCGGGTTGTCGATTGATATCAGGGTGTATATCATGATGTCGTCTGCATATATTGTGTATTGAATGTTGTTCTCTTTCATGATGTTGCAGATTGGTTGGATGTAGATGTTAAATAGGAGTGCTGAGAGTGCAGATCCTTGAGGTACTCCTTGACGGACATTTATGGGTCGGGAGGTGTTGTGTCCCACCTTGACCTGTAGCTGTCTTTCGGTTAGGTATGAGTGGAACCATTCCAATGTGATAACGTGTATACCAGTGTTTTTTAGTCTTTCCAGGAGCGTGTTGTGGTCCACTGTGTCGAAGGCTGAGGAGATGTAACTGTAACTGTTATATTTGTGTCTTGTATCTTAATTGATGGTGGGTGGGTGAAGCTCTGGTTTTTGTTACATACATAGCTTTGGTTTTCGTGAGGTTGATCTTGAGGTTGTGGTTTGTGAGCCATTCTGTTATCTCTGCAAAGCATTCGGTAAGTTTTTGGATTGATGGATTTATTTATTTTATTTTATTTAGCTGTTTTTATATACTGCTTTATCTAATAGTTAAGGTGGTTTACAGTTAGTTTCAAGTTAGTACATGGAAAAAGGAGTTTAACTTAGAGAAAGGAAGAAAGAATTATAAAAACAGACGAAGAACTAGGAAATTCTTAGAATAACCAGCATTGAATTAAGTACAATAGAGCGGGTTGTGGCTAGGCAGGAAGGGTTTTGTTAGAGTAACCAACCACCTGGCTTTCAACTGGACAGTCTGGTTTTTAAGCCGTGTGTACAGTATCTGTTTACAACCGTACACTGTACTGTTTGGTTCTGCCACCTGCCAACCAGCATCTCTTTCTCATTGCCTCCTTGGCTGGTGCCTCCCCACAAAGCTTTTTTTCTCATGTGATGGCAAGGTGACCTCAACAATTAAAAAAACCAACAATATTGCATGCCTGTAACCTGTGCAATCTACAAAACCTCCCATTCCCTGAGATCTTCAAAGCTCTTCCATGGCCCACCCCCAACATACGCTTCCTGTTGCCACAGAAGTGGGATGCAGAAGAGCTTTGAAGATCACAGGGGTGGGAGTCTTCTCAGATGATGCAAGTTGCAGGCATGCATTATCACTGGGTTGTTTTTTTTTTAATTATTACAGTCATCTCACTAGCATGGGAAAAAGAAAGGTTTGATGAGCTGTACTGGCCAAGTGGGAAATAACGGGGGGGGGGGGGGGGGAATGCACCATGCTGGAGCAGAAGGAGAGCAGAGAAGACTTTCTGGACCTGGGGAGGGGGCAGGACAGGGGAGAGAGAAACAGAGATGCTGGGTGAGATGGGTATAGGGGAGGGAGAGGAGGAGATGCTGGATCATGGTGGGGTGAGGGGGAGATGCTGGGTGGGAGGTGGTAAAGACACAGTGAGACAGATGCTCGACCATATAGGTGGAGAGGGAGAAGGAGAGAGGAAGAGGAAATATTGAATGTGGAAGGGGAAAATATAGAGACAAGGAGGCTTCAGCAGGTGGACGGTGGGATGGGAAAAGGGGGCATCATGTTAAAAGAAGGGAGGGAGAAGAGAGCTCATGCTGATGGATGCTGAGACTAAGAGAAGTGTGCTGGAGGTTCATGCCAGCAGATTCTTGGGATGGAAGAAGGGGGCAGATGCTGGGGCTGGGAGATGGGGGAGAAATGAGAGTGGGAGATGGAAAGCTCATAAGTGAGAGATGAAGATATTGAACGAGGAGGGGAGAAGGAGGAGTAAAATCTGACTTTCGGTAAACAGAAAGGCAGATGAGAACAATGGAGAGAAACAAGATGAATCAGTTTAATATCAGTGATAGATATTGAGAAAGAAGTGAAGAAAGGGAGAGAGAAGAAACAGAAAATAGGAGACGAGGTCCTGGAGAAGGATTTAAGAAAAGACCAACAAAAGGAAGTGGAAAGGAGATCAGGAATAACCTGCTTAGAAAAATAACATAATCAGACAACAAAATACCATGCTCAGAATTTTCAAAATTTCTGCACATAATTTTTAATGCTCGTGCAAAATTCCCCTAGTAGTACATTTAGTACACTTAAAAGTAGACCTAAATTGTTATCTGGATAAGCGCCAAATGAAAATAACCACTTATCCGGATAGCAACCACTCAGTCTTGGATATTCAGAGGCAGCCTCTATTAGGATACTGCTGCTGAGGATCAAGATTATTATATTTCAGCAGTGAGGCTGACCGCTGCGGCTTTTCAGTGTCAGCCCATTTGAATATCAGGTGGCGTATAACTAAGGTTTCTTTTCTTAGGTGGCTATAATTATAAATTTAGGTGTTTTTAAATTTGTATAACAGATGCATATTCCATCTTTTCTGTTTGACAAAATGTACAAAGGGGATTATAGCAATCAGGGGCGGCCCAAGGGGGGTGCGGGGCCATGTGCGGAGACTCGGTGTGGGGCCTCATTTGCATAAGTGGTCTTATTTGCATAAATATTTGCATAATGTTACCATTCACTAACTTTTAGTAAACATGTCTCTTAATGAGTGTATGGATAAAGAAAGACTAAAAGATTTCTACATTACTATAATCCAGTGCCAACCGCCAGGCACATTAGGAACTACTACAAACGCTGCCCATTTAGAACCCATAGCAAACCCGCCGTATCCTGACAGCATTACCAGGACTCACAAAGCACCATACCCTACCTATCAAAAGGCAACACTGCAAATATTAAACCAATACATTTCAGAGAATACTGGGGAAAGAGAACAAGTGGCAACGTCAAATAGGAATTACATAAACAGAATACCTCAGCTCAGTTACACATGCAGAACATAGACTACCACCAAACAAGGAATCACAATTTAGAAACAGGAAGGCAATAATTAAACTGGGAACCCCAAAAGCCAAACTTGGAATGTACAACAACACTGTAGAAATAAAACTATAAATTAATTTCCTCTTGTACCAAACAAAGCGCAGATGTTAATGATGCACATTTCCCAGAGCTGACATATTCCAGTTAATAAATTCAAATTAAAGAGATATCTTTCTACCTTTTGTGCATTTTTTTTTCAGTTGCAATTGGTCCAGCCACTTTCTTCTGGTTTCTTCATGTTTTCTGCTAACTCTCCATCGTCTGCTGTCCATTTGTCCTTTCTTCTCTCTTCTAGTTTTTTTTTCCATTCTCTCTCTCTCTCTACATCTGCTTTAACATACTAATCTTTCTCCTTTTGCTCTTTCCTCATTCCTATTTCATCCATACAAATTTTACCCCTCCATCCTCAATCCCCAATTACTCTCCCAATACCTGGCCAATTGTAGATTTTTCATCCCTCCTACACAAAATATTTTTCCCCTCTCCATTTTAATCTCCCAGCCCCATCCCATTCTAATCCTCCCCCAACATCAGCTCCCTTCTAGTTCCAGTCTCACCCAGCATCCTTTCCCTTCTAGTCCCTGCATCAGCCCATTTCCAGTCCTAGCCCCCCCCCCATCAGCCCATTTCCAGTCAGCCCCCCATAGCCCATTGCCAGTCCTAACCCCCCCCCCATCAGCCCACAGCCCATTACCAGTCCTAACCACATCAGCCCACCTCAAGTCCTAACCCCTCCCCATCAGCCCATTTCCTGTCCTAGCCCCCCATAACCCATTATCAGTCCTACCCCCCATCAGCCCATTTCCTGTCCTAGCCCCCCCATAACCCATTATCAGTCCTACCCCCCCCATCAGCCCACTACCAGTCTTAACCCCCCCATAGCCCATTACCAGTCCTAACCCCCCCCATCGCCCTTTACCAGTCCTAACCCCCCCCATCAGCCCACTACCAGTCTTAACCCCCCCCCCATAGCCCACTACCAGTCTTAACCCCCCCATAGCCATTACCAGTCAACCCCCCCCATAGCCCATTGCCAGCCCTCATCAGCCCACAGCCCATTGCTAGTCTTAACCCCCCCATAGCCCACTGCCAGTCTTAACCCCCCCATAGCCCCTTGCCAGTCTTAACTCCCCCCATAGCCCACTGCCAGTCTTACCCCCCCCTCCCCAGCCCACTGCCTGTCTTAACCCCCCCTCCCCAAGTCCCCAGTCTTAACCCCCCCTCCCCAGCCCATTGCCAGTCTTAACCCCCCCTCCCTTGCCCAGTGCCTGTCTTAACCCTCCATAGCCCACTGCCAGTATTTACCACCTCCCTCCCTCCCTAGCCCATTGCCAGTCTTAACCCCCCTCCCTCCCTCCCTAGCCCATTGACAGTCTTAACCTCCCTCCCTCCCTCCCTCCCTAGCCCATTGACAGTCTTAACCCCCCTCCCTCCCTCCCTAGCCCATTGACAGTCTAACCCCCCTCCCTCCCTAGCCCATTGACAGTCTTAACCCCCCTCCCTCCCTCCCTAGCCCATTGCCAGTCTTAACCCCCCACCCTCCCTACCCCCGCCCATTGAGAGTCCTACCCGCCCCCCCCCCCTCGGCTCATGGCAATTAAAAAAAAAGAAAAAGCTGGCCGCTGGCGCCATGGAGTGTCCCGCGGGGCTCCCTCTGCCCGGCGGAACTCTCCCGGCGCGGCTGAGCCCCTCACGGCCGGCTTGCAGATACGCGAAGGGAGAGAGTCTCCCTCGCATCTCTGTTAAGCCCGCAGGGGCAGATGGGAAATTTCCCATCAGCCCCTGCTTCCCATCAGCCCCTGCGGGCTTAACAGAGACGCGAGGGAGACTCTCTCCCTTCGCGTATCTGCAAGCCGACAGAGAGGGGCTCAGCCGCGCCGGGAGAGTTCTGCCGGGCAGAGGGAGCCCCGCGGGACACTCCATGCCGCCGCGGCGCCAGCGGCCAGCTTTTTTTTTTAATTTTAAATTCAGTTAAGAAAAAGCAGAATGTTCTTTGCGCGGGCCCCCCCGAAACGCGGGGCCCTGTGCAAAAAACATTCTTGCTCAATGGACGGGCCGGCCCTGATAGCAATTAGAAATACATTAACTACCTCTTGAGAAGAAGGTGAAACTTCTCAAAACCACCCTATTCATGGAACAATTCAAAGACGACCACCAATCATCCTAATCTCTACACAAACAGACCTAAGACATGAGACACAAACCATACAAACACCCCATTACTCTCATTAAGAAGTATATAGTTTAGATAATAATACAAGAGACTACTTAGGTTGTTGAAGTTATAATGTTACTGTTGATATTTACAAGTTCTTTGTATAAGTTAACGTTCTGCAAGTTCTCTGTATAAGTTGAAGTTTATTGTAAACCGTCTTGATTGAATGAAAAGGCGGTATAGAAAAACTCTTAAATACATAAATAAATAAGGGTGAGGAGGAGAGCTGGTGAAGGCAGAAAACTGCTAATGCCTGGAGCTCTTAAGTGAATATGATTCCCATCTATATCCACCAGTGTGTCTCTCTCTTACGAATCACCACCTTCTGTGCCACGGTCTCTAGTTGCTGCCATTTGAAAGAGTTTATACCCACTGACAAGGGAAGGAGAGGATGCTAACAAAGGGAGCGGATGGGAATGCCAAAGAAAGGCAGGAGGATGGAAGGCTGCATTGGCAGGAATGGAAGCTGGATCTACTGCTTGGAAGGCAGCTATGCTTACCATTATACTGCTAGCTGCAAGGGCTCCAGCTAACGGGCAAGCACCTTTCTTTGTCAGTGGAACAAGAAAGCCCTTCATGTTTGCATTTGAATGAAACATCTATGAGCAATTTGTTATTTTATGCTTTCATTTAGCAGGGCTAACATAGGACCTTGAAAGTATCTGGGAAGAGAAGCATAAAGCCGGACATCCTGCAGCTCAGCAGTTTGCTGCCACTCTGAAGATGGCTGCCTGCATGAGATTCTGAGAGCACAGGGGTTTCTCTTCTAGTCTTTCAGTTTCTCAGTCTAGATCCCTCCTCCCCTTCCTCTCTCTTGACCCTGAACATTTCCTGCCCCCCTCCCCCACCCCCTGCAGATTCTCTGCAATGCCAATCATCCGCCATTGAGAGAGAAGCAGAGGTAGAAGCCTCATCCCTGGAAAGAGAGAGAGAGAGAGAAGAGCGAATCCTTCCCAGAAAAGCAGGAGAGAGAATGGCTGAGGCAGAGCCTTCACAAGTAGAGCAGCTTTCACTCCAGGACTGGGGCATTTCGTCAGCAACTTACAGGAGGAGATTGTTCTGGATCTGGGTAGAATGGGTCTCTCTCACCTTCCTTCCCATGAGGCCATGAGTTCAGGCAGCCAGTGGGGGTCCAACAGTGTTCACATACACAAATAGTTCACAACAGGCAGAAAGAAAGGCAGACGGAGCACATTACTCACAGGTCTACCATCCAGCCATGTTTACTGAATACTAGCCAGCATTTCCCACCCACTGTGCCCTCAGAGCTGATCTGGGAACAGTCACCGCTGCCTGAGGTTGAAGTCCACACCAGCACCTGGGCTCTGCTCTCAGCACCACTTTACAGCAATAAGAGACCCCAGCAGTGGCTCTTAAACCTGCAGGAGCTCCTTTTCGAGCACATGTATACTGGACATGCCTCTCCTTCCTGCCTGCAGTGTGAGCCCTAGGGGCTTGTTTACAAAGCCGCGGTAGTGGTTCGCGATCGCGATCGCAGCCGCGGCCCCATTGAAATCAATGGGGCCGCGGTTCCGATTACGATCGCAAACCGCTACCGCGGCTTTGTAAACAAGCCCCCTAGTGTGTGGGGATTAATGCCAATGGGCTGCTTGCAGGGTGTGGGATCCTGGGCTCAGCTTTTTGCAGTACAGACACATTGTACCCAGCACCTCCTGCTGAGTGAGGGGAGAAGTTGCACCAAGCATCAGATGAGACTCACTCTCAGGCTGATATAATAACACTGCTGTAAAAATCTGTGTTAGACTTTTATCACAGGTTTGTTTACTGCCACATTAATTATTTACAGTGTAATAAACTAATGATATGCAGAAATCACTAAAGTAAAGAAATTTGTGCTAAAAAAGAAGTAAAGCAGAAAATACATTAAAATGGGCCTGAAGTTAAACTTTCCATCCATTTTAAACTTCAGAGGTTCTGTGTTTCAGTTCAAAATGCCTGACTTCTGAGCTAGGGAAGCCCTGCCCTAGGAACCCTGATACCAGAGAGTTTACACCCCACCCCTATAGGCACCACCACCCTGTACATACTTACCTATGTACACACACACAACCACACCCAATCTCCACCTACTGAAAAATAGCAGGGGATTTAAGCAAAGTCACTGACTTCAGCTGAACTGATCTGTTTTTACAAATACAGTCAAACCTCGGTTTTCATTTGCCCCGGTTTTCATACGCTTCGGTTTTCAACGTCTTTTTTGACTGAGATTTTGTCCCGGTTTTCATACATCGCTTCGGTTTTCAACGTCTTTTGACTGAGATTTTGTCCCGGTTCTCGTACATCGCCTCGGTTTTTGTAAAGTACAGTACTGTAAATACATACACCCTCGCGCTGCACACCATTCTGTATACACTGCCAGAATGCCTGCCCGGTCCCGGCAGCACTGCCCCCCGGACTCACCGATCGCCAGCGTGATGAGAAGCAAAAGCCAGCTGAGCACGTAAATGAAACACATCCTCGAGCCTGGTCAGAGTCAGAGAGGCAAGGATTGCGCAGAGAGGAAGGCCCCGATCTCGTCCACCGCCTGCCCGTTCTCTGGAGCGCCCCCTCAGGCTCGGAGGTAGCAGGGAAGAAAAGCTGTCAACGTAAGCAGGAGATGTTGCATGAATGTGGGAGGCAGTTCTTTCTCTTGCATGGTACGTCTGAAGCTATATCATTAAGATTTTCTGCCATTCTGAAGCATTGAGCAGATAATGTAAAGGTATTTTAATGGGCTGAATCCAATGTGATTCCGAAGAGAGCTGGGCACATCAGCTTGTCAGGGGTGGCTAAGGCCAGATGTTAACATACTGTACTGTACAGTACTGAACTTAGCTTGCTTTCAGTGATGTTAAATGTTCATTTATCCATTTCATTAGTCATTTATATTTATTTCTCATTGTTTTCTGTATGTAAAAATATAGTTATTCTCTATAAAATGTATTTTTGTGAATATTTTTGGGTGTCTGGAATGGATTAATTGGATTTACATTATTTCTTATGGGAAATATTGCTTCAGTTTTCATACGTTTCGGTTTTAGTCAGACTTTTTCGAACGGATTAATCATGAAAACCGAGGTTTGACTGTATAGTTAGGTAGGTGAGTTTGTGGTGGATGTACTTGGATGGGGTTTGTGAAGTAAATGGATAATGATACTTAGTAGTTTTGGGTTGGTTAGTGAGTGGATGTATGTCTTTGGGTAGGGTGAGGGGTTGTTTAGTGAATAGGGAGCTTGGGGGATCCTGGTCCAAGGGTACTCTCACTCTTTTCACCTGGCTTGGGATCCTAGGACATGGTTTCCTGGAGCTTGGGGTCTTTGAGTCCATAGATCTTGTGTGTGTGGTTCACCAAACTGGGCATCCCATCTCGGAGATTAGATGCCTTTGGTGACATCCTTTTTAAGTATTACTGGAATATGCGCTGAAGCGGTTGGTGACCCACAAGAAACTCGGACTTCATCCTGCAGTACCAGGCAAAATTAAAAGGTAACAACTGAAGGACCAAACCCAGCAGCTGCTCTCTGTATGCTATGTTTCTGCACATCTGTCTTTCTGTATGTATGTATATACAGGACCATTGTGGGGCTTTGTGGAACCTGCGTCTTTTGGGGAAACTGCTATGTATGTATGACCTAGATTGGCCACCATTGTAAACAGGATACTGGGCTTGATGGACCTTGGTCTGACCCAGTATGGCATCTCTTATGTTCTTATGTCCTGGGTGAGAGGTGGGGCAATGCTGTATGCTGGGGGAGAGGGGGGCAGGGATTATTCAGTTATTAGGTTATTGCTGCTGGTCCCCTTCATGCCACACAGAAGTGACTGTGTGGGAGCTGAGTCCCACTGCCACATCCAGCAGTCTGCACCACAGTTCCCTGCGAGGAGAGGTCATCATTATTATTAAGGGTATCTCCAGAATAGATTTGGAAAGTCCTAACCTACCAGAAACACTTGTACCAAAACATAAGGATGCTTCGGACAGATGTAAGTTTGGAGGCTGGGTAAAATAAACGGATGAGGGGACTGGAACTTGTCTGCTCATCTGCTTAAAATGGTAGAAGACAAAGAGGAAAAAAATAAGATTTACTTAGGTAAGTAATACCCTGCAGGAGGACAACCATACAGCAATGGGAATGTAATAATTTCAGCTAGAGCAGTGTAGATGGAAACTACCAATCAGGGCTACTGGGGGATCTGTGATGCAATCGCAATGCTCTTCTGCCCATGGGGGATGGGATCCATGCATGCAGAGGTGTCAGAAAGGGGGGGGGCACAGGGGCCATGGACCCACCAAAACTCTGCTCTGTGTTCAGGCGTTCCCCTACTTCAGCATGCGGGGATCCAATCTCCTGTGGGCAGAAGTAGAGGAAGGCTGGCAAGCAGCAGGCTGCCTGCAGGGATCCCATCCCCCATGGGCAGAAGAGCATTGCGATTGCATCACAGATCCCTCCTGTCTGCTCGTGGGAGAGCAGATCCCTGCGGGCAGACAGGAAAGTCTTTGCTGAAATCACAGCTTCTCTTCTTCTGACCATGGGGGATGAGATCCCTGTGGGCAGCCTACTGCCTGCCGCCCACAACCATTGAAAACACTCTTCCTGTCTGATCGCAAGGAACACGGGCAGACAGGAAGGGTATTTACAATGATCGTGGTCTTCGGGCAGCAGTCTGCTCGCGGGGATCCCATCCCCCATGGCAAAAGAAACGTCACAATGGTGGCAAAGACCTTCCTTGTCTGCAAACAGGAAGGGTCTCTACCTGCAGGGCGGTGCTTGGGTGGAGTGGAGTGAAGTTAGGTGGAGTTATGGTGTCAAACTTCCCTCATTCACTTCAAAGTGGACCTGAAAACCTACTTGTTTCAACTGATCTTTAAAGACACATGCGCATGCTGTGGGGGGCTCCCTTGGGCTGCCCCCACCTGGATGACTTTTTACAGTAGATAAGACGGTCTCCTCTCATTGAATGGTTACTCTGTTGGCTGATTCTGTGGAATACTTCAACACGCCTTTGTCCTCTACTGTCCTGTCACTTTGATTGTACTTCCTATTTCTCCTCTTTTATGTTGTAAACCGCCTTGTATAATTAGTAAAAGGCAGTATAATAAATCCTAATAAACATATCTGGCATCATTTACCATGTTATTACGTTTATTTCTATCATGATTGGCTCTTGTGTGAGTGGCATCCTATGAGGGCACATCGATGGCATCTCCGTGCTGCCCCCTACTTCCAGAGGTAAAGTTCCCTCCTACGATTTTGTTTTCCACTTTTTTGATTGATGCAAACTGTAATAATGACCTATGTGTGTTGGTAACAGCTGGGGAGGCTGAGGGCTAGTTCTGAGGTGAGCACTTTCCTCACACTGAGGGCAGGCAGGAGATTGGCACAAGGCGATGGGAACTTTCCTCTTCATGCACATTCTTACTCTCCTTCTCCTTCCCTCAGGGCTCTTGGTCACATGACTCTTGGGTAGCTGCCCTGCTTTCCCTGCTCTAAATCTGGCCCTGGAGTATCTAAAATCACAAAGACTTTGGACACTTCCGAGATAAAACTAAGAACCAAAAAGTGTCATTGTAGAAAGAAGACGCTGGAGCATTTCACATTTACAGGAAGCTGTCACTGTGTATAAAGTGTTCTTCCTTGGAATTAACATTCCCACTTATGTCAAGGGTCTCCCCAAATGTGGGCAGGGTAGATGCTTGTTAATATCTAGAGGTGATCATGTGCCTGAGGCGGTGGGTGCTGAGCGAGTTCCTCTCCTTATTCCAGGTCCCTGTGACATTTGAGGACGTCGCTGTCTATTTCTGTGAGGACGAGTGGGAGATGTTAGCAGAATGGCAGAAGGAGCTTTACAAGGAGACCATGAAGGAGAATTATGAAACTCTGACAGCACTGGGTAATTCTAGTCCATTATTAGACGCCATATGCTGAAATGTTTTAAATGCCTTCTGTGTGGGGTAAGTAGATATTTAGCTGCAGTGTTCTCAGTCTCTTTCCGTAACCATCATCAGATATTGAAAGGGGACCAGCAGCGTACTACAGAGAGAAACTTGTGCTTCCTTTCTGACTGCAGGCTCACCTCTCTGCTAATTCTATGTTGTGTAGATTAATTGGATTTGTAGACAGGTAAATCTTTTCAGAAGTGGTGTTTGTCCCTTGAGAATCCCAATCCCCCCATTTCCTGCTTTTATCATATAGTCTTAACTTCAGAGGTCAGAGTTGAATTATGGGGCAATTTTGAAAACTACTCGCAATGGTGCAAAGCTCTCAGGAACTTTACCCCTGAGCTTTGCATCAGTTTTTGAACTGTGGTGCACAGAAATATTTTGCTTAATTTGGTTTTGTTCTTCTTTCTTGTGTTTGTTTTATTTCATGTTCTTTCATTTTAGTTTGGTTTATTATAATTTTATAAGGAGTCATGGACAGTAATATGCCAAGGACACGCATAAGTCCCGTATTTGCAATGGCTTCTGTGTGTATATGGGCCGTTACACATGTACTATAGCCGGTCGCTGTTTTATAAGTATGCATGTAAGGCCAATGACGCGCACTTTCACTGTGGGTGTTCAGATGAATGGAGCTTGGGTAGAATGTAGGTAGAGCACATAGTCACACATGTACAGCACGTAAAATACATGCAAACATTTACAGCAGCCACATAGTCACACATGTACAGCACGTAAAATACATGCAAACATTTACAGCAGCCATAGGTCTGGTGCATGTGCTTGTACCTAGATCTGACACATGCTTCCTGCTACCTACACACGTGTTTTATAAAGTCAAGGATGCGCGTACTTAACTTTATAAAACAGATATTAAATACTCTTGTAAAATGTGTGTTAACCTAAGCACAGCTTATAAAATTACCTTCATAGAGGCTGATATTCAAAACCCTTATCTGGACGGCCAGTGGGAGGCTTTATGGATAGGAGTGTGGAGCGAGATATTAAGTGGATAGAGCCTCTGAATATCAACACAGGCAGACCTGGCACTATCCGGTTAGTGGGAGCAAGCGCAGTGCCGGCACTATATGGTTAGTGGGAGCAAGGGTGATGTTGTCACTATCCGGTTAGTGGGAGCAAGGGCAGTGCCGGCACTATCCGGTTAGTGGGAGCAAGGGCGGTGCCGGCATTTATCCGGAGAGTGTTAATTTCAGCCTGCATTTATCTGGATAACTTAGGCCGCATGAAAAGCAGGACCAAGGTGCTCTCCGATAAGTGCTGAATGAAAATCGTGCTCTCTGGACAGTGCCACTCAGTCTGGATATTCAGTTTCAGCTCGTATCCAGAGGTTGCCACTGAATATCACGCCGCTATTTAAGCGCCATTGCTGATCGCTGTGGCATTTGAATATCAGTCGTTTTGAAAATAGGACCCATAGATTTCAGCAAACAATGAAATGAATGACTAAACCTCAACAGTGCACGCCTCCGAGGAAAAGAATGAGCGCAGAGAGATTTAGGCCTGATTGATCTGATGGTATGCTTGCTTTTGGAAATAACGTGACTAGTCTGTTTTTAGATTTAGTTATTTGGCTTTCCAAATCCAAGCTCAAGTTACTTCCAAAATTAGATACCAAGGGTAGGTCCCTGCCCCAGAGGGCTTACAATCTAAGGCAGTAGAGGGCAAAGAGGCTCTCCCAAGGTCACAAAGAGCATGTGCGGGAAAAGCAGAAGTTGAACCCTGGTTTTGCTGGTTCTCAGTCTGATACTCTCACCACTGGGTTACGCTTCCCAAGACTGTTTTCAAGGAAAATATATAGAAATAGCAAAAGCATAACTCAGGCCTGAACAGTTTTTCTAGGAATCTAGGAGGCATCTTAAAAATTTAGGAGCCAGCCTCTGAGACCTCTATCACAGTGCTCCCAAAAGGTGTACTGCAGCTCCTTTTTAAGGGACTGATTTACTGTTTTCTCAGCCGTCACCCAGTGTCTTTCTCTCATAGTCCCCCAGCCATCACCCAGTGTGTGTGTATATCTCTCTCTCTCATTGCCCTCCCAGCCATCAGCCAATGTCTCTCTCATTGCCCCCTCCCCGCAGCCAGCACATGAGGTATGTTTGTCTCTCTCATTGCCCCTCCCCCTACCGCAGTCATCACCTGATGTCTCTTACCATTCATGTGCCGACGCTGTCCTTCACCGCAATTGGCTCTGTGCATGGTGGAGGAAGGTATGTGGATCTCGTGAGACTTGAGGCAGTGAAATCAGCCTGAACTTCTTCCACCATGTGGCTCAAGCTGTATGCAGAGAGCAGATCTTGGTGGAGGGCAACATTGGTGATGGAAACAGATTTCAAGTGCATGAAATCCACAGTGCCAGGGTGCAATTTCTAGGCACCATGACAAACTGGCACCCTAGATTTCTTGAGTCCTGCCATAACTACAAGTGGATCAAAATTCAAAGCCCCAAAGCAAGTAGTAAAATTCACCACAAAAAGTAAACTACCAAAATGACCCCAACCCCAAGAACTATGTATATCAAAAAGTATTTTCTTTTTGTCGGAGGAAGCCAAGGGAAGCTAGAATTTTGATCTAGCCACACCAGATGGCAACTTCCTTTTAATCTCAAAATTCAAATATTCATGCATAGAACTTAGCTTAAAACGCCAATGGAATGTAGAGTTCAGCAACATAGGCTCAGCACCAAATTCAGAAAAAGAAGCGCGACATGCACGTTTCGAGTAAACACACTCTGTCTCAAGCGCACATGACTATTCTGTGCTGATCACCAAAAAACGCCGAGTTTGCTCAGTATATTCTTCAGAAGGGAACTTCCTACTGGCTACTACAACCGTCACTCAAACGAGGACCAATCTGACCACAGGGACACCCCACAACACCAGGGGAACCCTGTTACATCAGGGATGATGGTCAGTACATGCTCGCCCAATCAATCTCTTTATTTAATCGGAAAGGGGCCACAGAGTTCAATCTGAAAATCCAAGACTGTTCACAGCGTTGTAAAGCTGCAATACGGTTGCCTCCCCAAGGATCAAAGGGGATATGATCAATTATAGTCCATTGTAGTTGAGAAAATTCATGATTACACAATAAGCAATGATCCACAATCGGGGCAGATGTCGTCTTGGTCCGAAGCCGAGAGGCACGTTCACTGAGACGGATTCTGATAATACCTTTAAGACCTGCTTTGGGCATGTTTCACTCCTCCTGAATCATATCCCGCACCACTCTGTGTATCGGAAACACCCTCTGAGTCTTACAAACGGCCTGTAACAACGGATCTTCTAAAGTATCATCTCCTGCTGGAATGCTAGAAGGCATGTTTAGAGCTTTAAGAGTTTCCGCAATGAGTGCTGGCAATTCCTCCTGCCTAAACACGCAAACTACTCTAGCTTGCTCCTCCGTCTCAGCAAGCTCACTTTCCTCTAAATCCTCCACCGAATCCACCTCTGGATCAGCCTCAGCAGATTCCAATCCATCCAAAGGAACCGGCCTCTCTAGCCCCTCCCCCAAGCCCCTTAGCTTCTTGGAGGGCCCCCCCAGCCTCCCAATCCAATCGGGGTTCCAGGACATTTCTCTGCCTGCTCTCCAGAGGAACCGGCCACAGGCCCACTCTGCCGCAAACAGAACGCCGGATTTATTTATTTAAACAGATTTGTATACTATCTTATCCTTCAGTCAAAGTGGTCACATCACAAATGGAGGGTTACATTTAACATAGGGAACTGATGAAGTAACAGAAAGAAATCAGGGGGGAACATAGATGACAAAATCCCAGGACCAAGCAGTTGCTGAGATGCTGGAACCAACATCCCAGAGGGCCCCGCCACTGGTTCCGGGAGTGACGCGGAAGGAGCTAGGGACTCTGCCTGCTCTTGGAGGACAGCCTTCTGCCCCTCTGCCCCTTCTTCCATGGCATGCTCCATCGAAGCTACCTCCAGGGTGCAACCTCTGCACACACCTATGTCCGACACTGCCCCACGTCATGTGCCACAAACCAAACACCGAGGCCTGGAAGGCATCCTGGCTTCCCCAGCTATGTCTCCCAGATGAAAGGGGAAAAAAAGGGTACACCAAAACGAGAACTTAAAACAGAAACTCCAAATCAACCTCCTAATCTGTGCTCCCAACCAGCACAAACAAGAAACTGACTAAAGCTTGGTATTTTTTTTTTAACTCCATTGCCCCACCTAAACCAACAGTGGCCGCAGCGAAAAGAGGCTCAAAAAACCTTCGGGCAGCAGCTCAAGGACCACTAACAGCACGGCAAAGAGAAACTAAAGAAATAACGCCGGCAGCACTTCCCGCACAAAACCACATGGCACGGCCTACACTTAGAGATCTGGACTGGCCCTCAGCGATACTGCTACGGCGAAGCCCTGCTACTGCTGAAAACTACCAGCTGACCCGCTAGACAGCCCGGATCTTACCTCTGTCCCCGGAGCCTTCGCTGTCCACGTCCTTCTCTTGCCTCGATCCACCTCCCGTGCTCAGCCTTTCACGCGGCTTTGGCACCGGGAGAGGAGAGACCACACTGCCTCACACAGAAATGCTGACTCAGCCACGAGCTGGGATTCCTCCGCATGAGCCTGCTACCTGCTCCTCACCCATTACTGTGAGATCGGGAGCAGGGAGACTAACCCCTCAGGTCGTCACAACCCAAAAGCAAGGGGATCAAGATGGGGGGGGGGAGGAGGAGGGAGAGGGAGGAAGAGGTAAAAACCAGTCCTCTGCAGCTCCTGAAATTTAAAAACACCTCACTCCCCCTAAAATTAACTGTTCTAATGCCTAATCCACTAACCACCAAATTGAACTCTCCTTAGTTGTTGCTAAGTAAGCCCCAGACTACAGGCTCACCACCTCTCCAGCTGCTTGGAGACTGAGACTACTGGAGCGGAGAGACAGTTCTGGGCTACTTATACCAGTGTCATCAAAGGGATGACTGCTCAGTCTCCAAAGCTGCTGGAGGAGGTGCTAAGCCCAGAGTTTCTGGGACTGGACTGGAGGGATGATAAAGCAGTCACTATTTCTCCCTAGGGGTAGGCAGCATGCAATCTTGTAACTTTTTTGGGGCTTCCAGATATTTGTGACCTGGATCTATCCATAGGCATCGGAAAGGGGTGGACCACATGGGCCCTGGTCCCACGAAACTCTCAGCATGGCAAGCAGCAGGCTGCCTGCAGAGATCCCATCCCCTGCAGGCAGAAGAAGAAAAGCCCCTTTCTGTCTGTCCACGGGAGATCAGATCTCCATGGGCAGACAGGAAGGGTCTTTGCTGTGTATGCTTCTCCTTCTGCCCGCAGGGATAGGATCACCACTGGCAGCCTACTGCCTGCCAACCACGATTATTGCAAAGACCCTTCCTGTCTGCCTACAAGGATCGCGTGAAGACAGTTAGGGTCTTGTTAATGATCGTGGCCGGCAGACAGCAGTCTGCCCACAGGAATCCCATCCCCCATTGTCAGAAGAAAAGCTACTATTGCAGAAAAGACCCTTGCTGTCTGCCCACAGATGACAGGATCCTTGAAAGCAGAACAGGAAGGCTCTCTGCCCACAGACTGCGGCTTGAGGAGGAGTTAGGGCGGAGCTTGGGCCCCCCTTAAAGAAAAAGCCCTTCTGCCACCCCTGAGTCTATCACTGTTGGAAATTTATAAGACCTTGTGTTGTTATGTTCTTATGTACTGCCTTTAGACTCAAGGATTCTATAAAAATGGACAATTTTTCTGAATTAAAAGTCCATCTAAAGGAAACGGTTTCCTTGGATCATCCATGGTGTACGAATTTTATTTATTTATTTAAAGTTGTTTATATACCGCCTTTCTACCATTCAAGGCAGTTAGGTTTAACAGGAGTGTGGCAGGGCTGTGGGGGGGTCTCTGCTGTACATAGAGCTGGACATTGTAACATTTAACAGGGTTACTGTATTCAAGGTTTTAACTATTTACTATATAGCCTATTACAGTAGAGTGGAGGAGTAGCCTAGTGGTTAGAGCAACTGCTTTATACCCAGAAGATCAAGAGTTCATTTCCCACTGGCACTCCTTGTGACTTTGGGCAAGTCACTTTACCCTCCTTTGCCTCAGAAGAAAAGGCTGGCAATCTACTTCCAGGGATCCATTGCCAAGAAAATCCAGAGGTAGCTGGGTCGCTATGAGTCTATACTGACTTGATGGCACACAAAAAAAAAAAAGAGTAATTGCATTTGTTTAAAAGGATACAAGATGTCTAACCATAATGTGACTGTATATAATAGGCAGATGTCCTTTTCTGGCAGGCATGGGGCTGCCTTCGTTCCTCCAGCCCCCATTTCTCTGTTCTGAGTTCATACAGGGCTTTCACTCACAGCAATTTATTTTATTTCTTTATTTTATTTCAAAACATGTATATATTGCCATGTGCATTATCATTCTCGATGGTTTACAAACTTCCATAAAGCACAATCAACCCACCACCCACCCAACCCACAATCAACCCACCACCCTAACCACCCCCAACCTCCCAAATGCTGCCTCTCTGCTGCCATCCTTGCCCCTCCACCCTCAATGCACCCAGAAGTCAGGGAAAGAGAAATATCTTCAAACCCTTCCTGAAGCTTAATAAGTTCTGCTCCAAACGTAACGCCACTGGAAGGACATGCCACCACACCGGAACTGCCACAGAAACAAACGACCATGCCAGCACTGTAGCCGGAGCTGACTTACTCCTGGTATCTCCAACGTCGGAGCCGCTGCCGAGCGCAAGGCTCAGCTAGGCACATACCAATGTAACACCTCTTGCAGGTACTACGGCCCCAGGACTTGCAAGGCTTTAAAAGCCAGTACTAGAATTTTAAAGATACATCTCTGCTTAACTGGAAGCAACCCATCATTAAAGGGTTTATAGAGCAATATCACCAATAAAAATAGAACAATTGCCCAAATTAATGCAGATACTGATACGATCTATTTTCATGTACCAAAAGTATGATCACAAAAATATTATCAAAAAAATGTGTTGTTATCTAAAAGAATATATAGTGATGTTTTTTTTATGTGGATATGGGTCTCAGAATGAATGGGGGAGGGTAGCTACAGGCCACAATTGCTGAAAAGCCTGAGAAATCCCTTGCCCCTTCCTTACATCAAGGACCCTTGCAATCCATTTTTTCTTTTTTACCTAAAAGTCCAGTGTATAACTATAATTATTGAAAAGCAGATTTAAAGAATTTATGAGCTCTGCAGACTCTTCTCAGCATATGACATCTGGTAAACCTTTTCCGTCGTTAATAATGTTTTAAAGAAGAGACTTCTGACTTTCAAAAAAATCCAAACAACTTATCTGGTAGTAATCAGAGGAAATCCTCTGATTACTACCAGAGAGTAAGACAGTCACAGAACCGAGCTGTGGCTAATGTCCCTGTAATGACTGTGATACACTTGCCTCAAAGGGAGCAGATCAATTAATGACCAGGAACAAGACTCCAGTACTCTGATACTTCGGATGTGTCTCCCTCATCTATCCTCACAGACTTCTAGAGCCATGGGATAGGGGGATATGGAGAAGGGTACGCTTTAATTGTCCTGGCCCTGGTCTCTTATATTGTGCATTCTTGTTTTCCCAAATATGCCACTTGGACAGTCTTGAGGTGGTTGCAGACAGTTCTGGTTTCCATTTACCAGAGAATTCATTTCTCATTGCATGTTCCATCAATCAGAACTCAATTCACACACGTCGCATTCACCGACACCACCTTTCCTTACTTATCTGCACATCCTGTTATTCCTTACCTACAAGTAAGCCTGACAGATCTGGGCAGTAAAAGGGGTCAGATGACGAACCTCAGAAGGCTAAGAAGAGGACGCAAGCAGTCTCCCACTGAAAACGCCGGCCACGATGGCCTTATTCAACATTTGCTGGTCTTTGGTTCCATATGTTCCTTCTTATTGTTCTTTTGCTCTATTATTATGATACTCTTGGACTCGATATCATCATTTATTTTGTCTGCATCTATTGCAGATCATCTTATAGATTGTGGGAAAACAACATATAGGTCTGTAATTTTTGGGAATGTAACTCTGGTCCCCCTTTGGAAGGAGATATCGTCTTCTTCTTATAAGCTATTGTGGTGTTAAATTGCAAAAAACAATTGATCAAGCAGCCAAACTTATCAGGTCTGAGTGGAATAATGTTAACTGTTTGAGCCAAAAGTTGATCACTCCATCTGGGCCAGGGTTCTTTCAGTATGGAGTTTATATTAACCTGTTTTCCAATTATTTTATTGTTACTGCAGACCATTTATAGGTTGATGTTTGCTGTTTCTAGATGCTCCTATGTGCAGGGTAACCATTCTGCTTCTTGATTGTGCTCTATGGGGTCCTCATATAGTTGTCTCTAGAAGATTTATTTTTCAGCTTTGGTTGGTGGTGTTTTTATCATATTAATGCTCTTTCCCCAATTCCCTGTAGAACTATTTTGGGTTCTTCCTGAATAGTTTATTTTGATATCTTTCTTTTCTGTTTTCTTCATATCTTCATCATTTTTGCACTTCTGCTGTTACTTTCAATTTATTGTTGGAACATATGAATTTCAGGTTTTTTCTGATAATGCAGCATGTTTTAGTTTGATATCTTGGATCTTCCTCAATAACCTTGATAATCTTAATTCTTTTAGATATGTGTCTATCAGGGACACCTCCACACACAGCGACTGTATTTTTCCTTCAATGCATTTTTTCCAAGAAGGAACTGTTATGGTCCTGTTTTTCTTCTGGCTCTGCATTTTTGTTGGTAGTATTCTTTCAGTAATAATTTTAACTGCACAATATTGTATTTGATTTTTTGATTTAACATGGCTAGTCTTTCCTTTGCCTGGAGCCCAGCATATTCATCTTTTTCCCCATGGACATCAAGTTCAAATTTTAATTCCTACATCTCTCTTCCCTTTCTTCATCCTCTTCAGTTGATTTCTTGACCCGTCTTTAGTTTATCTCATTCTTCTGCACTTCCAGATCTCTAAGCTGCATCTCCACCTCAACTGCTCTTTCCTTTTCTGGTACACCCACCTAGTCTCCTTCTCCTCTCTGTATTGATTTTTCCACAGAAGTTCTTAGTTGCTTCAAGGTGTTATCATTCACCTACTTCTTCACTCTGATCTGAGAAACTTGAGATCTTAAATTTGCATCAGCTGCTTTTTGCAGTTTGTCTTGTGGCACTATTTCTCTTTCTTCCAGTTTTTGGTGGATTGTCTTTGTATACCCTCTTGATTTAGAGCTTGTTGCAAAAAAGTAGCAATGTATTATCTCCCATTATCTGCAGAATTCCACTTAATTGAGTTAATTCGCTTAACGTTTTCATTAACTAGGGTGGTTTATCTCTAGCTCAGTGTGGCTTTTAGTTGTGGCATGGATGTTATCTCATGTGAATTCTCTAGTGCCTTTTCAGGCTTGAAGGATAAAAGAAGCTTTTATTACATTTGGTACATACAAATGTTTTGTCTCCCATATGGGCCATTTGGTGAATTTTTAGAGCTGAAAGCAGAATGAAGCTTTTATGACATTCAGTACATATAAATAGTTTATCTCCCATGTGGGTTATCTGGTGAATTTTTAAATGCCAAAGCTGAGAGAAGTTTTAATTACATTTGGTACATGTAAATGGTTTGTCTCCTGTGTGGATCTTTTGGTGACATTTTAGAGTTGAAAGCTGAGAGAAGCTTGTATTACACTCAGTACGTGTAAATAGCTTGTCTCTCATGTGAATTGTCTGGTGCCTTTTCAGGCTTGAAGGATAAATGAAGCTTTTATTACATTCAGTACAAGTAAACGGTTTGCCTTCCATGTGTGTCATTTGGTGAATTTTTAGATGCAAAAGCTGAGCAAAGCTTTTATTATACTCAGTACATGTAAAAGGTTTATTTCCTGTGTGAGTCATTTCGTGAATTTTTAAATGTGAAAGCCAAGTGAAACTTTTATTATACTCCATACACGTAAATGGTTTGTCTCACCTGTGGATCCTTTGGTGACAATTTAGATGTGAAGGGCAAGTGAAGCTTTCATTATGCTCAGTGCACATAAATGGTTTGTCTCCCCCTTGAATTCCTTGGTGATTATTAAGAGTTGAAAGCCAAGTGAAGCTTTTATTACACTTGGTACATGTAAATGGTTTGCTTCCTGTATGGGCCATTTGGTGAATTTTTAGAGATGAAAGCCGAGTAAAGCTTTTATTACACTCAGCACATGGGAATGGTTTGTCTCCTGTGTGGATCCTTTGGTGAATTTTTAGAGATGAAAGCCGGGTGAAGCTTTTATTACAGTCAGTACATGTGAATGGTTTGTCTTCCATAGGAATCCTGTGGTGAATTTTTAGAGATGAAAGACGGGTGAAGCTTTTATTACAGTCAGCACATGTGAATAGTTTGTATTCCATAGGAATCCTTTGGTGAATTTTTAGAGATGAAAGCCGGGTGAAGCTTTTATTACAGTCAGTACATGTGAATGGTTTGTCTCCTGTGTGGATCCTTTGGTGAATTTTTAGAGATGAAAGCCGGGTGAAACTTTTATTACACTCAGCACATGGGAATGGTTTGTCTCCTGTGTGGATCCTTTGGTGAATTTTTAGAGATGAAAGCCGGGTGAAGCTTTTATTACAGTCAGTACATGTGAATGGTTTGTCTTCCAGGAATCCTTTGGTGAATTTTTAGAGATGAAAGCCGGGTGAAACTTTTATTACAGTCAGTACATGTGAATGGTTTGTCTTCCACAGGAATCCTTTGGTGAAGTTTTAGATTATTATCACACTCAGTACATGTTATTGGTTTCTCACCTGTGTGACTCTTTTCATACACTTGGAGCTCTGAGAACCAGATGAAGCTCTTATTACACCTTATTCACGTGAATTCTTTCTCATCATTCTTTCCTTTCCCCTCTCTTTGGTTGAGTTTATTAGTCACGTGATCGCTGTTATTATTTTGGAAAAATGACTCATTTCTCAGGTGTCTCTGGTGCTCAGGAACATTTATGAGCTCCCTGTCACTTCTCTCATACTCAGTGACTCCATCCAGTGAGTCTTCTGCAGCATCTCTCTGCCTCTTCTCTGATCACTGGAGATGATTCATTATGTTTCTCCTCTCAGTCTTCTGTGAAATATTCTCACAGACATTTCCTGATTGCCCTGGGATTTGTTCCATTTTTACCTGATGTTCTTTTTGATTTCCCTCTCTCTTCCTTTCCTGAGTGACTTCATAATCTGCTGAATAGAAATGGAAGGCATCAATCATGTGTTAGAGTACATCTTTTCAATCTGTTCGAATCTTGTGCATACCAAATCTAATTAACATGATGCTCATTCTATCTCTCCCCCTAGAAGAAGGAGGCAAGCACATTTTGCCTGTGGGTCTCATTCTGTTCTCTTCACTCTGATGTGTGACTATACAAGGTCATAAACTCAGACATCAGATTGGTGGATGAATATGAGACACTTCTTCTCTGGAATGCTAGTACTAACCTACTCTCACCTATACCTAGAAGCACATTCTGTAAATTTTGTTACCACAAAATACTTTTTGGCCTGATATAAAAGCCTCAAGATTGGTGGGTATGTCCTGCATACAACAAAATTAGTTACACACCAGAATAATGTCCTCAGCCAAACCATTCCAACTATGTACGACATGTAAATTCTATGATTAGCTAAAATCTATGACATGAACTTTATTCCAGAGCATCCAATTTACTCTAGGAGCTGAGCAACTACTGGAGTTCTTCACTGCATATTCTAATTACTAAACAGAAAAAATAAAATGTTTTTTTTTCTATCTCTATTTATTTTATTTAACATGACGGAAGAGAAAGGGGCTGGAGCAGGACAAATAGAGTTTCTCCTTTGCTATACAGAGTCTACTCTAGTCCATTAATGACAAGTGGAGAAGGACAGATTAGGGAGAAAAGTGGCTCCTCCCTGCTCCAGGCTCCCCTTCTCTTCCTGCTCTCTACATGCTGGCGGGAAGAGGAGATGCTGGGGCAGGAAGCAGAGGGCTGTTCTCTGGGGCACTGTCTAACAGAAATGGGGCAACGTCCTCATGAGTCCAGGCCTTACTCTTTCAATAGATTGTTAACTTCCTTCTCTTATGTGTTCATGCAGTGTTGTGTACACCTTGTAGCGCTGTAAATGACAAGTAGTAGTAGTTTGTAACTATTACCAAGGTACACCAAGGACATTCAAAAGGCAGGTAGTACACTGGTGAAGAAGCACTGTGTTAGAGGGCTGTGGCTGTTTCTGAGATATTCCCTCTGGAAAATAAGAGGAAAGACAAGTTATATTGCACTGGTATGTTCATGCGTGGGTTTCTTATTTGCAAACCACTGATGATGGTTAATGTTTTCCATGTGCAGCCGAGAAATAAGAATCCCTTAACATACAGGTACTATCTAGGAATCTGTAGTTGTTCAGCTTGTTTTGTTTTCCAATGGGGGTTGCTGGTGTTCTAGAGTATTTGCAGTGCTGATTTTCCATAGGTAGGGTTGGTGCAATTTGAGTTCTTGATGCTGGTGCCAAGTCTCCATCAGCAGGGTTTTTTGTTATGATGCTTAATGTCTAGCAGTTGAGGGATTAGTAGTGGTGTCACTGATGTGAAACTAAAATTTGAATAGAATTTTTTTGTATGTTGAGATGTAAAATGAAACATCCTACTTGTGTTCTGCATCTGTTGTTGGGGGAGTTTTATTGATGAGTCTGGGAGTGTTCCATATGAATGAATTATGCCCTATCAGACTGATATTCAAAGCTGATTAGGAGTTCATTAGCAAATGCATAATTATCCTAACCATGCATTCTCAAAAAATATGCAGATAATATCAGGTTTTTAAATTGCAGAATGGACAGATATTATGGGGTATGTTTACTAAACTGCGGTAATGTGATTCGCGTTAGGATCCGCGGTAGAGGCAGAAACCCCAAATAAGGACATGGACGGTACATTGTTACTGATAACGCGCGTTACAAGGCGTCATAAATTAATGAGCGTTACATGGCATGTTACCATGCGTTAATCTTAAGAAGGTGCGCAGATATGAAACACTGAAACAGAGCTGTAGCACAATGGTTACTGCACTGACTGATGGTAAGGGTTCATGGGTTTGATTCCCCAGTGTGCCTAATGCATAAAGCTGGCTAAGACATCACCCTTTATGTTTAAGTAGTGATTGTTGAGACATTTTACTTTTATTTTCATTAGCGCTGCCAGCAAACACACCCTCACGGTGGCATAACCTAAGGTGCCGCATAAGGCACCCCATAACATACTCCATAGGGTACATTATAAAGTGCACTGTCCACCAATGCACCCTATAATGTCCCCTATAGAACACCTAATAAGGCGCCTTTTGGGGCACCTTAAGGTTCCAGTATTCTGGGGGTGTTTTTGCTGGCAGCACCAATGTACATTAAAAAATAGACAATGCCTTAGATAGCCCTATCAAATAACCCCACCATGGGTTTGAACCCATGACCTCTGGCTACACAGGCAGCAAAATAACCAGTGGGCTACAGCTCTATACCTGCTAACAAGCCCCTGGCAGGCTGCAGAAGGACTGCACGTCACCACACAAACTGACTGCTGTGGTTACCAAGATAGGGTTAACCCACCCGTACCCATGATGCACTGCACATGCAAATCAGCAGTCCACAGATGGGCACAAGATGGGGTATGCACCCCCACAGCACCTCGGCCTGGTAGGGGGAACTGACCGTGTGTGGTACTGGCACAGAGTAGCCACAGACCGTCACATTGTGCGGGTACTGTGCTCCCCCTGAGGGTGAAGTGGGGCGCCCAGCACCAGGTCCACAGCACCTTTATTGACTGAAATACGCCATGCTGCAGGTCCCCATCAGTGTGTGATAGGTAGTTTTTGCAGATGCACCTACATCTGTGTCCTTCTGTACTTCTCAGTCACGTCTAGCAATTATGGGCTATGATGCACCCAGAATAGTGCATATCCTATGTTGGTGAAGGTGAAGGAGGGGAGGGGAGTGTTTGGACCCATAGGCAGATTATGTACCACCACACAACCCATGCTCAGGGTGGGAAACAGGATCACTCACCAATAGATCCACACTCTACCTCCCTGCAATGGTAGCAGTAGAGGGGACCATCAACCCCAGTCCTGCTGGGGAACAGACACCCTACAGGGCAGGCAATGCCGAGCTGTACACATCCATAAAGCAATAGCAGACAGACAGTAGGCCTAGAAATGCCCAGCTGCCCTCCACCACTATCTGACATTCTCCAGCAGCAAGCCTCCAGCCAGACACATACTAGCTGTAGACAGTCCATAGTGCATGTTCCTGGAGAAGATGCATGTACCCAGAACTGGGATGTCAGCATACATACCAAGCAGGTAAGTCAGTGATTGGGCCCCAAAAGAGAACCCATAAATATCAGATGAGGGAAGTACAATGTAGCACTATGGGGGAACCTAGCCATGCCGTGGTCACTGCTCTGTCAGGGTGAGAGTGACCTTCCAGCAGGACATGCTGTGGCCACCCTGTCCGTTCAGGTGGTGGCCGGGCACTACAATGTCCAAGCCATTGCCCTATGCCCTGTGCAGATGCATCCAGGCCAGGCTACCCTATCCAGGCTATTCCCACAGTACCTTGCTCTTCATTATGCACATTGGCAGGCCATTATTGGCAACAGTGCTAGCAGTGTGGGCTGTGGAGGGTGTTTGCAGCCACCACACACTGGATAGACAGACACACACTCCCCACACCTATGCCAGCATTGTGCAACTATAGAGGTGTTTGGCAGCCCTGGCCACCGCACCAGTCCTGGGCACAGTGCAGGCATGGCATGGCTATGTTACGCAATACTGTTGGGGTCATTCCCCAGGGTGGTAAACACTGTCAGAAACAAGACCTGTAGCACACTGCACAGACATCAGAAAGGTTGCTATGATGCAGCTCAATCAGCAAATTGTGCTTAACTTTGGAATTGCTATCTGTCAATAATCATAGCAACTGTTTGATAGATGTTTACCGTATTCCCAGGTTTAGGGTGGCATTGCCAAGGTATGCAAGTGCTAGTATTGGGAGATGCACGCAAGGCCCAACATCATGCCGCTCCAGGAGGCAATGGATAATGCAGCCTGTGGGTGCGGGTATGTCTGCCCCTATTGGCCACTTCTTCAAGGGCAGAGGTTCCCAACTCCAGTCCTGGTGGGCCAAACACTTTTTGGGTTTTCATGCTGTCCCTCATGAATATGTATGAGATACATCTGCATACTATGGGGGCGGCGCATAGAAATGCAACACAGGCATCTTTATTAGAGGCAGCATGGAACCTGGATGGTGTTTGGCCCTTCAGGACTGCATTTGGGAGACTGCTCTAGGTAATGCGCATGTTTATGGTGTCTGTGCTCTGAAGGGTAAAATGTAGGTGTTTTGGGCATGTTTACATCATCTGCAATAAAGGTTCTGTCTGTATTAGCACATCTTAGTAGTAGGTAAAAATGGGGACTGGGTTGGCAGGAACCACACCTGGGACTTGAACCTGTAACCTTCTGCTCCTGCACACACTGGCTGTGTGCACTGCACCACTGTGTTGCCACAGAAACAGTACTTCCCTGGTGATACCATGACTGATACCATGATACCAGGGCCTGTCTGTTGCAGTACATAGCACCCACCTACATAGGGCTAGGCCATGGTCTGCTCTGGGCAGCTGCCACTGCCCCCTCCACCACCAGTATCCCTCTGCCATCATGCTGACATTCCCTTCTGTTGGTGGTGCTGGTGGAGCGCAGTCTCAGGCCATCCAGTGTGCGGGTAGGTGGCTGCCTATGGTGCAGGTTCTGGGGTAGGGGTGCCTGCATAGGTGTCCACGCTTCCCCCCAGCACCGCCTGCCAATGTTCTGTGTCCTTGGGGGTTGCTGCTGGCTACTATCCCCTGTGACACTGTGGGAAACACAGTCATGCCCATGTTGGGCCTTCAGCAGTTGCTGTCTGGCTGCTCTGCTGTTTCAGCATTCGTATGGGTCACCTAGGCATCACCCTAGTCCGCACTGTGGCCCAGCTGCACCATAGCATGTGCCGCCTGTGGCCCTCTGTATCCCTTTTTCCGGCATCTGTCCAGTTGCCATTCCGACATGCCCGCCCTGACGTTGCCGCACATACGAACGCCATAGGAAACCTGTCCGATGGAGAGCAAAACCCTGATCAGCGCTTTCACTGTGGGCTCATTCACCTTGTATGGGGACAGAGCATAGACCCTTCCACGATTAATATCTTTTTTTTTAAGCTTTCTTGGGGGGGGGGGTTGATGTTGCCCATTAATATCACTATTGGCCAGCTTGGTTATGGTTTTTTTCCAGTTTGTTGAGGTCATTTTCAATGTTTATGTGCCCTTTTGTTCTGTGCACATGTATCACACCTATCACTTTTTGTAGGTTTTCCTGCCTATGCTGTACATTGCTGACACATAAATGGTTTCTCTCCCCTGCAAATGTGCATCTAACAGCAGGTTTTCAATCGCGTTAGGATTCAGCTCTTCAGATCAGCGCGTTAGTGTGAAAGGAGCCTCTCCCCGCCCACCCTACACCCATTGACCCCTTCTCTCCACCCTCTCTCCACCTTCTGTGGTGTTTTATTTATTTATTTAACATCTTTTATATACCGCACTATTTATAATCAGCGCGGTTTACATAGAACAATAAAACATCAGATAAGATACATATTATCTGTTTTTTACATGGAACAGGGACAAAAACTTGGGTAACCGGGGTAATTAATTATAATGAATAATATTAATTGAACTATTTACATATGGACGGCTTATTGTATGAAGAGAACTTTGTTAGGATGAGAGACAGGTGTGTGGTGTTACTGGGTTGGAAGAGGTTACGTGTTAAGAACGGGATTGTTGCTATTTGAGTGAGCTTGTGTTACTGTATTCTCTGGGAAATATTTGATGAAAAGGTAATGCTTCAAGGCCTTTTTAAACTGGAACTTTACGATCGTTAAGTTACGTTAACGCGCGTTATGAGATGTTAACGATCGTTAACGCATTATAATGCGCGTTATGTAATGTTACCGCAGTGTAGTAAACATACCCCTATGTGTATTCTTGTGGGGCAAATCTAGACCAGAAAATTATCCTGAGAGTGGCAATATTCAGCCATTATTCAGATAACATAGTAACATAGTAAATGACGGCAGATAAGGACCAGTATGGTCCATCTAGTCTGCCCAGTACAATGTCAAGAGTAGGTACACCTGCCGCTCTTGTTTAGGAGTGAACCCACCACTCCATGTAGAGCACCCTTATTTGTTGAGGAATTAGATGGTTCACTTTATTTTGATATATTTTTGTTGCTGTAAAGAGATCCACTGTGTCTGTCCTAAGCCCTTTTGAACTCCGTCACCATGTTTGCCCCCACCACTTCCATCAGGAGGGCATTCCAAGCATCCACTACCCTTTCAGTGAAAAAATATTTCCTGACATTGTCTTTCAATTTACCAATTTGTAGCTTCATGTTTATGCCCTCTAGTTTGCAGCTTCTCCGTCTTTGGAAGAGGTTTGTTTGTTCATTATTTCTCTTTAAGTATTTAAAGGTCTGAATCATATCTCCCCTCTCCCTCCTCTCCTCCAAAGTGTACATGCTTAGGTCTTCAATTCTCTTCTCATACGGCTTATGATGCAGGCTCCAAATCATTTTGGTCACCTTCCTCTGAACAGTTTCCAGTCTTTTTACATCCTTTGCAAGATATGGTCTCCAAAACTGAACACAGTATTCCAAGTGAGGCCTCACCAGTGACTTGTACAGTGGCATAAGTACTTTCTGCTGGTGATTCCTCTTTGTATGTGGCCCAACATCCTCCTGGCTTTTGCCACCGCCTTGCCGCATTGTTTTGCCACCTTGAGATCTTCAGAAATAATCACTCCAAGGTCTTTCTCCTGATCTGTGCACACCAACCTCTCACCCCCTATCGCGTACATTTCCCTTGGATTTCTGCTACCCAAGTGCATGACTCTGCACGTCTTCACATTAAATCTTAATTGCCAAGCATTAGACCATTCTTCCAGCTTTTGTAGATCTTTCCTCATGTTAACCACTCCCTCGGGGGAGTCCACTATGTTGCAAATTTTTGTGTCATATGCAAAAAGACAGACTTTTCCATGCAGTCCTTCAGCAATATCACTCACAAATACATTAAACAGTGCCGGACACAGGACCAACCCCTGGGGCACCCCGCTAATCACCTTCCTTTCATCTGAGTGAGCTCCATGTACCATCACCTTCTGTCGTCTGTCAGTCAACCAATTTCTGATCCAATTTACCATCTTGGGATCTATCCCCAAACTACTGAGTTTATAGATAAGCCTACTATGAGGAACAGTATCAAAGGCTTTGCTGAAATCCAGGTAGATGATATCCATCGCATGCCCCTGATCTAGTACCCTGGTCACCCAGTCAAAGAACTCAATCAGATTTGTTTGGCAAGATCGTCCTTTGGTAAAACCATGTTGCCTCGGGTCTTGCATCCTGTTGGTTTTGAGAAAGTTCACTATTTGCTCTTTCAGGGGTGCCTCCATTACTTTTCCCGCCACTGAGGAAAGGCTGACAGGCATGTAGTTTGACACTTCTTCCCTGTCACCACTTTTGTGTAGAAGTATGACATCAGCCCTTCTCCAGTCCTGAGGAATCTCTCCTGTTTCCAAGGATCTGTTGAAAACATCCTTTAACGGCCCTGCAAGAACCTCTCTGAGCTCTTTCAGTATCCTGGGATGTATCTCATCTGGTCCCATAGCTTTGTCCACTTGTAGCTTTGCAAGTTGTTCTAACACTTCGTCTTCTGTGAATGGTACAGTATCTACTTCACTCCCATTTTTATATTTGGGAGTCACAGGTGGCCCTTCTCCAGTACTTTCTTTAATAAAAACAGGGCAGAAGTATTTGTTTAGCAATTTTGCTTTTTCAATGTCATTTTCCACGAGTGCGTTCCCAGCACTTCTGAGTCCTGCAATTCCACCTCTGATCTTCTTCCTTTCCCCAATATACCTGAAGAAAATTTTGACACCACACTTCACACCTTTAGCCATCTTTTCCTCTGCCTTTGATTTTGCTATCCTTATTTCTCTCTTTGTCTCTTTGAGTTTGATCCTGTATTCTTTCCTGTGTTCCTCTGTTTGCAAGCTTTTGAATTTTGCGAAAGCTGTGTTTTTTGCCTTTATTTGAGCAGCCACTTCTTTGGAAAACCAAATAGATTTTCTTCTCTTGTTTTTGTTTACTTTTCTTACATATTTATCTGTTGCCCCTTTTATTGCCACCTTTAGTTTAGCCCATTGCAATTCCACTTCCCTTATCTCCTTCCACCCTGTCAGCTCCTCCTTTAGGTACTCGGCCATTTTATTGAAGTCGGTGTTTTTGGACTTTGAGCTTGCTGTGATCAGCCTGTACTATGGCTTTTATCTCAAACCACACCGTGTGATGATCACTGCTGCTCACAGGGGCACTCACGCAGACATTAGACTGCTAGGAGTAAAATGCTGGTTTTGCAAGTAAGTCAATATTGGCTGTGGCAGCCAGGATAAAGTACTTAGCTGTAGGTCAGTCACCCCGATTCCACTGTAAAACAGGCAAAGTCCTGTAGTCGGCTGCACAGTGTTTCACAGCAGCTCACACTCCTTTATAGCCATGGACTGGACGCCTTCCTTCTCCCGACCTGCCCGCAGGTTTTGAGATATTGCTTCAGCATAACATTGGAGTTCCTTCCAGCATTAAAGGTTACTTTGAGAGATAGAATCAAACAGAGCTTCACGCTACTATGCATAACATTAATATTATTAATTATCATCAACAGCATAGCAGTGTGAAGCTCTGTTTGATTCTCTCTCTAAAAGTAGCCTTTAATGCTGGAAGGAACTGACCAGAGGGGTGACTGACCTACAGCTATGTACTTTATCCTGGCTGCCACAGCCAATATTGACTTACTTGCAAAATCAGCGTTTTACTCCTAGCAGTCAAATATCTGGGTGAGTGCCCCTGTGAGCAGCAGTGATCATCACATGGTGTGGTTTGAGATAAAAGCCATGGTACAGGCCGATCATAGAAAGCTCAAAGTCCTAAACTTGAAACCCAAAGCTCCTCAGTCTGTGCCACACTTACAGGCTGTCGGCCTTCAGCATTGCATTTGCCGCATAGCTCGTGCTGACAGCATTTTAAACCTTTTTTTCCTCAAAAAGAAATGGTCTTCAGGCTTACTTTAATTTTTTTTCCCAACACAGGGGTATGTTTACTAAACCGCACAATTGTGCGTGTCACACTAACAGGCCCGCTGATGTGCGATAGGGGCGTGGAAAGGCATTCCGAGGGCGGAGGAAGGCTCCCGAGGGGCAGAGGGACGGGGTCAATGGGTGGAGAGTGGGAGGGGAGAGGCTCCCCGCACAGGAGCGGGGCTGAAAATCAACCTAAAAAATATCGCGAGTGAAAACTTCGCGTTAGAGCTGATTTAAAGGGAAGAGAAACCATTTCCGTCAGCAATGTACAGCAAAATCGGGGAAACCTACAAAACGTGAGCAGTGTGATACATGTGCATAGAACAAAATTGCAAATAAAACCTGAAAATGACCACAAAAAATATGTTAAAAATTATAATTCAGCTGGGCAATAGTGATAGCAATGGGCAACAATAAAAAACACTCCCAGGAAAGCTCCGTAGACCCTTCCAAAAAACATTTCCTTTTTTTGGAGCTTGATCATGGTATTTTTCCCCTTTTTTCAATGTCCTTTATGAGGTTTATTTTCCCTTTTGTCTCCATACAAGGTAAATGAGCCCACAGTAAAATTGTGCAGAGCAGGGTTTCTGACTCGTCCGGCCAGGTTTCCTATCACCAGTGACTGCACTGTCACTGTGGCCACAGTGTGGTGCAGCGGACACAGCCAGTGCCTGCAGGACCAGAGGGTCACAGGTTCAAATCCCAGCTGGGGCTCCTGCCAACCCAATCCCCATAGTTTCACCCGCCACTAAACAGTGATAGTAACAACACTCCTTTATTGTTGAGAACATAAGCATGGTCCAAACACCTATATTTAACCCTACACCACACACACACCATAACAATGGCCATTACCTACAGCCGAGTCCCCCAAATTCAGTCCTGGAGTGCCATAACTCAATCAGGTCATATACTTTTTCCAAGAGAAGGACATGTCTGCATGTTGGCGGTGTTGAAGGGGGAAGTGGCTGCAAGCCACAGCTGACAGTGGCCTAGGCCTGTGCAGGCTGGCACCATCCACCGCAACACAGTCTCTGTCGGATGTACAATCATGGACTCCCCAGGGAATGCAGCATATCTGTGGCAACACGGTGGTGCAGTGCACACAGACAGTGTGTGCATGAACAGAAGGTCACAGATTCAAATCCTAGCTGGGGCTGCTGCCAATCCAGTCCACATATTTTTCCCACAACTAAACCATGATAGTACGGACAAACCGTTATTGCTGAGAGCATACGCATGGTTAGTATGCCTATATTTTACCCCACCAAGCACAGACACCATAAACAGGTGCATTACCTAGAGCAGAGTCTCCCAAATGCAGTCCTGGAGGGCCCCATACCATGCAGGTTCCATGCTGCCTCTAATAAAGATGCCTGTGCTGCATATCTATGCACCACCCCCATGGTATGCAGATGTAGCTCATGCATATTCATGAGGGACAGCATGAAAACCCGAACAGTGTTTGGAACACTAGGACTGGAGTTGGGAAACTCTGCCATAAAGCAGCAGCCAACAGGGGCAGACACAACCACACCCACAGGCCCCATTGGCCAATGCCTCCTGGAGAGGCAGGACATTGGGCCCGGCGTGCATCTCCCAATACTAGCACTTGCATACCTTAGCAATGCCACCTGACACCTGGGTAAACGTTACACACATATCAAACGTTTCCTATGATTAATGGCAAGTCCTACGTTAAGCTCAGTTTGCTCTTTGAGCTCCATCATGACAATGTTTCTGATGTCTGCGGTGTGTGCTGCAGGTCTGGTCTCTGACAGTGTTTACCACCCTGGGGAGTGACCCCCAACAGTATTGCGTACCATATCCATGCCTGCACTGTGGCCAGGACTGGCCAGGGCTGCTAAACTCCTCTATAGTAGCACAATGATGGCATAGGTATGGGAGTGTGTGTCTGTCTATCCAGTGTGTGGTGGCTGCAAACACCCTCCACAGCCCACACTGCCAGCACTGTTGCCAGTATTGGCCTGCCAATGTGCATAATGAGAAGCAAGGTACCATGGGTATAGCCCGGACAGGGTGGCCTGACCAGGATGCATCTGCACAGGGCATAGGGCACTGGCTGGGACATTGTAGTGCCTGGCCACCACCTACACAGATAGGGTGACCTCACTATGTCCTGCTGTGAGATCATTCTCACCCTGACCTATATACATTAAAGTACAAGGGCATAGCAGAAAATATACCACATATGTGGAGAGACAGGTAGTGTCCCAAGATCGTTTATATAAACGTGACTCCTGGGGTTTATACCATTCAATCCCCGATAATGTAGTGGCACAATATGGCTTCCCCTCTGGTCGGTTCATGAACCAGCTGCTCCAAGAAGCAGTCATTTATGTCATCTAGAAACTTTATCTCCCTAGCATGTCCTGCCCTGACACTGACCCAGTCAATACCGGGGTAATTGAAATCACCCATTATTATTACTGTATTGTAACTTTTGTTAGCTTCCTTGATTTCTTTGAGCATTTCATCATCCGTTTGTTCATTCTGGCCAGGCGGTCAATAGTACACCCCTACTGCCATCACCTTCCTCTTCATACGTGGAATTTCAATCCATAGTGATTCTACAGCAAATTTTGTTTCCTGCAAAACTTTAATCCTTTCTGACTCGATAACCTCTCTAACATAGAGCGCAACCCCTCCACCAATTTGATCAGTTCTATCATTACGATATAGTTTGTATCAAAGTATCACAGTGTCCCACTGGTTATCCTCCTTCCACCATGTCTCTGAGATTGCAATCATATCTAAACTCTCATTTAATGCTATATATTCTAACTCTCCCATCTTATTGTTTAGACTTCTAGCATTTGCATACAAGCATTTTAGAGACTGTATTTTATTAATATTAATTGTGGCTATTGGTAGGCATGGGTAATTTTGAATCTTTACGCTGTGTCTGCACCATACTCAAGGGCATTTGAGCTACTTTACTCTTTTTTTGAACCTCACTGCTTTTGGTAGTATCCTTCAAGGATACCTTCTTCCGAACCATGCGCTCTTGGGCGACTGTCGGCTTTCCCCTATTTTGTAGTTTAAAAGCTTCTCTATCTCCTTTTTAAAGGTTAATGCCAGCAGTCTGGTTCCATCCTGGTTAAGGTAAAGCCCATCCCTATGGAAGAGTCTCTCCTTTCCACAGAATGTTTCCCAATTCCTAATAAATCCAAAACCCTCATCCTTGCACCATCGTCTCATCCACGCATTGACACTCCGGAGCTCTGCCTGCCTTTTGGGTCCTGCACGTGGAACGGGAAGCATTTCGGAGAACGCTACCCTGGAAGTTCTGGATTTCAACTTCCTACCTAAAAGCTTAAATTTAGCCTCCAGAACTTCCCTACCACATTTTCCTATGTCGTTGGTACCGACATGTACCAAGACAGCAGACTCCTCCCCAGCACTATCTAAGATCCTATCTAGGCGGTGCGTGAGGTCCACTACCTTCGCACCAGGCAGGCATGTTACCAGGCGATCCTCATGTCCACCAGCCACCCAGCTATCTACATTCCTAATGATTGAATCACCAACTATAACAGCTGTCCTGACCCTCCCCTCATGGGGACATGGCCCTGGAGAAACGTCCTCGGTGCGAGAGGGTTTTACATCACCTGGAGGACAGGTCCTAGTTACAGGATCACTTCCTGCCACACCAGGGTGATGCTCTCCTGTCACGTGACCTCTCTCCTCCATGGCAACAGGGATGCTGCCAGACTGGAGGTGGGACTTCAGGACTATATCCCTGTAGGTCTCGTCCATGTACTTCTCTGTCTTTCTTATGTCTTCCAGGTCTGCTAATCTAGCCTCTAGAGAACGGACTTGTTCCCTGAGAGCAAAGAGCTCCTTGCACTTAGTGCATATGTAGGACCTCTCACCAACTGGGAGAAAATCATACATGTGACACTCAATGCAAAAGACTGGAAAGCCCTCATCTCGCTGCTGGACTGTTGTCTGCATCTTAGTTTAAAGCTTGTGCTTAGGTCTTTAAATTCTATACTTACTAAGGGTTGGTGTAGATGCTTATACTAATAATAGTGTATCTAATACCTCTAATATATCTTGTTCACCTGAAGCTTAATTAATCTCAGGTCCTGAATGTATGACTGATTTGGATAAAGTGCTGCACCTGAGAGCAGCCCCTTTCCTCTAAGACGTGTAAGTACCTATAAAGCTACAGTTACCCCAGGGGCGGGTGGGTGTTTGGGAGGGAGGGAAATAAGACCTATTAAAAGAGCGCTGTTACAAGGTACCCTGCCCTATACCCTCAGCAGGGGGGGAGGGGGTTAGTCCCTCAGGTAGGCTAGAGCAGGAAAAAAAGTTTAAAATGCATCAGGTTCTGGGGAAAGAGCACGGAGATATATTTAATTTAAAGTAACAGTTAACCTGGCTACCACACAAAGGCCAGTTAGTTGAGAGAGGCAGGGTAAGTTATACAGCTGAGAAAGCTGAAGTGCAAAAGTAAAGGGAACAGGGAGGTGAAGTAGCACACCAATAAAGACAACAATAGATAATTAAATAAACAGCTAGAACTCACAGCAAAGTTGTCACATGAGTTAAATATCCACCTCTCTAGCAGAGCAGTGTGAGGGCACTGCTCTTCCCAGAGCAGAGAGAGGCAAACAGAACAGACTATGCACATGTGGGAGGAGACAGGAATAAGGGCTACACAATACCTCAGAGGGGGGGGGGGGGAGGGGGTAGTCCAGTAAAATGGCAAGAGTAGGTGCACCTGCCACTCCATGCAGGTCACCCCTCCCCATGTCTTTGTTTAGGGGTGAACCCACCTCTCTGTGTAGGACACCCCTCTTTGTTGAGAAATTAGTTAAGTTTATTTTTATTTTATCCTGTTGCTGTAAAGGGATCCACCTTGTCCATCCCATGCTATTTTGAATTCTGTCACTGTATTTGCCCCCACCACTTCCATTTGGGAGGGCATTCCAAGCATCCACCACCCTTTTAGTGAAAAAGTATTTCCTGACACTGCCTTTCAGTTTACCCCCTTGAAACTTCATGTTATGCCGTCTAGTTTTACAGTTTCCCCGTCTTTGGAAGAGGTTTGTTTATTCATTAATTCTCTTTAAGTATTTAAAGGTCTGAATCATTTCTCCCCTATCCCTCCTCTCCTCCAGAGTGTACATATTTAGGTTTCGAGTCTCTTCTCAAAAGGCTTCTGACGCAGGCTCCAAATCATTTTGGTCGCCTTCCTCTGAACCGTTTCCAGTCTTTTTACATCGTTTGTGAGATGTGGTCTCCACAACTGAACACAATATTCCATGTGAGGCCTCACCAGCAACTTGTACAGTGGCATTAGTATCTCTTCCTTTCTGTTGGTAATTCCTCTTTGTATGCAACCCAACATCCTCCTGATCCTGGCTTTTGCAACTGCCTTGTCACACTGCTTTGCGACCTTGAGATCCTCAGAAATAATTACACCCAGGTCCTTCTTCTGGTCCATGCACACCAACCTCTTTCCTCTATCGCGTACATTTCCCTTGGATTTCTGCTTCCCAAGTGCATGACACTGCACTTCTTTATATTAAATCTTTTTTTTTTAATTTCTTTATTTATATTTTCCAACAAAATACAAACAAAAAAGAAAACCAAATTACAGTAAATTAAATACACAATCCTTCTCTGGAACATGAGATAAACAAAGGCTGATCACAGCACACTCCACCCTGTCCCTCCCATCATCATGCAATCATCAGGGGCCATATGAAAGAAACATAAAAGATCTGCAAGCCTGCAAGGCCTGCAGGGGGCTATAGAAAGGGAAGCACTCCACTACAGAGAAATAAGAAAATGTGTCCGGTAACATCTTCCACTTAAGAAAGAAAAGGATGCAAGGAGAACTGCCGCACCATGGTATTTGCACCCATGAGTTGCATAGGCAGAAGTGTACCACCATAGGCCTCAACCAAGATCTATTGTATGTTTCCAGTTAGAAATAATGGACATAGGCTTATATGTATTAAAGCTGTTAATGTGGTGCAGCCTTTCTGCCCCCTTACCATGAACAGGTAGAACTTCTGAGAATGCTACAGTGTTAGCAATGGGCTTGAGTTTCTCTCCCAGAGTCTGGAAGTCCCTTTGAACTGCAGAGGCACTGTTTCTAGCCAGGTCATTTGTACCCAAGTGGATGACAACATGAATTTTGGAAAGCTCACTTTCTGCGCTACTTCAACAATATGGTTTGTATTCCTGCTGGCTGAAGAGCCTGGGAGGCATTTGACCATCTTCTGTCCTTTGAACTATGCTCCCAAGTAGGTGCCTCTGATGATGGAATCTGCAAGTAGTGGTAGTTTTCTGTCGTGTGACTTTTTCTTCATATTTAGTGTTTTATCAGTAGATTGGGCATTGACTGTCTCATTTAAGGGCCCTTCAGTTTCCATGGATTGAGCCTCCTCATTAACCAAGGCAGAGAAGGCATTATGCAGGGATATCTCTTGATGTACAGGGTGTCTCTGCATTACAGGTCACAACCTACCAGAGCCCACTGTGATCCATTTGTTTGTTTATTTTATTTATTTATTTTATTTTATCAACATTTTTATACTGCGATTTTCTTCATTTCAATTCCGGTTTACATTGAACAGAATAATCAGTACAGATTAGGTTTACATGGAACAGGAATAACTATGTACATTAAGCAGAAAAATTAACTTTGATAACTATATACAGGATGATCTTGTGTTGCAGTGGTAAGTTGCATGAGGGTCCTTGTTTGGTTGTGTGGGGTGCTGTATGTTTGATTCTTTGAGGGAGCGGTGGTGGACTTTGTTCGGTTTGTATTCTAGATGAGGTGTGTTTCATTGCAGCTAGTTCTTCCCTTAGTAGAGTCAATTCTTTATGCATGGCAGCTAACTTGAGGCATATAGGGCAAGCTCTTAGGTTCCAAATGATTCTTCTCAGAATGAAAGCACCACAGTTATTGCACTGAATACACAACATGCTGATTAAGTGGTCCTAGAAGAGAAGAAAAGGTGGATTTAACACCTAATTAAAAAGGATAGATGTCAACGTATGTGACCACTATATAGACAATGCAGCCCTGGGGTGGGTGGGGTTAGGGGTAGGGTGGGCAGGAACCTAAGTGTCCCTGGCCAGTAGGCCTTACATGAACTGAGGGCACACTCAGATATCTGATTTAAAGGCTACGCAAGGAATGTAGGCAGTCAGAATATTCCCAAAAATGAATGTATATCCAACAGTTAAATTCTATATTAGCAAACAAAATGGGCAATAGATAGGAAGGTTGTAAGCTTAGCTGGAAGGAGTCTCTGGAAGCTGTGAAGATTACAGTTAATCCGGTACTTGTACTTTAATTAGCTCCACCCTGTGAGCAGGCTTGCATCATAGACTATATTCAATATCACCCAAACTGATAACCTCTGCATCACCGAATCTTGGCTAAAATGCACTGACTAGGTCATTCTATCTCAGATCACTCCACGATACCATACTGCCTTCAGCTACCTACACACCCACAAGAGAGGTGGTAGGGTATTTATTCTTGTGTGAATGGACCTTAAATTTAAAACATCCCAATCTGTAAGCCACAAGCGCTGTGATTTAATCACAATAGACAACAGACATCTAGCCATTTGTCTTACTTACAGAGTCCCAAACGCTCCTGCTGATGAGACATCCGACATCTTTAAAGCCGAAAGTTCGGCCAGCTCTCCTCATAAGCTGCATATGCTACTAGGTGACCTAAATCTAAGATTTGCATCTAGCAGAGAAGAAGCTGCTTTCCACAAGGCAATGGAATCACTTAACTTCTGCCAAAACCTCAAGGGTCCCTCTCACTGCTCAGGTTCTACTCTGGACCTCATCTTTGTCCCAAAGAACTTTCACTTACAGAACAGCATAAGGACCCCTCTTGCCGTCCCAATACCCTGGTCAGATCACCATGCTATACAATTCAAGATTCACTTCCACCAACAAGGAAAATCACAGAGAATACCCCACTCTAAAAGAAGATTTAAAGAATATAAACTAGTCCAATTCCTCAAAGATATCCTTCCCAGCCTCCCCTAGGACTTTACAGATCCAGATCAGGCAAATAAAACCTGGAACTCCACCATCAATGCAGCAGCAAAGACTCCTTACCAGCCAAACCTTGGAAATAGAGAAGAAAGATCCAAATCTGCCCTGTGGTATTCTGAGGCAATAAGAGAAAAGAAACAAAAACTTTGCCAGCTAGATCCTAAATAGAAACATGACTGGTCACAAGCCACCCTTCAATACCAGAAAATGCAAAGAGACTACAATGATCTGATCAACAAGCACAAACAAGAATACCACACCAACCTTATCTTAAAAGCCAGCAATGAGCCTTGAAAGCTATTTGAAATTCTCTGCACCCTCACGAAGAATCCATTCCACAAAGAAGATACTATCCTCCTCAAATCTTTACAGATTTCCTCAACAAGAACAAACCACCCTTAAGAACTTCACTGCTAAACACCCCCAACACCTCAACTGCAGAACCCAACGTCAAAGACAAATGGTACCAGGATCTCTCATTGAATCATATCACTCCTCATCAACATAATATCATTCTCCCATCTCTGTACATACCGTGTTTCCCCGAAAGTAAGACCTATCCTGAAAATAAGCCCTAGTGCAGATCATGGAGGAGGGCTGCCTGTGTGTGTTCTTGAGGTAGGGGAATGCATTTTTAGATAAATAGGCATTGTTCCTTCACTGCACTTCACCTGCCACCCCCCTGTGCGAACACTGTCTCTTTCTCTCCACTTCTCACGTTTACTTCGGCTTCTCTTTATCTCCCTCGGGCCCGCCTCCACTCCATCCTTATGCTTGGAGAAAAGAAACACCGACGCCGATCTTTTCAATTCATTTGGGGCTGCCCCTTTAAAAAAAAATCATTAATTAGGGAAGAGCCATCAAGGAATCAGCAAAGCTTTGTGTTAGTGCCGTTCTCTGCCTGTCTCGTCTCAGACTGCAGGCTCTCTTGTCAGATCTCTCCCCCTAGACAGCACGGGGGAGAGCCCTGTAACTGGATCACAGGGGCATTTACTGCCTAGAGAAGAGCCACGGCAGTATCAGATGGTGGGGGCACAAGGACGAGAGGCTCGCCGATGGTGCTGCTCTGCTTAAAGCAGTACCGCGGACTAGAGCCCGTTGAAGACCCGTAAGTTTGGCAAAGGCTGGTTACTTCGGGTCTTTTGTTTGGCGGCTATAAAATTCTTGGGCGTCGGAGGTGTGGAAGCGTGAGCATTTTGGTGCGAGGAAAAGGCCCTGCTCAGCTTTAAAATCTGCGGTTTTTATTTTAAATAAAATAATAAGCCCTACCCTGAAAATAAGCCCTAGTGCATCTTTTGGAGCAAAAATAAATATAAGACCCGGTCTTATTTTCGGAGAAACACGGTAGTTGTATATAGTTGATAATTTAAACCCTCCTAGTTGTAACTCCCTGTTCTATGCAAAACTCGTTGCTATAACTGTTAAATGTAAACTGCTTTGTATTGTCGAATAAGCGGTATATAAAACCCGTTAAAAAAAATAAATAACTACGAAGAAAATATTCCGCACCATCACTGTCTAAAACACCAGGACAGCGCCCTCTGACCCCTGCCTTGTCATATGGATCGAATCAGTCAAGGACAAAGTTGTCAACTCTATCCACAACACCATAAGCTCATCCCTATCTCAAGGATACATGCCCCCTGCTCTCAAACAAGTTAACATCCGACTCATCCAAAAAAACAACTCAACAACTCCTCTCTGATCCTGCAACTTTCCGCTCTATTTTCAGCCTGCCCTTTCTATCCAAAATAATTGAAAAGGTGGTGCAGAGGCAACTGCAAGACCATATCGACCTATATGCTCCTCTGGATCCACACCAACATGAATTTCATCCTAACCATGGTGTTGAGACCCTCCTCATTCATCTGCTCAACATACTCCCAAGAGGAATCAACAACATTAAAACTGAATTCCTACTTATCTTTGTTGACATCTCCTTGGACTTCGACACTGTATCACACAGCATCCTCTTAAACCGACTAACTAACATTGGACTTCACAGCACAGCATTCAACTGGTTCCAATTCTACCTCAGTGATAGACAACACAAAAGGTCAAAGTTTGTTCAAACACCTCCACTCTGTTCAGCACAACACAGGGAGTCCTGCAAGGGTCTTCCCTACCTGTCCTTCCTACTTACAACCATTTTGCAGCATCTTCAAGCACCACAAAATTAACTATGCCATTTATGCAGATGACATCATGGTATATTCCCCTATCCATCTCGACATGCCAGACTATACAGCTATCACTAAATGCCTGCAGGAGATGAGCAACTGGCTGGCTTGCAACAAACTCTTAAGTCAACTTCAAAAAATCTGAGGTGCTATTCATAATACGGGACACTTCCTTTACCCCCCATCATCAGTCTCCATCATAGACACTCAAATCCTAGTAAAATTGGAAATACGCTACTTTGGTATCACCCTTGATCACTTTCTAAACTTACAAGCCCACATCAACAGAATCTCCAGGAACACATTCCAAAAGCTCGCTATAATCCAAAGACAAAACCCCACTTCAGTCTGGATCACTTCCGCACGGTCTATCAAGCAGTTATAATCCCCATTCTTGACTATTGTAACTCCTTTTTTGAAGGTATTCCAACTCAAATCACTCATCCCTTGCAACTACCCAGAACAAGGCTGCCCACATCATCACAGGATCCACCAAACATGATCACATAACACCGCTCTTATATCAGCTTCACTGGGTACCAATTACCTCATGTGCCAGATACAAAAACTGCCTTGACTATCTTCAAGATAAGGAAACAACACATCAGCCAGAATTCTACAGGAAATGATAGGCACAAAACTAAACAACAGACCCAAGAAGAGACAGAGCACCAGAGACACCATTTCAATTCCTAGTTCTTACACCAACGAAGAGGGCTCTTTCATTAGCGGCACTCACCAACTGGAATTCTCTTCTAGAGAAGCTCAGGACAACCAAGGGCTTAAAGGACTTCAGAAAATATCTGAAAACCTTCCTTTTCACTGATCACTTCAGAGACAATACCTAGTCGTCCCCCCCCCCCCTCATCTCACATGCCTAAAACAATATCTAACTCTTGTACATATGTTGCAATGTATATATTTTGTATATGTGGAAATCCTGCATGTCACCCCTACCTAGGTTTACACATTGAGTTCTCTGTAATGTTTGTTTTAATGTAAATCACTTTGATTGTACGAGAAGGCGGAATTTTAAAAAAAAACCTTTAAAATAAATTAATAAAAAAATAAATAAAATTGTCCCCTCATTGCAGAGCTTGCTTTCAATCTCCCCCTGAACATTTATGCCACAGAGATTTAAACATCTCTGTCATATCTCCTCTCTCCCATCTTTCCTCCAAAGTATTACTACTGCTTCTCCTCATTACCTTGTCCTCGCTTGGTTTTAAGGGCTCTGTACTGTCTTGGTTCTCCTCTTATCTCTCCCATTGCTCTTTCAGTGTTAGTTCTGGTGGATCCTCCTCTGCTACTATCCCGCTCTCAGTTGCTGTACCCCAAGGATCTATCTTGGGCACACTTCTTTTCTCTCTATATACTATGTTATTATGTTACTCGTTGCTGGTCTCCCTCTGAATCCTCTCTCTCCCCTTCATTCTGTTGAACACTCTGCTGCATGGCTAATCTTCCGCCAGCCTCATCATGCTCATATTGCCCCTCTTCTCAAGTCACTTCATTGCCAAACCACTACTCCTGCTGATCTATAAGTGCATTCACTCTGGAGCTCCTCACTACCTCTCCTCTCTTTTTCTCTCCCTACACCTCTCCTCAGGAACTCCGCCCTTCTTGCACACCTCTTCTATCTGTACTCTTCTCTTCAATTGCTCACTCCAGACTTCGCTCCTTTCGCCTTGCTACTCCTTATGCCTAGAATAAACTACTTGAGTCTGTATATAAGATGCCTTCACTAGCCCTTCCCAAAATTGAGGCTCAAAACTCACCTCTTCGCTGCCACTTTTGTAGGTTGAGTCGCATGATCTCCTTTGTGTTTCCTTACCATTTCCCCCTAGCTGTATCCCATGTCTACAGCTACTGTGTTGTCTGTCTTGACTAGATTTTAAGCTCTGATGAGCACGGACTGTCTTTTACATGTTTCTGTGCAAAGCTGCGTATGTCTTGTAGCACTATACAAATGGTCAGTAGCAGTAGATGGGGGTCTCGGTAGAAAGGAAGGGACAGATGTTTCTGATGTTATAGAGAAAGCTAAAACCTGTTGCTTATATCTTGTGGATGCTGCAGAAAAAGAGAGAATAGAGCCAAAGATGGTATGGAAGGCAGAAGGGAGAGGCCGTATGGTCTTTATCCGCCATCATATTTCTTTATTTACATATAGAAGGTGCCTTGAATACTGGCTAGTAATTTATAATTATTTAATTTTAATGCAAATTGCTTTGCTCGTTTGTATGAAAAGAGGGACATCAAGAGATCATGAAATGAAATCATGTAAGAGATTAACTTTCTCCCTCTGTCACATTATTCACAGCTGATTGGTCAGAGATGTGGGATAATCTCAGAGCAGGGATTTTGGGATCAGGAGATCCAGAAATACCTCTGTGGTCCCAACATGTGATTAGTGTCTTCTTTTTATGTCCAGCGGGTGATGGGGTCACACAGGAAAAGAAGAGAGAGGAGAAGAGAGAAGAATGGGGAAACTCTTTCACACACGAGGTGCCCCCAGCACTCCACCTAAACTCTGACACGCAAGAGAGACATTTTCCACCTACTAAGTGTGAGAGCGGTTTCACTCATAGAGATCACATAAGAAGCCACCTGGTAACCCACACAGCAGAGGGAACTACCCCAACAGATAGGCCTTCTACATCTTATAAAAGCTCTGATTGTGGAAGAAATTTTGCTCTTAAGAAATCCATAACAATGCACCAGAAAATCCACAGGACTGAGAAAAGATTTCAATGTACTGAATGTGAGAAATCTTTCCTCAAAAACTCACAACTAGTGCGTCATCATAGAACCCACACAGGGGAGAAACCTTTTAGTTGTACTGAATGTGGGAAATGTTTCGGCACAAAAGCAGAACTAGTGATGCACTATAGAACCCACACCGGGGAGAAACCATTTAGTTGTACTGATTGTGGGAAATGTTTCCTCTCGAAAGGAAAACTAGTGAGGCATCATCGAACCCACACTGGTGAGAAACCTTTTAGTTGTACTGATTGTGGGAAATGTTTCGGCACAAAAGAAGAACTAGTGACACATCATAGAACCCACACGGGGGAGAAACCTTTTAGTTGTAATGATTGTGGGAAATGTTTCCCCTGGAAAGGAAATCTAGTGAAGCATCATCGAACCCACACAGGGGAGAAGCCTTTTAGTTGTACTGATTGTGGGAAATGTTTCAGCACAAAAACAGAACGATGTGTTCATCATAGAACCCACACAGGGGAGAAACCTTTTAGTTGTACTGAATTGGGGAAATGTTTCGGCACAAAAGCAGAACTAGTGTTGCACTATAGAACCCACACAGGGGAGAAACCATTTAGTTGTACTGAATGTGGTAAATGTTTCAGCAGAAAGGCAGATCTAGTGTTGCACCATAGAACCCACACGGGGGAGAAACCTTTTAGTTGTACTGAGTGTGGGAAATGTTTCCTCTCAAAATCACATCTAGTGAGGCATCATCGAACCCACACTGGTGAGAAACCTTTTAGTTGTACTGATTGTGGAAAATGCTTCCGCTTCAAATCAAATCTAGTGCTGCATCATAGAACCCACATGGAGGAGAAACCTTTTAGTTGTTCTGATTGTGGGAAATGTTTCCTCTCGAAAGCAATCTAGTGAGGCATCATCGAACCCACACTGGTGAGAAACCTTTTAGTTGTACTGATTGTGGGAAATGTTATGGCACAAAAGCAGAACTAGTGTTGCACCATAGAACCCACACGGGGGAGAAACCTTTTAGTTGTACTGATTGTGGGAAATGTTTCCTCTTGAAAGCAAATCTAGTGAGGCATCATCGAACCCACACTGGTGAGAAACCTTTTAGTTGTACTAATTGTGGGAAATGTTTCTTCTCAAAAGGAAATCTAATGATGCATCATCAAACCCACACAGGTTGAGTAACCTTTACTTGTACTGATTATGGGAAATGTTTCCCCAGAAAAGCACAACTAGTGCTGCATCATAGAACCTACACAGGGGAGAAATCATTTTGTTGTATTGAATGTGGGAAACGTTTCTACTGGAACTCAGAGCTAGTGACACATTGTATAACCCACAATGGGAAGAGATCTTTAGTTGTATGGAATGTGAGAGATATTTCTGCACAAAATGAAGACTAGTGAGGCATCATGGAACTCGCACTGGGGAGAATAAACTGACATATTGGTAGTCTTGAATTATATCTACATGACATTGATAGAGGTATCTCTTCCAAGTGATTATTCTCTGAAATGCATGGAGAGGCAGAAGAACCTGAAGTATCAAGAAGTGCAGTCAAAGACCAAGAAAATGTGGCAGAAAGATACAGTAGTCTTTACCATTGTACTAGGCACAACAAGCTTGATAAACTACTCCTACCTGTTAAATCTTATGAACTCCAGCAGGAGGCTCTCTTTCATACGATGCAAGTACTACATCATGCATTACCAGTAAATTTGAGATACTGAGGTCATATTCCACATACCCTGTCTTAGAAGTGAGGTTCACGGCTGTCATGTTAGGTGCAAAACTCACACATTAGGTAAAATTGCCCTGAGATAATCTCTGAAAGGAAGGACTCCAGCTCCCGGAGTGCACTGTGACACTGCCACTCAGTAATCCTTCAAAGGAAATACACCAGCTCTCAGAGAGCACTGTGGCACTACCACACAATAATTCCTCCTAGGAAGGACTACAGCTCCCAGAGTGCACTGTGACAATCCCACACAGTAGTTCCTGCTAGAAATGACTACAGCTCCCAGAATGCAATGTGACACTCCCAGACTGTAATACATAGAAACATGATGGCCTGTCTAGTCTGCCCTTCCATATCAACTAGTTTCTAGTCCCACAGGTGCTCCTTGTGGTCTTGGGCAAGCCACTTAACCCTCCATAGCCCATGTTCCCTGTAAAATGGTTATCTCCAAGTTACAATGCCCTGTTCAATGTAATTTCAGTTTGTTCAATGTAAACCGCACTGATGCAGAATAGCGCGGTATATATAAGAGAATGTAAATAAATAAACTACAATAGTCCCATGTTTTCCTTTAGAGATTCTCTGTATTTGTCCCATGTTTCTTTTACTTCAGATACTGTCCTCGCCTCTACCACCTCCACTGGGAGACTATTCCATGCATCTAACACTCTTTCCGTAAAGAAATATTTTTGCATATTACTCTGGAGTCTATCCCCTTTCACCCTCAGCCTATGTCCCCTCATACTAGAGCTTACCTTCAATTGAAAGAGATCCTCCTGTATATTTATGCCACAGAGGTATTTAAATGTCTCTATCATATCACTCTTATCCTGACTTTCCTCTGAGTATACATATTAAAATTTTAAGTCTGTCCTCATATGCTTCATAATGAAGACCACTAACCATTATAGTAGTTACTCTTTGCACTGACTCCAACCTGTTTATAGGTTAAGGTGCAGACTCCAGAATTGTACATAATACTCCAAATGAGGTTGCACCAAAGACTTATACAGAGGCACTATCAGCTCCTTTCTTCTGGCCATTCCTCTCCCTATACACCCAAGCATTCTTCTGACTTTTGCCGTCACCTTTTCTACCTGTTTAGCTACTTTAAGATCATCAGACACTATCATGCCTAGGTCCTGCTCTTCTTTAGTGGACAAAAGTAATTTACCCCCTAATCTATATTTCTCCCTTGGATTGCTGCAGCCCAGATGCATGACCTTGCATTTTTAACATTAAACTTCAGCTACCAAATTCTAGACCATTCTTCAAGCTTAGTTAGATTCCTCCTCATGTTATCTACACCCTCCTGGGTATCTACTCTTGCAGATTTTGGTATAATCTGCTAAATGGCAAACCTTACCCAACAGCCCTTCCGTTACATCACTAACAAAGATGTTAAACAGAATCTGAGCAAGGACAGATCCCTGGGGCACACCACTGGTAACCTCCTTCTCAGAGTGAGCTCCATTTTCTGCACCCTTTCTCGCCTCCCACTCAAGCAATTTCTAACCCAAGTAGTAAATCAGGGTATATCCCTAGGGTGCTCAGTTTGTTTATAAGTCTCCTGTGAGGAACGGTGTCAAAGGTTTACTGAAATCTAAATACACCACATCTATAGCTCTGCCGCGATCCTACTCCCTCGTCACCAAGTCAAAGAAATCAATCAGATTTATCTGACAAGACCTACCTCTGGTGAATCCATGCTGCCTTGGATCCCGTAATCCACTGGACTCCAGAAACCTCTCTATTTTCTCATTCAGCAGTGCTTCCAATTATTTACTCACCACCGAAGTTAAACTAATCAGCCTGTAGTTTTCAACCGTATCCTTACTTCCACTTTTGTGTAAAGGGGCCACATGTCCTCTGACACCACTCCCAACTCCCACAAGGCATTGAAAAGGTCAGTCAGTGGAGCAGCTAGAACGTCCACAAGTTCCTTCAGTATTCTCGGGTGTATCCCATCTAGTCCCATCACTTTGTCTACTTAAGTTTAGCTAGTTTATTTTATTTATTTATTTATTTGGTTTTATATTGCACTATTCACAGAAAAAAACTAAATTTTACATGAAACAGATTACATAGTTTCTCATTAACACACTCTTCTGAAAATTGTTCAGATGCCCCTCACTTCAGTTTCTGTTGATGGGTGTTTTCTGAGGTCCTGCTCCTGGTTCTTCATCTGTGAGCACAGAAGAGAAATATTTGTTAAGCAATTATGCTTCATCCATATCAGATTCTATATATTCCTCCCCTTCACCCTTGAGTCTGACAATACCACTTTTGCCCTTCCTCTTCTCACTAACATATCTGAAAAATGTCTTATCCCCCCCCCCCATTTTATTGCAATGACTATTTCGTCCTCTTATTGAATCTTTGCTTTCCTGACTACTTTGCTAGCTTCTCTAAGTTTTCCCAAATATAGATACCTTTTTTCCTCTCTCTGTGATTTCTTGTATTTTATGAATGCCTCCCTCTTTTTTCTTCACTTTTTCAGCTACTTCTTTCGAAAACCACAGCGGTCTCCTTTTCCTTTTACCTTTATTTATGATTTTAACACAAAGGTTGGTTGCCCTTAAAATATTCCCTTTCAGTTTTGCCTACTGTTTTTCTACATCCCCACCTATTCCCATCCCGCTAATGACTCCCTGAGATATTTGCCCATCTTAGCAAATTTACATCATTAATAGCCTTCCCAATAATTTACTATCCACAGAGATAAGACTCAATGTCGTCCTTATGTCTGCTTTGGTGTAAAGGGACCACATGTGTCTTTCTCCAGTTCTTTGGCACCACTCCATAGAGGCATTGAAAAAGTCAGACAGTGGAGCCACTAGAACGTACCCACAGGCCTTGTTAGGGTTCTGTATGAAGGAAGCTTTTTTGAGGTCTACGGCCATCAAGAACTCTCCATTGCATATTGCAGAACTTATTGACTACAGTATCTCCATGTGAAGATGTGGAATATGCAGTGCTTGGTTCACCACTTTCACATCCAGTATGGTTCAGAACCAACTTTCATTTTTTGGGGATGACAAACTAAATTAAGCACTAACGTGTTCTCCACTGTTCACTGGGTGTGGTGACCACTGTCCCCAAGTCCTTAGGTTTGCAGCACAGTTCCTTGTCTGGCACCATACGGGGGAAATAATAACTCAGTGAGACGGTGGTAAAACTCCAACATACAGTCACTTCTCATCACCTTCAAGGACTTTTGGATGGATGTAACTTGGACCCACTCCTTGAGAAAACTGGTCAGATGACCTCTTACTTGCCTACTGAAAGAAGGACCTGCAAATCTGCAGCTCCTTATGGAGTCCTCCTTTCCTTCAGTATGAAAGGAAGAGGACCTATTCAGAAAACAGGCACAATAAGAGGAATGCCCCTCACATGGCCAACAATGCTGGATTTCCCAGAGCTCAAATAAGACGCACTTCTAGGTTTATCCTCTGGCAGCCTCTGGGGCTTAGACTGCCCTCAGTCTTTCACAAACCTCTTCCAATCCCCCCCCCCCCCCCCCCGGATAGGAACTTTCCTGGAAAGGCAACCTACTAAGCCAAGTCTTTGAGTCTGCATCCGCTGACCCGTTCCTTAGTCATACAAGGCATTTGCCACATAACTCGTACATCATTCCTGTTTACCTCAAACAGCCTCTTGTGAATTCTGCTGGTCATCCTCCAAAGCCTGTTCAGGTCACTGCTGTACCTAGTGCAAACAGGCCCTAGACATGTAAGTACTGCAAACCACAGCTAGGAGGCTCAAAGCAGAAACCTCAAAAGCCTTCTTCAACCATCATTCAAGCTTCCAGAGCTATGCCTCCTCCGACAAGAATAGTCACCTTCCTTGTTAATGGCATAATCAAGGCATCTCCATGTGAAGGCAGCTTGAGCTTCTCCTTTCCTTCCAGATGATACTTTCAAATATTCTATTTTACATTGCATGCGAGTGTCCCCTCGTCCTGCAGGTAGAAGTATGTGCTGAGGGCTCTTTGAGTTTGTCTGGCTGCCAGGATCTAGTGTTTTGCTTTGACTGCTGCTGCTCTTTGCTGTCCCTCAAAATCGGCTGCCCTAAGTGACTGCCTAGTCTTGCCCATGGTTGAGTCAGCCCCTCTTCTTCTAAACCTGCAAAACAAGGACAATCTAGGGAGAAAAAAACTACACCTACAGCCAGACCCTCCTGTGTTCTTCAGAGTTTCTAGCAACTTCACATTGAAGACACCTCGGGCAAAGCCATATCAGCAGATGGGCGGGGGTTGAGAACCAGAGAGTTCAGATTCTGAGCTAAAATGGCCAACTCTCCTGTGCTTTTGTGACCAGCCATGCCCTCCTGAGGGGAACTCTCAGTCTGACCATTCTCACTCACAGGGAGCTTGCCTGAGTCCTCCAACCTTGGCTCCAGTCTTCATGTGGCCTGATTCACCCCTCTGCAGTATGAACCCCGATGGCCAGAGTAGGCTTTGAAGTGCTGGTGCTAGCACACTTATGGCTTGGTACTCCTGCCCCCTCTGATACAATGTCCTGTTGGAGGGGGCAGGAGAGGCAGGAAACCACATCAAGGTTAAATCTTAATATTCTTTGATATTGCAGATGCCTCCGGCGCTGTCTGCCATAGTATCCTCTTTCAAAGAATACAAATGAAGTACTAAAATTGTTTCACTCCTATCTATTTCAGGGACAACAACAACTGAAAATGGGCATCAACAACTCATCCTCCTTCCCTCAAACCCAAGGCATCCCTCAAAGCACTTCTCTTCAGCCACTATGCCCAATTGTTGTTGTTAAGTGCCGTCGAGTCGGAGTAGACTCATGGCGACCCTCTGGATAGCTATCCTAAATTGTGTTCGGTCTTCAGTCAGGCGGCTCATTGTTGACAGACTGGTACCCGTAGCTGCTGTTATTGTATCGATCCATCTCATTGCTGGCCTTCCTCTTTTGCGTTGACCTTCTATCTTGCCCAATTATCCATGCTCATAATATGTACTTCCACATCTATGCATATGATATAATGATTGATTGATTGATTGATTTCACCATTTTATACCACTTTTCATTTCAGTCAATGCAGTTTATATTGTAATTTAAACTTGGTAATGTACATTAAACAGGGACATTGATAACTTGGATTTTTTCTGAGGCAATGGAGGAACGCACCTTTCAACTCCAACAAAGCCATATACGAAGGAATATCAAGCAGCTTCACAGACATCACTCAGTGGCTGGCAAGAAACTCATTGACAGTTAACTACAACCCCCTCCCCCCCCCCATACTCTGCATCAGAAAGGATGACACATTCCAGCCACCCCCATCCCTGACAATAAATGAGATTGATGTGAAAGTCCGGACAGAGGTCTAGTATCTAAGTAGCACACTGGACCAACAACTAATACTGAAACCACACATAAACAACACAATGAGGTCAACCTACCACAAAATCTGAACCCTACAACACCTGCTCCCGCTACTGGAACCATTGGACTTCTGTATGGCATTCCAGGCCATCATCTCACCAAACTTTGACTACTGTAACTCAATTTATCATGGCTCAAAAATAGAGCTGCATGCATCATTCAAGGAGCCCTGAAATACGATCACTTAATCCCTATCCTTTGACAACTCCACTAGCTTCCCCTGCAAAGCCACATCAGATACTAAATACTGTTCCTAACTTTCAAAATCATCAACAACTAATCCTCCTCCCATCTACAAACTCTACAAAACACAGCCAAAACCAACAGACAAAGCACTAAAAACATAGAGCCTGACATTCAAAAGGCATTTACATAGTTAGTGCCGCTGAATATCATGTCTTCTCCCTTGCATGCTCTGAAGCTAACCGCTTAGCATCAGAGAGTGTCGTGGGAAATCCGGGTGACAGTCTCTATCTTTTAGCTGCAGGGGCTAACTGAGAAGCATGCAACATCGCTGCTGAGTGGTTAACTATGGCAGCCTTGAGGCAGTACGGTGACCCCAGATATTCAATGATATTCTGAATGAAATAGAGACTGAATGAATGTTTTGCTTCGGTCTCTACTGAGGAAGATGTAGGGAAGTTACTCATGACTGTAATGATATTTAAAGCTGATGAAAAAGAAGAATTGAAAGAAATATTGATAAAGCGGGAAGATGTATTACAACTATTTGATAAACTGAAGAGTATGGGACCAGATGGTATACATCCAAGGGTGTTGAAAGAACTGAAGTATGAAATTGCAGACCTACTATTAGTAATGTAATGTATATAATATAATGTAAATATGTACATAGTTAATGTACATAGTTACCTGATGGTTCTGGTATTCTCATATTATAAGATTTCAATTTAACTAATTCTATTCTATGTAATACAGCAGTACCATGCTGTTACATTTTTGTTACCTGTAAACTGTCTTGAATTGATGAAAGACGGTATATAAAAACTGTTAAATAAATACATAAATAATCTGTGAACTATCATTAAAATGATATGAAATAACTGAAGATTGTAGAATGGCCAATGTAAGAGTAAATTAGACTTACCTGCTAATTGTTGTTCCTTAAGGAACTCTAGTCCAGTCCCGGAACCATAGAGTTTAGAACCTCCACCAGCAGCTTTGGAGACTGAAAGATGTCATCGCTTTGATGTCACTGGTACTAATAGGCAAGAACCGCCCCCTTCCACCAGCACCTATTGACAAAGCAGACTCAGCAGAGCAACAAATAAGTAGATATGAGCACAAAACTGTTAAACAAAACCATGTAAACATTCTAGAATAATTGAAAAATGAACATGAACTTTACAGATTAAAGGTCTAGCCCTCAAGAGCAGAAAACAAAATCCGAACCCGCGAGCTTAGTAGGCACTGCTGCGCAAAAAAGGAGGAGGCTTCCCTGCAGCACCCAAGGACCGCCCACCCCCCATCCGCGGACTCTTTGACCTACCCTCTTTTCCTGTAAAAACTCAGTAACCTTCAGGCTGCTTGATACCAAAAGACCCAGGAAGGGATCCGGGACTGGACTAGAGTTCCTTAAGGAACAACAATTAGCAGGTAAGTCTAATTTACTCTTCTTTTGCGTCCCTCTAGTCCAGTCCCGGAACCATAGAGGATAAGAACATAAGAACATAAGATATGCCATACTGGGTCAGACCAAGGTCCATCAAGCCCAGTATTCTGTTTCCAACAGTGGCCAATCTAGGTCATACGTACCTAGCAGTTTCCCCAAGGGACACAGGTTCCACAATGCTTGTATTGGTTCAAGCATTGATATCCTGGGTCCCTTCTTAATAATGGTTTATGGACCTTTCCTCCAGGAACTTGTCCAAACCTTTTTTAAACCCAGCTACACTAACAGCCTTTACTACATCCTCCGGTAACACATTCCAGAGTTTGATTACACGTTGAGTGAAAAAATATTTTCTTTTATTAGTCTTAAATAGTTTACCCTGTAGCTTCATTGCATGTCCCCTAGTCTTTCTATATTCTGATAAGGTAAACAATTGATCTACGTTTACCTGTTCCACTCCGTTCATTAATTTATAGACTTCTATCATATCTCCCCTCAGCCGTCTCTTTTCCAGGTTAAAGAGCCCCAACCTTTTTAGCCTCTCTTCATAGGAGTAGCCTTCCATCCCCTTTACCATTTTGGTGGCTCTTCTCTGAACCAATTCTAAAATCGCTATATCCTTTTTAAGATACGGCGACCAGAATTGCACACAATATTCAAGGTGCGGTCTCACCATGGAACGATATAGAGGCATTATAATATCTTTTGTTTTATTTTCCATTGCTTTCCTTATCATACCTAGCATTCTATTTGCTCTCTTGGCCGCCGCTGCACACTGGGCCGAGGGTTTTAACATGGTATCCACAATGACGCCTAAATCTTTTTCCTGGGTGGTGGTTCCTAATGTGGAACCTTGCATCGTGTAACCATAGTTTGGGTTGTTCTTCCCTAGGTGCATAACCTTGCACTTCTCCACATTAAATTTCATCTGCCATTTTGATGCCCAGTCTTCCAATTTATCAAGATCCTCTTGCAATTTTCCACAATCCTCCTGGGTTTTAACAACTTTAAATAGTTTTGTGTCATCTGCAAATTTGATAACCTCACTCGTTATTCCACTTTCCAGGTCATTTATGAATATTTATGAATATGTCAAAAAGCAGCGGACCCAGCACAGATCCCTGGGGTACACCACTATTCACCTTTCTCCATTGGGAAAATTGGCCATTTAGCCCTACCCTCTGCTTTCTATCTTTTAACCAGTTCCTGATCCACAATAGTACACTGCCTCCTATCCCATGACTCTTTAGTTTTGCCAAAAGTCTCTCATGAGGGACCTTGTCAAAGGCTTTCTGAATGTCCAGATACACAATATCAACCGACTCACCTTTGTCCACCTGTTTATTCACTCCTTCAAAAAAACATAACAGATTAGTAAGACAAGATCTTCCTTCCTTCCTTGTCTAAAGCTATGTTGGCTGTCTCCCATTAGGTCATGACTATCTACATGCTGAGTAATTTTATTCTTTATGATGGTTTCTACCATTTTTCCTGGTACTGATGTCAGGCTCACCGGTCTGTAGTTTCCCGGATCACCCCTCGAACCCTTTTTAAAAATTGGTGTTACATTGGCGATCCTCCAATCCTCAGGTATTAGAGATGATTTTAATGATAGTTCACAGATTACTGATAGCAGGTCTGCAATCTCAAATTTCAGTTCTTTCAACACCCTTTGATGTATACCATCCGGCCCAGGTGATTTGCTACTCTTCAGTTTATCTAATAGTTGTAAGACATCTTCCCGATGTATCGATATTTCCTTTAATTCTTCCACACCTTTAAATACCACTTCAGTCATGGGTAACATCCCTACATCTTCCTCAGTAAAGACCGAAGCAAAGAATTCATTCAGTCTCTCCGCTATCGCCTTGTCGCCTCTTAGTGCTCCTTTAACCCCTTTATCATCTAATGGACCAACTGACTCTCTCACAGGTTTTTTGCTACGAATGTACTTGAAAAGGTCTTTATTTCGCGTTTTTGCTTCCGCAGCAAGCTTCTTCTCAAATTCTCTCTTTGCCTGCCTTATCAATGCCTTGCATTTGACTTGCCAGTGCTTGTGCTGTTTCCAGGTTTCATCGTTTGGCTCTTTTTTCCATTTCCTGAAAGATGCTTTTTTGGCAACAACAGCCTCTCTGACCTCACCTTTAAACCATGCTGGCAGTTTTTTGGACTAGTATTTTTCAACAACACCCAAGCTTGATGTACATCTTTAACCTTTGCAACTGCTCCTTTTAGTTTTTTCTTAACTGTTTTCCTCATGTTATCATAGTCTCCCTTTCGAAAGTTAAAGGGTAGTACTGTGGATTTCCTTACTATCTCTCCTCCACTAATTAAATCAAAGGTGATCATGCTATGATCACTATTGCCAAGTGGCCCCAACACCCTTATCTCTTGCACTACATCTGGTGTTCCACTAAGGACTAGGTCTAATATTGCTTCCCCTCTGGTCGGTTCATGAACCAGCTGCTCCAAGAAGCAGTCATTTATTTCATCTAGGAACTTTATCTCCCTAGCATGTCCTGTTGTGACACTGACCCAGTCGATGCCGGGGTAATTGAAATCACCCATTATTATTACTGCACTGTAACTTTTGCTAGCTTCCTTGATTTCTTTGAGCATTTCATCATCCATTTGTTCATTCTGGCCAGGCGGACGATAGTACACCCCCACTGCCATCGCCTTCCCCTTTTTACATGGAATTTCAATCCATAGAGATTCTACAGCAAATTTTGTTTCTTGCAAAACTTTAATCCTTTCTGACTCAATGCCCTCTCTAACATAGAGCGCAACCCCTCCACCAATTTGATCAGCTCTATCATTACGATATAGTTTGTACCCAGGTATCACAGTGTCCCACTGGTTGTCCTCCTTCCACCATGTCTCTGATATTCCAATCATATCTAACCTCTCGTTTAGTGCTATATATTCTAACTCTCCCATCTTGTTTTGTAGACTTCTAGCATTTGCATACAAGCATTTTAGAGACTGTATTTTATTCATATTAATTTGGCTATTTGTAGACATGGGTAATTTGGGATCTTTAAGCTCTGTCTGCTCCATACTCGAGGGCATTTGGGCTACTTTACCCTTTTTTGGAACCTCTCTGCTTTTTGTAGTATCCTTCAAGGATACATTCTTCCGAACCATGCGCTCTTGGGCGACTGTCGGCTTTCCCCTATTATCTAGTTTAAAAGCTGCTCTATCTCCTTTTTAAAGGTTAATGCCAGCAGCCTGGTTCCATCCCGGTTAAGGTGAAGCCCATCCCTTCGGAAGAGCCCCTCTCTGTCTGTCTTATGTTTTCCAAGTCTGCTACTCTAGCCTCTAGAGAACGGACTCATTCCCTGAGAGCAGAGAGCTCCTTGCACCTAGTGCACACATAAGACCTCTCACCAGCTGGGAGAAAATCATACATGTGACACTCAATGCAAAAGACTGGAAAGCCCACATCCCGCTGCTGGACTGCTGTCTGCATCTTAGTTTTAAGTTTGTGTTTAGATCTTTAAGTTCTTTATGTACTAAAGGGTGCTATGGATATTTATACCACTAAAACTCTACCTAAGAAGTTTAATATACCTTGTTCACCTGAAGCTTAATTAATCTCAGGTCCTTAGTGTATGACTGATTTGGGTAATGAGCTTCACCTGAGAGCACCTCCTGTCTTTTAAATTGTGCAAGTACCTATAAAGCTGTGATTATCCAAGGGGAGGGTGGGTGTGGGGAGAGAGGGAGGGATAACACTTATTAAAAAAAGGGTTGCTACACAGTACCCTGTCCTGTGCTGCTGAGGTAAGCTATATTCTGATTTGATTTAAATTATAGCTCTTTGCTGCTGCTAGGCTTTAACCTATTATGAAATTTAAACTACAAGCTCTCTGCTGGATTCTAAATTTAACCAGAAAGCTCTCTTCTGTGTTTTAATTTGAAACTAAAGTACTTTGCTGATGGTAGGCCCTGAGTGACTATGAAATTTAAACTGCAGCTCCCTACTGGGTATGAAAGGTAACCAGAAAGTTCTCTTCTATGTTTTAAATTGAATCTTAAACTGTTGCTACTAGGCCCTGACTGATTTAACAAAAAATAGTGGGTTCACAGATTAATTAGCTTTAAAAGAAAAAAAAATTCCTTTCAGAAAAATTCCCAGAAGTATATACTCACAATTTCAGATTTCTCTCCAGAAGTAACAGCCCCCCTTTCTAGTCCTTCAAGAGTCCTTTCTAGTCCTTCAAGACAGGATGTAACAGAGCAGTGAATATCAACGGGAGGGACCGGCAAGCCCAGCCTGAAGAACTGCTGCGCCAAACCGCCCGTCTTCCCGCGCCTGCACATCAAGCCTGTTCTATGTAATTATCTCATGTATATAGTTTACCCCGGTTCTCCAAGTTTGTACTCCTGTTCGATGTAAACCAAACAGCTTGTTGTTATGGTCTTTATGTTATAATGTAAACCGCGCTGATGCCGAATAGTGCGGTATATAAGAACTTGTAATAAATAATAATAAATAAAAAAATAAAAATGCAGCGAGGACCATGTAGCCACCCAACAAATGTCCTCCACCAGCACCAAACTGACCTCCGCCCAAGACGCCGCTTGCGCCCTAGTCGAGTGTGCCCGAAGACCAGCCGGAATGACCTTACCTCTTAGAAGGTAGGCAGACGCGATAGACTCCTTAATCCAACTAGAAATCGAAGATTTCACCGCCGCTTCATCCTTACGTGGACCGGCGAAAGAGACAAAGAAATTGTCCGACTTCCTGAAAGTCGCCGTCCTGTGGAGATACTTCTTGAGGACCCTATGAACATCTAAAAGATGCAACCGGCCTCCTGACTCCGCGCTTTGCTCCTCCGAAAACACTGGAAGTGATACCACCTGGTTAGCATGGAACACAGAAACTACCTTAGGCAAAAATGCTGGCACGGTGCGCAAGACGACCTTGTGACTAGAAAAAGACACATAGGGCTCCTGACAAGACAGCGCTTGTAACTCCGAGATCCGCCGAGCCGAGCAGATCGCCACCAGAAAGACCGTCTTTAATGTCAAATCCTTCAGCGAGGCCGTTCCTAATGGCTCAAATGGCTCTCTGACTAATGCGTCCAAAACCAAATTCAAATTCCACTGAGGGACAAAACATCGCCTTGGCGGCCTAAGAAGTAGCACCGCGTGCAAAAAATGTCTCACATCTCCGTGCTTCCCTAGCAGCTGCCCCTGGACCCTCCCCTGGAAACAGGAGATAGCCACCAGCTGCACTCGCAAGGAACTAGCTGCCAGACCTTTGTCCACGCCATCTTGCAAGAAGGAAAGAATGTGAGGCACCGATGCCCCCAGCGGGCGCAGCTTCCTGTCTGCACACCAAGATTCGAAGACACGCCACACTCGAATATAAGCTAATGAGGTCGAACGCCTACGCGCCCCCAGCAAGGTAGAAATCGCCGCTGTCGAATAACCCCTTGCAGTTAGCCTAGCCCTTTCAAGAGCCATGCCGTAAGCGAGAATCGATCCATCTGTGGCATGCGTAACGGCCCCTGAAGCAAGAGATTGTCCCGGAGTGGAAGCCTCCACGGCTTGTCGACCAGCAGCCTTACCAAATCCGCATACCACGGTCTCCGAGGCCAATCGGGTGCTACCAGTATCCCCAGTCCCTGGTGCCTCTCTATGCGTTGCACCACCTTGCCTATGAGAGCCCAAGGTGGAAACACATAGAGGAGCTCCTCCACTGGCCATCTCTGCGCCAACGCATCTAGACCCTCTGACATTCGCTCTCTCCGCCTGCTGAAGAAGCGAGCCACCTTTGCTGACTCGAAGCTTGCCATAAGATCCATGACCGGAATCCCCCAGCGCCACACTAACATTGCAAACACGTCCAGGTGAAGTCCCCACTCCCCTGGATCCACCCTGCGGCGACTCAGAAAATCGGCTTCTACATTGTCCACGCCGGCCACATGCTGTGCTGAAAGAGCCCTCAAATTCAGTTTGGCCCAATATAACAGCTGACTTGCCTCTGCCTCTAGCGACGCACTTCCCATGCCACCCTGGCGATTGATATAGGCCACCGTTGTCGCATTGTCGGAGAGCACCCGGACGGGCTCCTGACACAGGCCCTCTTGAAACTTGAGCAGTGCCAAAAACACCGCCCTCATCTCTAACCTGTTTATGGACCACTGAGTCTCCTCCAATGACCAAAGTCCCTGCGCAAACCTCCCGTCAAGATGTGCCCCCCAACCCGTGAGACTGGCATCTGTCGTTAGCAGTCTCCAGGTCGGAGGCTCCAGAGATACACCTGCGCTCAGATGTTCGGGCCGCAACCACCATCGGAGTTCCTGACACACGTCCGGAGGACAAACTAGACATTGAGACAGAGCATCTCGCTGATGAGACCAATGCCTGAGAAGCGTGCTCTGCAATGGCCTCATATGAAATTGGGCCCACTGAACCACCTCGATCGTGGCCGCCATCGTGCCAAGCAACTGCAAGTACTGCCATGCCGTCGGGGCCCTGCACACCAGAAACCTTTCCACTAGCGCCCGCAAGACCTGTGCCCTGTTCTCCGGGAGATATATGGCCCCTTGCCAGGTCTCGAAGCGAGCTCCCAAGTATTCCAGATTCTGAGAGGGCACCAAGCTGCTCTTTGCAAAGTTGACCACCCAGCCAGGCTTTCCAACATCTGCACCACTCGAGCCGTGGCTGACACACTTTTTTCCCGTGACTTCACCCGAATCAACCAATCGTCCAAGTAAGGATGCACTAGAATTCCCTCCTTGCGGAGCGCCGCCACCACCACCACCATGATCTTGGTGAACATCCGCGGCACCGTTCCCAGACCAAAGGCCAAAGCTTGAAACTGAAAATGTCCCATCGGCATCGCAAAGCGCAGGAACTGCTGATGTTCGCGGCGCACCGGGATATGGAGGTAGGCCTCCGTCAGATCTAACGATGTCAGAAACTCCCCTGACCTGACCGCGGCAATGACGGAGCGCAAGGTTTCCATCCAAAAATGCGTTATACGAAGACACCGATTCACCCTCTTTAAATCCAGAATTGGCCGAAACGTGCCTTCCTTCTTTGGGACCACAAAATAGATGGAGTAGCGACCGCACCCGCACTGGTCCATTGGCACGGGTACTACCGCTCTGAGCTGCAGCAGCTGCCAAAGCGTCTCCCCGACTGCTTGAAGCTTTTGCAGCGCTCTGCACAGGGAAAGAACAAAGGAATCTAATACGGGTCGATGTAGCTCTAGGATGTAGCCCTCTCGAATGACCTCCAGCACCCACTGATCGGAGGTAATTTGGACCCAGGCAGGGTAGAACCCCGTAACCGTCCCACCACGGGCACTACTGCTACCTGAGTCCGCCGTATCTCATTGGGGCTTTTTATTGTTAGAGGTTTGAAAGGGAGCAAACCCCCTACTGGCCCCCCGAAACCCCCGTAAACCTTGCCCCGGCGAGGGAAACCTACTCCTCTGTGGCTGCACAAAACGCGAGGACCGAAATCTCTGAAACTCCCTGAAGGATCCCCTGGTCCCAGGAGCCACTCGTGCTTGCTTTGGTTTATCTTCTGGGAGCCTACCACCCTTAGACTCCCCCAAATCCTTAACTAGCTTTTCCAGGTCCTCACCAAACAGCAACTTTCCTCGAAACGGGAGTTTACTAAGCCGAGTCTTCGATGATCCGTCCGCCGCCCAGTTACGCAACCACAGATACCTGTGCGCGGCAACGACCGATGCCATACTCTTGGCGAGACCACGGATAAGATCATAGTGAATATCCGATAAATAAGCCGTGCCCGACTCCAGCCGCGCCAGCTCTTCCGCGTGCTCCTCTACCTGCGCTCCCTGCAAACGCTGGGACCATCTCAGGCAGCCTCTCGCCACCCATGCCCCCACTATCGAGGCCTGCATAGAAATGGCAGAGACATCAAATACCTGCTTCAATAAGGTATCTAATTTCCTGTCCTGAACATCCTTTAAAGCAGCAGCTCCTTCTACCGGAATGGTGGTCTTCTTAGTGACCACCGACACCGCTGCATCTATCTTTGGAGAGCGAAAAATCTCTCTATCCTGTTCGGAAAGCGGATATAGTCGGGTTAAAGCCCTAGTACTACGGAGTGCCGCCTCCGGCAAGTCCCATTCCTCCTGAATCATGTTCCGAAAGACTCTATGAACAGGGAACACCTGCTGAGAAGTCCGCACCGCCTGCAACCGAGGGTCCTCCAACGACTCCTCAGCGGGAGGCGGCCCCGAAGACATATTTAACGTCTTAAGAGTCTCGGTAATCAAGGCTGGCAACTCTTCCCGCCGAAACACCCGGACTACTCTACTCTGCTGTTCCAAGTCCTGTAACTCTCCGTCCTCCAACTCCACATCAGAGGCCTCTTCCACATCCATGCCCGCCCCCCCAGCCCCATCGTTCAAGCACGAAGGCGGGCTGTCATCTAGGACCTCTCTACACTGTTTGACCGACCTGACTTCCTCCTCCGGGAGATCCCCCGAAGCTGGCCGCTTTTGCCCTGAAGAGCTATGTGCCGGAGGTGCCACCACAGGTTGCAGCAAGGCAAACACCTTCTGCATGAGCGCGAAAAAATCCGGAGGAATTCCCGGGCCAACCCCTCCGTGGCCCCCTCCTTGTGACGCACCAACCCCTTCTGCGAAGGCAGGCCCTGCCACAGCTTCCACAGGCCCCAAGGAAGGCGGTTTGGACTCCCGGGCCTCCGAAGGACCTGCTACCTGCTCCTCTGCGACACCCCCCAGAGCCCCATCCATGGTCTCCGCCTGCAAGGAGCAGCCTTTGCAGACCCCGGACTCCAAGACCTCACTTCGCCGTACCCCACAAACGAAACAGCGAGGCTTTGCGGGCATCTCTCTGAGAGTCCAGCACAAGCTTCAGTGCTCCTGACACCCAGTGCCTCTTTTTTTTTTTCAACCAACGGTAAGAGCTGGAGCCCACTAGCAGAATACAGGCAACCCAAACTCCAAACGAGGCTCAGAAGAGCTGCTATGAAGTAAAGAAAACTGTACCGCTAAAATATGGCCGCCGGCAAAAATTCCCACGCGAAAAGCATGCGGCCCGTCTCTGAGACTCCGAGGCCCGCCATAGCCGCCACTAAGTCTCTCTGCCCCTCTCTCGCCCCCCGTCCAAATTCCCACAGTAAAAACCCTCTAGTACTCACCCGGCGACCCGGAGAATAGAGGAAACAGGAGGGAAGAGGAAAAGGCACTGTCCGGCGCCGGAGCACAGCCCTAATGCGGCTTCAGCTCCGGCGTGCTGTCAGGAAGAGAGGCCAGCCCGTTTAAAACATGCCACGGCTGCTCTGCTTTCCCCTGCAGCCTGTCTACGATGTTGCTCAACGTTTGCCTTCCACCTGCTCCTCACCCTTTTATGCGGGTTTGGGAGCAGGGAGGCAGTCCAGAAAATACTCCCCCCCCCCACTGCTCGTTGAAACGCTGGGGCTCAGACAGACCACACAGAGAGAAAGGAGAGGAGAAGTAAAAAGGGAGAGAGAAAAAGAGAAAGAGAGAGATCCTGAGGGTAACCAGAAAAAAACCCTGAGCAGCAGCACCAGACCTAAAAAGGCAAAGAAAAACCCAAACTAAGTAAGAGATATGAAATTTAAATTTTCAAAAAAGATAAGCTCTGCTTATTTGTTTCTCCTGAGCCCGGTCCCGGGCTCAGAACCTCCTAGCTGCTTGGAGACTGAAAGTACTGGTGGAAGGGGGCGGTTCTTGCCTATTAGTACCAGTGACATCAAAGCAATGACATCTTTCAGTCTCCAAAGCTGCTGGTGGAGGTTCTAAACTCTATGGTTCCGGGACTGGACTAGAGGGACGCAAAGGAACACTAATTTTTAAAAAGTGTTTCAGGGGTGATCTGGGAAAGTACAGACTGGTGAGCCTGACCTCAGTATCGGGGAGAAATGGTAGAAACCATCATAAAGAACAAAATTACTGAACATGTAGATTGTCAGGGTTTTATTGGGACACAGCCAACATGGCTGTAGCCAAGGAAGGTCTTGTCTTACTAATCTGTTAGATTTTTTTTTTTTTATTATTTATTTATGAAAGTTTTTACAATTGAATCCAAGAAAGTTACAACACTATTCTTGAAAGAAATAGAGCAACAATACAAGCAAAAAACAAGAAAGAAAACATTTACAAAAGCAAATATACCAAGTGTTTGCTCACACTAGCCCACTACAAAAGAAGGGATAGAGGGGGGGGGGGGACTATTCTTAATCCAATCCAAAGAAAAACAACAAGCGATACACCAATTAACCCGATATAATTCAAATGAGCACAGGTGGACCCTCAACAGGGGATCAAGCCTCCTAGCGCTTATGAAGAAAGTCAATTGAGGGGGATCATAAAAAACATAAGAAACAGAATGGTATTTAACCAAACACTTACACGGGTGTTTCAAAAAGAAAAGCCCCCCCAATTGCAAAACTCCAGGACGTAGAAGAAGAAAATCCCTTCTACGTTTTCTGTGTTTCTCTCGCTAAGTCAGGATAAATACGAATCATCAAGCCCCTAAACAATAAATTACGTTTTCTAAAGAAAAGCTTTAGAAACCATTCACGATCAGAATATAATGCAAAAGTGACTAAAAGAGTAGAAGGAACTGGGGTCTCCAAATCAGACTGTTCTAATAATGCAGAAACATTTAACAAATTCCCCTGTTCCCCTTCCCTATCTAACCGAGATAAACCTAAAGCTAAATTGCAACCTGTTAGATTTTTTTAAAGACGTAAATAAACAGGTAGACAAAGATGGGTGAGACAATGTAGTGTATTTGGATTTTCAGAACGCCTTTGACAAGGTCCCTCATGAGAGACTCTTGGTGAAATCAAAAAGTCATAGGATAGGAGGTAGTATAATATTGTGAATCAGGAACTGGTTAAAAGATAAAAAGCAGAGGGTAGGGCTAAATGGCCAATTTTCCTAATGGAGAAAGGTGAAGAGTATAATACCCCAAGGAGCTGTGGTGGGTCTGTTGCTTATTAACATATTGATAAATGACCTGCAAATGGGAACAATGAGTGAGATGATCAAATTTGCAGATGAAACAAAATTATTAAAAGATGTTAAAACCCAGGAGGATTGTGAACAATAGCAAGAGGACCTTGATAAATAGGAAAACTGGACGCTCAAATGGCAGATGAAATTTAATGTTGACAAGTGCTAACCTATGCACCTAGGTAAGAACAACCCAAACTATGGTGACACATTGCAAGGTTCCACATTAGGAACCACCATCCAGGAAAAAATGTAGCGTCATTGTGGATAACATGTTGAAACCCTCCACCCAGTGTGCAGTGGCGGCCAAGGGAGTAAATAGAATGCTAGGTATCATAAGGAAAGGAATGGAGAATAAAACAAAGGATATTATAATGCCTCTGTATTGTTCCATGGTATAACCGCACCTTGAATATTGTGTGCAATTTTGGTCTCCTTATCTTTAAAAAGGAGATAGCGTTATTAGAAAAGGTACAGAGAAGAGCCACCAAAATGATAAAGGGGATGGAAGGATACCCCAATGAGGAGAGGCTAAAAAGATTTAAGGCTCTTCAACCTGGAAAAGTGACAGGTGAGGGGAGATATGATAGAGGTCTATAAATGAATGAATGTAGTGGAACGGGTAAACGTAGATCAATTATTTATGCCATCAAAATGTAGAAAAACTAGAGGACATAAAATGAAGCTACAATGTAACCTGTATAAAACTAATAAGAGAAAATATTTTTTCACTCAAAATTTAATAAACTCCGGAATTTGTTACTAGAGGCTGTTAAAAAAGCTGTTAGTGTAGCTGGTTTTAAAAATAGTTTGGACAAGTTCCTGGAAGAAGGGTCCATAAACCATTCTTAAAGGCGACCCAGGAAACTACTGGTTGCTCCAGTACAAGCATTATGGAACCTGTGTTTTTTGGGGAAACTGCTAGGTACTTGTGACCTAGATTGGCCACTGTTGGAAACAGGATACTGGGCTTGATGGACCTTGGTCTGACCTAGTATGGCATATCTTATGTTCTTAATGCTGGGGCCGCATATGATCCCCGGCATTGAATATCCAGAGTTCAGTTCAGCACCGACAGTTAAATGCTGTACTCGTGTCTAGCCATCAATGGAAATATTGGACCCATACTGACCATAGCACATCAGAATATCAAAAGCAGCCAATATGCATATATGACATCATTCAAACAACATGCACCAAGCCTCTGGAACTCTCTACCAGAAAAATGTAGAAATATCACTGAAAAACCTCAACACCATCCTTTTCATGGAGCACTTTGGACCCACCACATGAACTCCTCCTGTCCCCCTCTCCCTGAAGCTTTCCCCCTTTACATCCCTCCCACCCACCACAAGCCTGCTCAGACATCCCTTCTGTTGTTGTTTGCTATACATACGATGTGTTCCACTGTACTATAGTTTATCTCATATAAAATGTATATAAGTTTTGCTGTTCTCATTTTTTCTTGTAACAACTTAGTAGCCATCATTAAATGTAGAGTGCGGTATAAAAGAACAGTTAAACAAAACAATAAATTAATAAATAATTTATCACTGATGAGTAATGGGGCAGGGGTGCAATGGAAATTTCAGAGATGTTGGTAAACTCATCCATTGGGCTCCATGGAAAAATGTAAACTGCGGTAAATTGGCACTAGCAGCTGGGGAGCATCCCGCGTGGACTCTGTACGGTGCCATCACCCATATCTAAGGACTTCACTACTGCTTGTCTATGGAGAAAGTATTTATCCTGTCATGGGTTGACACCTGCAGTAGGACATCTGGCCAGAGGGGAATCTCCTATCACAGGGTGCTAGAGCTTTCTTCCAATGGAGGTGGTGGGAGCAAAACCACTGAAGAAATAGAGAAAGGTATGGCAGAGACACAGAGGAGGCAATCAAAGGAACTTTAAAGAACTTTTGCACTTCAGCAAATACTGTAGAAGAGGGTAACCAGCACAGAGTAGTGTAAACACTAATCAAAGATGTGGAGTAAATGTGTGCGTGTCCTGCACAGAGCACCATGAATAAACCACGGCAATCTCACTGAGCAGACGAGAAGGCCCATACAGGTCATTATCTGCTCTCACAATGTTACAAGGTTTCTTTTTCCCTCAGTGTATCACCCTCCGAAGAACTTTCCACAAAGCACCAGCTTCAGTAATAAAGGCTCACCATGCTTTCTCCGCTCCATCCCCCCTACCCTGGGCTGATTCGAACAGTGCACGGAAATGCCCAGAAGCTGAACAAAGGCGGGATCTGCAATCCTCCAAGCTGTAACAGTAACAGTCCCAGAAATAAATACCTGCTACAAAAGTCTACAACACCAGAGAGTGCACTGTGAAACTCCCATACAGTAATCCCTTCTATGAAGGACTACAGCTCCCAGAATGCACTGTGACACTCCCACACAGTAATCCCTCCTAGGAAGGATTATAGCTCCCAGAGTGCACTGTGACATTCACATGCAGTAATCCCTTCCAGGAAGAACTACAGCTCCCAGAGTGCACTGTGATACTCCCACACAGTAATCACTCCTAGGAAGGTCTACAGCTCCCAGAGTGCACTGTGACACTCCCACACAGTAATACCCCCTAGGATGGACTACAGCTCCCAGAGTACACTGTGACACTCCCACATAGTAATCCCTCCTAGGAATGACTACAGCTCCCAGAGTGCACTGTGAAATTCCCACACAGTGATCCCTCCTAGGAAGGACGTCAGCTCCCAGAGTGCACTGTGACATTCACATGCAGTAATCCCTTCCAGGAAGAACTACAGCTCCCAGAGTGCACTGTGATACTCCCACACAGTAATCACTCCTAGGAAGGTCTACAGCTCCCAGAGTGCACTGTGACACTCCCACACAGTAATACCCCCTAGGATGGACTACAGCTCCCAGAGTACACTGTGACACTCCCACATAGTAATCCCTCCTAGGAATGACTACAGCTCCCAGAGTGCACTGTGACACTCCCACACAGTAATTCCTCCAAGGAAGGACGTCAGCTCCCAGAGTGCACTGTGACACTCCCACACAGTAATCCCTCCTAGGAAGGACTGCAGGGATTATTAGTAACACACAAAAAAATAAGTTATGCTCTTAAAGTTCTATGAGTTTTGCTGGTAATGAGCTTTGAAAGAAGTCTCGTCTGTGTATATATATATATGTTTATTATGGACAGCAAGGTAGAAAAATATACAGACATATAGCTAAAGATATATAATTAGAAATATGAGGTAGCAGATTGTTGCGACACAGAATGCCTTGCTTATCCACAAAGCCCTCTATCAAACACAGACTTCCCACCTCCGCTCCCTACTACCCCAGCCCACCCACAACAGACCAACCTGACAGACCACCAACAACATCCTTACCATCTCCCATGAACGAACAAAATATAATCAACGAACCTGCAACAGAGCTTTCAAACTATACGCATTCTCCCTCTGGAACTCATTACCGAGCCAAATCAAAAACACTGGTGATCTATCCGCGTTCGGAAACAACTAAAAAACATCCTCTTTCATGATTACCTTGGACCAGAAACAGACAACCTTCACTAACAACCCACACTCCTTCTGCCAAATCCCCAAAATACCCTATAAGAGACTCATGCCTATTGTCTAAGTCTTTACTATCTGTTTGGATCATCAATGTTGGCCCCCCAGTGATGGCTCTCCCCCCTCCCTATAATGATTACTGTCCACTCCCCCCTCTTTGTTAAACTGCTTTGACCCGGTGAAAAGCGGTATATAAATGCAGTTAAATAAATAAAATAAATAAATAAACAGAATTACAGTTAGACAAAGTGATAAATCACTGATTAGTAACATAGTAAATGACGGCAGATAAAGACCAGTATGGTCCATCTAGTCTGCCCAGTATGATGGCAAGAGTAGTTGCACCTGCCACTCCGTGCAGGCCGCAACTCCCCACGTCTTTGTTTAGGGGTGAACCCACCACTCCATGTAGGACACCCCTATTTGTTGAGAATTTAGATGGTTCAATTTATTTTGATTTTATCCTGTTGCTGTAAAGGTATCCACTGTGTCTGTCCCATGCCATTTTGAATTCCGTCACCGTGTTTGCCCCCACCACTTCCATCAGGAGGGCATTCCAAGCATCCACCACCCTTCCAGTGAAAAAGTATTTCCTGACATTGCCTTTCAATTTACCACCTTGCAGCTTCCTGTTATGCCCTCTAGTTTTACAGCTTCCCCGTCTTTGGAAAAGGTTTGTTTGTTCATTATTTCCCTTTAAGTATTTAAAGGTCTGAATCATATCTCCCCTGTCCCTCCTCTCCTCCAAAGTGTACATATGTAGGTCTTCAAGTCTCTTCTCATAAGGCTTCTGACGCAGGCTCCAAATCATTTTGGTCACCTTCCTCTGAACAGCTTCCAGACTTTTTACATCCTTTGCAAGATATGGTCTCCAAAACTGAACACAGTATTCCAAGTGAGGCCTCACCAGTGACTTGTACAGTGGCGTAGGTACCTCTTCCTTTCTGCTGGTAATTCCTCTTTGTATGCAGCCCAACATCCTCCTGGCTGTTGCCACCGCCTTGTCGCACTGTTTTGCCACCTTGAGATCTTCAGAAATAATCACACCATGGTCTTTCTCCTGATCCGTGCACACCAACCTCTCGCCCCCTATTGCGTACATTTCCTTTGGATTTCTGCTACCCAAGTGCATGACACTGCACTTCTTTGCATTAAATCTTAATTGCCAAGCATTAGACCATTCTTCCAGCTTTTGTAGATCTTTCCTCATGTTAACCACTCCCTCGGGGGAGTCAACTCTGTTGCAAATTTTTGTGTCATCTGCAAAAAGACAGACTTTTCCATTCAGTCCTTCAGCAATATCGCTCACAAATACATTGAACAGTGCCGGGCCCAGGACCAATCCCTGGGGCAGCCCGCTAATCACCTTCCCTTCATCTGAGTGAGCTCCATTTACCATGACCTTCTGTCGTCTGTCAGTCAACCAATTTCTGATACAATTTACCATCTTGGATCCATCCCCAAGTTACTGAGTTTATTGATAAGCCTCCTATGAGGAACAGTATCAAAGGCATTGCTGAAATCCAGGTAGATGACATCCATTGCATGCCCCTGATCCAGTTCCCTGGTCACCCAGTCGAAGAACTCAATCAGATTTCTTTGGCAGGATCGTCCTTCGGTAAAACCATGTTGCCTCGGGTCTTGCATCCTGTTGGTTTTGAGAAAGTTCACTATTCGCTCTTTCAGGAGCGCCTCCATTACTTTTGTGTAGAGGTACAACATCAGCCATTCTCCAGTCCTGAGGAACCTCTCCTGTTTCCAAGGATCTGTTGAAAACATCCTTTAACAGCCCTGCAAGAACCTCTCTGAGCTCTTTCAGTATCCTGGGGTGTATCCCATCCGGTCCCATAGCCTTGTTCACTTTCAGTTTTGCAAGTTGTTCTAACACTTCATCTTCTGTGAATGGCGTGGTATCTACTTCATTCCCATTTTTGTATTTGGGAGTCACAGGAGGTCCTTCTCCAGGACTTTCTTTAGTAAAAACAGAGCAGAAGTATTTGTTTAGCAATTTCTCTTTTCAATGTCACTTTCCACGAGTCCGTTCGCAGCACTTCTGAGTTCTGCAATTCCACCTCTGATCTTCTTCCTTTCCCGAATATACCTGAAGAATGTTTTGTCACCACACTTAACATCTTTAGCCATCTTTTCCTCTGCCTTTGAATTTGCTATCCTTATTTCTCTTTTTGTCTCTTTGAGTTTGATCCTTTATTCATTTCTGTGTTCCTCTGTTTGTGAGCTTTTGAATTTTGTGAAAGCATTTTGTGTACCACATGCATTTAGTAACCAGAAGTCACTGATTCGCTGTGCACTGAGAAAAGTTATGGAGTAAGTTTCTAGCTAACCATGAACCACCCGGAGGAGAAGAGATCCAGCTGGAACTCTGGTGGCTGAGGTCCAATAAGACTCTGGAGCAGCACAGGTTCAAGGAGGCAGCAGGCTAGATAACGCAGGCTACAGCCCTTTCAGAGGCGAGCCGCGGGAGAACACAGAACCAAAGGTATCTGTGAAAGTCTTATCTCAGGCCTTAAGAGAACGGCCTTGCATACACGTAGTGTGTGCCTGTCTTGCAGACAAATCAGGAAGCAGACACAAGGTAAACGGCACAAACGGCAAAAAGGTGTGAAAGTTCTTCTGGGTAGACTGTATTATTCTTTGTGATGAGTCTCCGTCATAGGTCCGGTGATTGTTTGGCACAAGACAGTCCAAGGTGCTCTCAGCAAATCAGAAGGTAATGAATTGGTGTTCATCCTGCAGACCTAGGAGCCATAATGAGGGAAAAAAGCAGTATGCACTTCCAGACATCCCAAGGCCAGTAGCATCGTTAGTGGATGATGAAGATCAGAGAAGCAGATGTTCTTGCATGTAGACAACTAATTGGTCTAGGAAACTAATTGGACAGAAACAATAGTCTTCTGTATACTCAGGTATGATCACTTGGCAAGCATTTGTGTGAAGGTCAGGTCTGAGACTGTAAGCACAGCAAAAGTCCTTTGTAGCAGGAAACCATCTTGCTTGGTCAGCTTTGGTTCAGGCTTTAGCTGCTAAGCAGGCCAGAGATCTGCAGGCGCGGAATTGCAGGGGTTCTAGCCCTACACACCATAGAATGATACAGAGGCATTATGAAGTCATCCTTTGTTTTGTTCTCCATTTCTTTCCTTATGATTCCTAGCATTCTATTGGCTTCTGCTGCACACTAGGTTAACGCTGTCATGTTCAATGGGTGGCCAGTAAGAGGCAGTATTCAGCTCCTAACCAAAAGCTAAACTGCAGGTGAAAGGGTGTCCTAACGTTAGGTGGGTTTGCATTTTGGATGGTGTCTGAATATTGCTGCTGACTGGATTGCAAAATATCAATCTAATGAAACTGGATATTCAGGGTCGGTCACTAAATATGCACTAGTAAATATCAGATAAGCTCTGTGTTACAACTAGAAAGTAATATATGTTCTAAATGGAGACTGTGAATAGTTGTAAATGTAAGACTTGCACAAGAAATTTTTTTCGGTAGCTACGTGGTCTCAGTTTCCCCGGGCTAGGGTCAGAAACTCTGACTCAATACCCTAACGTTCACATCAATGACCACTAAATTGTAGCGACCTTATTTTTTTAGTATTCTTAAAATTGTAAATTTAGAAATGTCTCATTCAATAGCAAAAATAGCAAAAATTGCTTAGCTTTGTTTAACTTAGCTTCAACTTGGCTTTAGCTTCAGATGTCTTTCAATGCTGAGCTGTATACTTCTTTCCCAACGCTATCGGGCGCTAAGCGTTTCGCCAATCAAGGGTTCTTCAGGGGAGGTTGCTAAGCTCTAGAACAGAGAACAGTGCTTGTAGACAATACTTTCTTCATTAAAATTCTTCAAAACCTCAAAACATTACTTTAAAGTGTAATGGGAATTTCGTACTCACTTTTCAATATACACGCTGGCGTTCTATCCACATAACCATGCTGAACTGCTGAGCGGTTGTGGAAAAAAACACCCCGCATGTGCATCTTAAATAGGGGGGGCCAATCATAGATGGAGCCTAAGAATAATGACATCACATGCAAGATTCTCACTCTATACGGGCATTTAAACCCCGTGGGGTAACAGTCTGCAGTAAATGTATCCATCGTTGTTCTACATATAACAATGTTTCGTCTCTAGTGCGACCCTGTTGTGGCCGTTGTACCTGAGTTAAACAAAAGCAACGTAGATCCTCAAAAGCATGATGCAAGGACAAACAATGCTCCACTATGGGAGCCTCCAGGCGTTTACATTTTAATTTGCTTTTATGTTCGTTCATACAAAGTCGAAATGAACGATTGGTTTTGCCGACATACAGCAGGGTACAGGGACATCGTATACAATAAACCACATGTGTGGATCCACAGGAAGTGTTAGCTCATAACTTATAAACATGCCCATTATGAACAAAACTATCACACTCTTGAGTAATAGAGCAGATTGTACAATCGCCACAAGACTTATGGCCGCAACCCTCCAAACTTGATGTTTCAAAAGTAACCGGGTAAGGCGGACACGCTACCCTCCGCCCCTCATACCACCCCTTTTATTTTTTTCTATCCCAATACATGTTAATAACCACATGACAACATTTTTGGATTTCAAACTGGTCGCAGCTTTAATAACCTTTTAACAAACCAGATAATACAAATACAAAACCTTATAACTCTCCCCCCCCCCCCCCAAGCAGAGCGAGCCCTCACCAGCCATGTTAGTAGCAAGGTGACGCTGCTTCCGCTTCCCCCGGGCACAGGCCCGATAATTTTTCCACGCCCTCCCTCTTCCAGCTTCGCCATATTATTAGCAAAAACCTGAGGGATTAACCGGGTTGGGGGTACCCTACCCCCGCCCTCCTGCTTGCCTCCGGTTCCAGAACCCGGAAACCTCTGCGATCCTGCCAACCCCCCCCCCCCCAAGCTGCAACAACCCATATCCCCCCCAAACGTCCTTATAAAGGGAGGGCGGGCGGGACGTCCGGCGCCTCCAACCCACCAAGCCGAAAGGCCGGAGCAGCGCCGAGTCCCCGCACCTCCCCCCCTCCGCGGCCCGCAGACCTCAGACTCCCATTGGCTGCCGCGCATTTGAAAAACCCGCGGGAGCCAATGAGACCGACAGACGGCGCGGCCTCCCCTCGCCATGCGTGCCGCCGAATCCTCATGGCGAGGGCAGCCTGCCGCCCCCCCCCCCCCGGTTAGTGGCGGCCACGGGGACGCGGACCCTATAATAACCGGGTAAGGCGGACACGCTACCCTCCGCCCCTCATACCACCCCTTTTATTTTCTTCTAACCCAATACATGTTAACAACCACATGACAACATTTTTGGATTTCAAACTGGTCGCAGCTTTAATAACCTTTTAACAAACCAGATAATACAAATACAAAACATTATAACTCTCCCCCCCAAGCAGAGTGAGCCCTCACCAGCCATGTTAGTAGCAAGGTGACGCTGCTTCCGCTTCCCCCGGGCACAGGCCCGATAATTTTTCCACGCCCTCCCTCTTCCGGCTTCGCCATATTATTAGCAAAAACCTGAGGGATTAACCGGGTCGGGGGTACCCTACCCCCGCCCTCCTGCTTGCCTCCGGCTCCGGATCCCGGAAACCTCCGGGATCCCGCCACCGGCTCAGGTCAGCCACGACCGGAGCCGCCCCCCAAAGGTAAGCTGCGACCAGCCCTCACCCTTAACCTAATACCTTCCAAGGCCTCCTGCCAATCGTTGAGAAGTAAATCCAACCCTACCGGGGACAAGTGCACACCATCTGGCCTGTAAAGGCCCGAGCACTCCACTTCCACCCAAGGGTGTAGAATTTGACAGCCCCCTTGTTCACCCACCCATTTGCCAATTTGACGGTTAATCTTTGTCACACCCCGTGACCACCGTCGCTTAGCCCAACAGGACGGCCTTGGAATGATATCAGACCACAACACTAGCACTCCAGGAAACATCCCGAACACCACCCCCAAGTCCTTTTTGACTGCCTGAATCAACTGTCGGCAAGTCCACGAAACCAAATCGTTGCCACCCAAGTGTATCAGTAAAATGTCCGGTGCACATCTGGAACGCTGGTGATGCCGCAGCAAAGGCAAGAGCTGGATCCACCGGAGTCCGCGCTCGCCCAGCCATGAGACGGTTACCGCGAGCTCAGAAAGTCCCAAATGCAGCCCATCGGCCATGTCGCTGCTCGCCGACCAGCCCAGAACACTGTGATGGGGAAAAGATATCCTGTGATAGAAAAGCAGAGGAACCTATGAGTAATAGGGCTGTTTCTAGCAGGAAGGAAGATATCAGGACACCCAGTTGCCAAGAGCAACACAAACATCCCCAGCCACGAGGGAGAGAACCCTGCACAGCTGATAGGCATTCCCCAGCTCTTAGCTTTGATAGCCTTCACCTGGGAGGGGGAAGGGCTGGAGTAGGGCCTCAGCAAACGTATAAGGGACGTTCATTAGAGAATGGAGAGAGAGGTGGAAGCAGCAGCAGTATCGGTAGCAGGAGCAACAGCTGTAGCTGGAGAAGGAGTTCTAACGCGGGCTTTGGCAGCGTTGATAACTCCAGAGAAAACAGTTTTAAGGATACAGTGAGACCAGCAACTGGAAGCAGGAGAGACGTGTGGGATCAGGACCAGCTGAATACTGAGTGCAAGCTGAGGTCTGAATCTGGGAAGCAGCGTCTGCTTTGGGCTGGTAGGAAAACTGATGTAACTGACTTTGTTTCTAATTGTGAGCGAAGAAGGCAGAGAACAGCTGATAGTGGTAATTGGAGGAGACAGGCACAGAAAGCTGTTAGCCCAACCTCCAAACATATACCTTATGCTGAAGGTATTTATAGAGGGAAATTACCAGTCAGGACAGCTGGAGAGCCAGTACAAGCCTCAAGAAAGAAAGAATACACGGTGTCAGACATTTGTATGTGGGAAGATGGTGATAAACAGCTTAAACCTAGAGAAAAGCCTCTGAGATTTAAACCCTTGCTGGAAGAAGCAGTGCCTAGCTTTTCTCCTGCCCCAAACTCAAAAGATAGGCTGTTTTACCAGGGTAAAGCTGTTCCCAAGTCTTTCCCTCGTAGAGGTTATAAAAGACATAACTCTCATTGGAATTACATACCCAGATATGGTGACAGTGACCCTTACCTGCTGGAGGAAATAATAGGGAAGTCAAGAGAGCTGGCAGAGGAGAGTAATCTGCCAACATTATATAAGCAGCAACGTTACACAGATGATAGTCAGGTTGAAGCAATGATCATTGATCCTCCTGAACCTGAAGTATCTGACTATCAAATGGACTGTACATTGGCTGTCTTTAATGATACAATTTCATTGTGCTGAAGAGATACTGTGGTAGAAGTGAGTTAACTGCCTGTTATAAAGCACAACACTTTATTTTTGTCTTTATCCTTTTTGGCCAGGGCATGGCTTATGTTCTTTTGTAACCTGTGTTATGATCCAAACCCCGGGAGGGGAAATAAAACCCTGATTTAAGCTTTACCACTCGAGCTTCAATTACCTTATTGAAAAGGAGTTCAACTACAAATCCTTTCAGTAAAAGGTCCCCCTGTAGCCCAACCAGTAGTGCCACGCTGCTGGCGGAGCAGGGTGTGACAACACAAAGGAGTGGCCAATCACCCAACAGCAACACGATCCCATGCCTTTTTCTGCAAAGAAAGAATAACAAACAAGTTAGTAACCCCCCCACCCCAAGCCCTACAGACGCACATAGCTGTGGAAAGCCCGCGATCGCCATCTCCCGATCCGTTGAATCTCCCGATCCGACAATCCAGCAGCTGCCGCGCTGGTCGCCGCCCCAATCCTGAAGGAGTGAGGGGCAAACGCACCGGGGTCCTCACCTACCTGCCGTAATGCCAGTCGCAGCACCACCGAAAACTGGAACGTGTGAGAACCCGCGCATCCCGATGTATAAACAGGCTACCGCCGGTGTCCGGACACACACGTAAGTACGCTTGCAATAACGCCACTGGACACGAAGGGGAGCCGGGCACCGCTGTCAAGTCCACCCACGCACCCCGCCCCGCCTGATCCATCTTAGAACGGGCAAGGCGGATACGAACCCCGCCCCCGAGGAATTGCACCTGATGAAGCTGAACCTCCCTCCCGGTGCAATTCCTACCCGACTCCGCAACCAACTCACCCACCCTAAAAGCTCCGAAAAAGGCTACCGAAAAAAACGTGCGGAAGAGCACCCCTTCATAGGAGGATGAAACCACATGAGGCAAAGCACCGCATAAATGCCGCAGCACGTCATGCATGATAGGGCGCCGCCAATCACCCAAAGAAGGGCAGGACCGCTCCCAACCACGCAGAAGCATACGCGTTAAAAATCCCCCACCCGCTGCCCCCCACCCTAGGGCGCGTGCAAAAAAGGAAAACCCCGCTAGATTCTGCCGAACGGTAGCACGCGACAGTCCCGCCAACTTCGACGCCAGCACATACTGACCCAGAAGCTGATCAGAGGCTGGACCTTCTCGCCACCCCTGAAGTACCAGAAAGGACACGACGCTGCTGCAGCCTTGTTGATAAGCAAACCATGTTGCCGGAGAGACTGAATTTCGAAGCAGCTCCATCAGGTCACTAGGCCAATTCGCCAGAGGTGCTCCGGGACCGATGCTCCCTCCTCGTCTGCCTCGGGCACCAAGGTTCGAAACAGCTCCCACTTAAAACGGGAAAGAGCATCAGCAATCGTGTTATGACTACCCGGAATGTGCCGAGCCCTAATCACCAAATTCAACTGCAAACAAGCGAAAATAACCTGGCGCATCAAGTCAGCGACAGGTCTACATCTTGGGGAATAATTATTGAGCACGGACACCACAGCTTCATTGTCGCACCACCAAAGAACTCTACGATTGCGAAGCCTGCCAGGCCATACTGACATAACCACCAGAATGGGGAACAACTCAAGGAAGGTAATGTTATCCATAAGGCCGTTATCCTGCCAGGACTGTGGCCATCCCGCCGCCCACCAAGAGCCCCCAAAATAAATTCCCAGGCCCGCACCCCCAGCCGCATCGGTAAACAATTGCAGTTCCGCAGAAGTCACCTCCCGGTCTCGCAGCACCGTGGTACCGTTGAAGTTACTTAAAAATTCGTCCCAGATCCTGAGGTCTGCCCGCAGGCTGTGTGACATCCTAATCCGGTGATGGGGCTTCGTAACACCCGCAGTAGCCGCTGTCAGCCAACACAAGAAGACTCTCCCCATCGGGATAACCCTGCAAGCAAAATTAAGCGAACCAACCAAGGACTGCATCTCACGCAACGTCAGCTTGCTGGAAACCAGCACGTTCGCAACCAACACACGCAGCTTCACAACTTTCTCCTTAGGCAGGCGAGCGCCACACGCCACTGAGTCCAACTCAACACCCAAAAAGGTAAGGATAGTCGCAGGACCCTCAGTCTTACCAGATGCTAAGGGAACCCCCCAAATCTGAGCTAGTTGTACAAAACCGTCCAACAACGCCTTACACTGCCCTGTATTCGCCGGTCCGACGAAAAGAAAATCATCCAGGTAATGCACGACCGCTCCACACCCCATCCAGTGGATAAATGCCCAATGCAAAAAGGAGCTAAACTGTTCGAAATAAGCACAGGAAACCGAACAACCCATCGGCATGCATTTGTCGAAAAAATATTTTCCTTCAAAGCAAAACCCCAACAAATGAAATGACGACGGATGGACTGGCAATAACCGGAAGGCGGATTCAATATCCACTTTTGCCAACAAACACCCAGACCCACATGCTCTCACAAGGTCGACCGCATCATCAAAAGAGGCATAGCGTACCGCGCACAAGTCCTTAGGAATGTGATCATTGACAGAGGAACCAATGGGAAAGGACAGATTATGTATCAAGCGATACTTACCCGGCTCCTTCTTTGGGATGATACCCAGTGGAGATATCACAAATTCAGCAAAAGGCTGCTCATCGATCGGGCCCGCTACCCTACCCAGAACAATCTCAGATGCCAACTTGTCCTTGACCACAGGCGCAAAACGCCGGACTGAAGGCGAATTCCGGGCCCTGGCTACCCTCACGTCCACCCTCGTAGCGCTAGACAGTCCACCTCTTTGCCCGCCTGAACTTCCGCCACTAGGTCTGATCGCCATCTGCGTCAGCCAAAGATTAATGTCTTGCGTTCCCCAGGAAAGCAGCTGATTCTCTTCCATCTTATCACGGAATGTCTCATCATAGTTGACTCTAAATAAGTGAGGGGGGTTTTCTTCATGAATGACTTATATAAACAAATAAATACCTCATTCAACTCTTAAACAATGCTGCAAAAATCAATAATTCTAGAAGTTAGTCACAGCACAGCCTCAGAAACAACCTATGGCACTTGATTCATTTGGGGTTAAACGTATGGAACTCCCAAACTCGTGCCGGTGTTAACATCAATGGCTGAAAAATTTTGTTAGTAGATCGTATCGTCAATTCTTGTGTTTAAATATAACAAGAAAATACTTAGCTCATGTAAAGCCATAGGACTGTGCTGAAGATTTCTCAACTTTTTCTTCTTTTTATTACGTCTGTCGTTTTATTCTTTATATATAAAACTTTTTCCACTTGTAATTGCTGTTATGATAAACCACGTCATCATAGTTGAGCCAAGCCCAACCTTCGTGAGTCTGTGACGCCTCTAAGATGGAATCTGCATACGCCAGGAGCATCCCATACTGATCCGGATGCGCATTACCCCATACACTAGCTAAGCGCAGAAAGGAACGCGTCCAATTGACGATGTTCCGCGCCACTCTCCTAACCCTACCCGCCATCTCGTCCTCCTTTCTCTTCCTCCGACTATCCCCCGACCGTTTCCGACCCTCAAGCAAACGGAATATATCCAAGTAGCAACGCTTAACAATCCTCCTCCACAGATTCTTTGGCACTCCCTCCCATAACTCCAAGAAAGCCACCACTGAAGGAGACACTCCAACCGGTATGGCCCTTTCCGACTCTCCCCTACCCTCGTGACCCAGGCCCCCTCTGTCTGAGATAGAACTGGATGAAAAATCCGAGGTTGACGAAGAGGAGGATTCCGAACGCCGGCGCCGATGACATGAATGCCGCCCACTCTTCCTTGACCGCTTCCTACCTTTTACGGCCGACGGAGTATCACCCCCCACCGCAATACTAGCATTTCGCGCTGCCTCGCCAACAACACCCACCGCTGCGCCAGTATCCAACTCACCTGCAGCCGTGGAGACCACCTCAGTAGCAACTCCAGTCTCCCGTTGCGATGAATCAGAAGCAGCAGCTCCACCACCTGTCCCACCAGGCAAGGGACTACCGGCAGCAGCCACCGTCCCGCCATCCGTCTGTCCAGCAGCCATCATCCAAGGATGTCCCACGTAGTGCCATCCGGCAGGTACATGCGGAGAAAAAACAGGAAAAGGCGAAGGAACACCTGCCATAGCCCATGGTGGCTGCCACGCCCCTAGCCACTCTGCACTAGAAGAGCCTTGACCCCCGCTCTGCCAATGCTCCCAAGCTGGCAGGTAACCCCCTCCCGCACCGGCCGATAAACTCCCCTGCCTTGCCGGCCCAAAAGGAGTACCGCCTCCCTGCTGGCTGGACCCATCACCTCCAATTACTGGAGCCGAGGCAACACCCCGGCTACCCAGTGACTCGTGAGCCCCTCTAAACCCCGGCGCACCTCTCGCTGTCCCTCTAGACCGACCCTGACCACCCCGCCCGACAGGGTCCACAGAACCCCCCCTTTGCACTTCCCTGTCGAGCCCGGAGCCCGCTAAAGAGCCAGAGCCCCGTTTGGAAGCTCTGCTCCGGCTAGGGGCTCTGCCCCTGGCCTCCCCCCGCCCCCGGGTAACTGGAGAAGGTGGCTCTTGGGGCTCTCCACTAGATCTAGACCCTCCTCTCCTCTTGTGGGCCGGTTGTCTATCGGGCCCCGAGGAAGATGCCCCACAGGCTCCAGTCTGACCCGGTGTAGCCTGGACAGACTTTCTCAATGGCCTGGGGCCCCCTTTTTTACCTTTTGCCGACATAGCAACAATTAAGCTAGAGGGAAGCAAAATTAGGCTAGAGGGAACCGACCTAAGAGCTCCCTTTTTTTTTTTTTACACGTGCCCTGCGCCAAGCAACCCACTTAGCACTTAAAAACCGGAGGACCACTTGCCTTGGAAATCAGGTCCTGCCTCCACCCGTGCCCCAGCCAAGGAAAAGTGCCACAGCAGGAAGAAGAACCGCCACCCGAACGCCGCCGCTCCGACTCTCCAGCTGCCGGCCACGGCACGAAAAAAGGATTTTCCTCTCCCGACTATAGTCTCGTGCACTGCACTCCGGAATGCCCCGCGATTCCTCTCTAAGACAGCTCCGTTCCTCCAAGTCCAAGAAGAAAGGAATCCACTGAGCACGGAGGTTTGAAACCCACGTCCGGCGCCTCCAGCCCCACCAAGCCAAAAGGCCGGAGCAGCGCCGAGTCCCCGCACCTCCCCCCATCCACGGCCCGCAGACCTCAGACTCCCATTGGCTCCTGCGCATTTGAAAAACCCGCGGGAGCCAATGAGACTGACAGACGGCGCGGCCTCCCCTCGCCATGCGCGCCGCCGAATCCCGATGGTGAGGGCAGCCTGCCGTCCCCCCGGTTAGTGGCGGCCACGGGGATGCGGATCCGAGGCCTTATAATTCTTAAAACTGTCGGACTGAGTATGTCTTTGAAATTCTTCTGACCTTGCCATACACAACGTGTATGGTAATTTCTTAAACCTGGTATAGTAGACAAGATATTCTTATGCCTATTCAGGCATGATTGGCCCCCCCTATTTAAGATGCGCAGGCGCGGCATTTTTTTCCACAACCGCTCAGCAGTTCAGCATGGTTATGTGGATAGAACGCCAGTGTGTATATTGAAAAGTGAGTACGAAATTCCCATTACACTTCAAAGTAATGTTTTGAGGTTTTGAAGAAAGTAATTGTCTACAAGCACTGTTCTCTGTTCTAGAGCTTAGCAACCTCCCCTGAAGAACCCTTGATTGGCGAAACGCTTAGCGCCCGATAGCGTTGGGAAAGAAGTATACAGCTCAGCATTGAAAGACATCTGAAGCTAAAGCCAAGTTGAAGCTAAGTTAAACAAAGCTAAGCAATTTTTGCTATTTTTGCTATTGAATGAGACATTTCTAAATTTACAATTTTAAGAATACTAAAAAAATAAGGTCGCTACAATTTAGTGGTCATTGATGTGAACATTAGGGTAATGAGTCAGAGTTTCTGACCCTAGCCCAGGGAAACTGAGACCACGTAACTACCGAAAAAAATTTATTGTGCAAGTCTTACATTTACAACTATTCACAGTCTTCATTTAGAACATATATTACTTTCTAGTTGTAATACAGAGCTTATCTGATATTTACTATATATACTCTGTGAGAAACGGACCGACGGAGTGATTTGTGATCTACATTGGTGGAAGGTCAACTAAAAGAAGATATCTTCAGTTTTTCTGAGGAGCACATTTCTGAAATATGTAAGGATTCTACTCCCTTTTCATTGGGACAAGATGGGGAAGCTTCATCTGCTTCACCCAGTTGGTAAGATCTATTGAAACTTCAAAAGAAAAAAGTTCGGATGGAGTTACATAAGTTGTCCCTTATTGAATATCTCCGACGGCGTCACATACCATGAGGACTAAGGGTCTACAAGGAGCCAAGAATGTTTGTGTCCGATATAGGGTTTGTCACCAAATGGAATCTTATCTTGAACAAATGTTACAATTCCCCCCTTTGGGCCTGTATAGGCCCACTAGAAGAACAGCCTAACAATCTACTACAAAATAACTAAACAGGCATTATTAACGGAATATCTGTACGCGGCAGCTCAGGTACATCAGCCACCGTAAAAGCAGGAGTATAGGAATACATAAAGGTAGTAGAGCTCTGCAGGGCCTTGCGACAACAGCCAAGAATAAATGAGAATACACAACAGCAAACAAGCAATACACCACAGCCTATTAACAAAGCAATAAGTAATCCTTTGAAGCCCCCACCTAAACCCTGAAACCACTTAACCACACCCCCCGACACATTGCCGAAGTCACAGGGGAATATCAGGATGTAAACCTTACAGATAGTACACAGAAGGTACCCCCAAGGGCACAGAACATTGTCAGGCGGTGCTGGGGGCAAGCATGGACCGCTATGCAGGCACCCCTACCCCAGAACCCGCACCATAGGCAGCCGCCTATCCGCACAATGGATGGCCTGAGACTGTGCACCACCAGCAGAAGGGCATGTCAGCATGGTGGCGGAGGGGTACTGGTGGTGGAGGGGGCAGTGGCAGCTCCCCAGAGCAGACCATGGCCTAGCCCTGTGTAGGTGGGTGCCATGCACTGCAACAGACAGGCCCTGTCTAACGAACAGTCATGGTATCCCCAGGGAATGCACTGTCTCTGTGGCAACATGGTGGTGCAGTGCACACAGCCAGTGTGTTCAGGCGTGGAAGGTCACAGGTTCAAGTCTCAGCTGCAGTTCCTGCCAACCCAGTCCCCATATTTTACCCACTACTAAAACGTGCTAATACAGACAGAACCTTTATTGCAGATATCGTAAACATGCCCAAAACGCCTACATTTTACCCTACGGAGCACAGACACCATAAACATGCGAATTACCTAGAGCAGAGTCTCACAAATGCATTCCTGGAGGGCCAAATGCCATTCAGGTTCCATGCTGTCTCTAATAAAGATGCCTGTGCTGCATTTCTATGCGCCGCCCCCATGGTATGCAGATTATCTCATGCATATTCATTATGGACAGCATGAAAACCCGAACAGTGTTTGGCCCACCAGGACTGGAGTTGGGCACCTCTGCCCTAGAGCAGCGGCCAACAGGGGAAAACACACCCACACCCACAGGCTCCATTATCCAAGCTTTCTGGAGGGGCAGGATGTTGGGCCCTGTGTGCATCTCCCAATACTAGCACTTGCATACCTTAGCAATGCCACCTTAACCTGGGAATACGGTACACATATATCAAAAGGTTGCTATGATTACTGGCAGATAGCAATTCCGAAGTTAAGTGCAATTTTCTGATTGAGCTGCATCATAGCAACCTTTCTGATGTCTGTGGAGTGTGCTCCCCCATAGTGATATATATATATATATATATATATATATATATATATATTCTCTTTTCTGGGGCCTAATCACTGACTTATCTGCTTGGTGGGTGTGCTCACATCCCAGCTTTGGGTGCACACATCTCCTCCAGGATCATGCACTGTGGACTAGCTGTGTATGGCTGGAACACCTTGAAGGGTGCAGTGGCTGGTGACTCACTGTGCTTGCTGCTGGAGAATGTCAGATGGTGGTGGGGGCTGAAGGGAAATTGGCTGACAGGTATGTCTAGTATGGCTGCATCCTTGCCTGAGATTGTAATACATTATGATGGCACGGAAGAAAAGCATATGGGCTAAGAAAATGAGTACCCAGAGCCCAGCACAACAAGAGTGAAGCTAGAGGAACCATATTCTGAGCAGGAGTGCACAGAAGAAAATGGACCCAGCTAAGAAAAGCTAAGAAAAGATAGCCCAGGCCTGAACAGATTGAACAGGCCTCAGCAAGTTGGGCAAGTCTGGACAAGTTAAACAGGCCAAACAAAGCTGGTGATACAAAAGTAGTCATAAGCCCTGAAAACTACAGTGCCAGTGATTAACGAAACAAAGGGGATGGCAGGATGTAGCCAGAATGACAACACTAGCAAGAATAAAAGCCATTAATATGCTAATAAGGGTGGATCCCAAGAATGAGCCTTTTGCTCCAAAGGAAAGACCCTCTGCAGACTTTTGCACACGGCCCTCCTTTGCCCCAAAGGAAACAGGCCTCTGACATGGCCTCCCAGCCTTTTACAGACAGTACAGCAACCTTTGCACACGGTACAAAACTTTTGTGCAGGAGTTGCTACAGAGGGTATAGGGCAGCGATGGCGAACCTATGGCACGCGAAGGCCTTGCAGCTGGCACGCGGGAAGGTCCGCAATTAAGATATGCGGCGCGGCGGGAGGTGAGTGTGCCATCACTGCTCTGCTGCTAGGACAGGTGTCTGCCTCCCTTCATCTGCAGCCGCGGCTCCCTGCCTCTTAGGGAACCGCGGCTGTGCTTGTAAAATTGTTGCGGAGCCCTTCCTGTCTTGACGGGCTCCGTGCAGCATTGTCCCGCCTCCAAAGGACAACTTCCATTAGAGGCGGGACAATGCTGCACGGAGCCCGTCAAGACAGGAAGGGCTCCGCAACGATTTTACAAGCACAGCCGCGGTTCCCTAAGAGGCAGGGAGCCGCGGCTGCAGACGAAGGGAGGCAGACATGGGGAGAGGGGGAGAGGAGGGGGGGGGGCTGACATCGACATGGGGGGGGGCTGATATGGATGGATTGGGGAGGGGGGCTGACATGGAAGGAGGGAGCTGATATGGATGGATGGAAGGAGGGGGGCTTACATGGAGGGAGGGATAGATGGAGGGAGGGGGCTGACATGGACAGAGTGGGGACTGACATGGAGGGAGGCTGACATGGACAGTGGGGCTGACATGGAGGGAGGGAGGGAGGGGGCTGACATGGACAGATGGAAGGACGGGGGCTGACATGGAGGGAGGGGGGCTGGCATGCACAAAGGGGAGAGACAGGGACATACTGGACAGACGGGATAAATGCTGGAGAGAGGCGAGAGACAGTGCGGCTTAGGATTATAATGGGCTGATGGGGGAGCTAGCACTGGTAATGGGCAGATGGGAGGGGACTAGGACTGGTAATGGGTTGAAGGCTAGGACTGGGAATGGACTGATCAAGGGGGGGGGTTGGGACTGGTAATGGGCTGATAGGGGGTATGACTGATAATGGACTGATGGGGGCTAGCATTGGAAATGAGCTGATCGGTGAGGTTAGGACTGGAAATGGGCTGATGGGGGGATAGGACTGGTGATGGGGGGGGGTAGGACTGGTGGTATTGGGCTGATTAGGGGAGGCTAGCACTGGTAATGGGGTTGAGGGGGGATTAGCACTGGAAGTGAGCTGATTGGGGGGCTTTGACTGAGAATGGGCTGATTGTGGGGAGGGGAGGATAGAGCTGCTGACCCTGGAAGAAAACTGGGGGCTAAGGCTACAAATGGGCTGATGCGAGGGGATGGGAGAATGGAACTGGAAGGGAGTGGATCTGAGAGGGGCTGCCATGGTATTTGTACTAGAAGGGACTGGTCAGTGGGGAAGGAGGGGGACTGGAAGGGAATGGACACCAGTGGCAATCATGGGAATGCAAGTTGACATTGGAAGGTACTGGGAGTGAGGACTGGAAAGGGGCTGATACTGGGGATGGCTACTGGGACTGGAAATAGGCTGATGGAAAGAAGTGAAGAAAACGAAAGAAGAGATAAGAAATGGCAGATGGACCATAGACCACAGAAACAGAGCTAAGAGAAGACAGGAAAGCAGAAGCCTCAGATCGGGACCAGCATGATCAGAGAATAAATTGGTCAGACAACAAAGGTAGAAAAAATAATTTTATTTCATATTAGTGATTTGACTACAAAATCATCATAATTTTGAAATCAAATATTGTTACTTGTGATTAATTAACCGTATTTTCCGGCGTATTTTTTTGGTGTGCGCTGGAAGAGGGGTAGTCTTATACGGCGAGTATAGGCCAAACACCTATATTTTAACAGGAAAAGTAGGGGGTCGTCTTATACGCCCAGTCGTCTTATACGCCGGAAAATACGGTAAGTTAATTTAACGTTTTCTATGAAAAGTAGTTCTGAGGGGGGTCAAAAAAATATTAAAAGAAAAGTGACAATAATATAATAATATATTTATAATGTGGATTACATTTGGGCCCTCATATTTACCTCAGGCTATGATTGTGATTGTGATTGTGATTATGATGGTACACTGTAAGAAACAATATATGCAGTGTTAGATTTGTTTTAAATGTCGCAATGGTTTTGCGGCTCCCAGTTTTTTTTTCCCTTCGGAAACGGGTCCAAGTGTCTCTTTATGTCTTAAAGGTTGCAGACCCCTGTGCTAGGAGAAAGGCCCCAGCCCGGCCCCGCGCTTCCCCTTCCGGTCGGAGCTCCTGCGCACCTCTCGCCGAGAAGCTGCGCGCTAGGGCTCGTGCGCCGTCCTCTCGCGAGATTATAGGACCCGCGCGGGAGCTGGGTTCCAAAGAAGAGCAAAACCTACCACTTTCATGATGAATGGGAAATGGACTACTTCTTCATCATGGTGAAAGACAAGTGTTGTCTAATTTGTAACGCCCCAGTATCCTTGCCCAAAAAGGGTGATCTGGAACATCATTATAAGGCTCTAAAATATTGTTGTTAAGGTTTAATTGACGTGCTGGCACTTTGAGGAAATTCTTTGGTTTTGTGCGGCAGTTTGGGCACTTGGGCTCAAAAAGGTTAGCCATCACTGGTATAGGGTATATAAGGAAGCAGTTACAGAGCTCATGGGGGGCCTTCTCTGTCTCATCACTATGAGAAAGGGAACGCTGCCTGCACTCAGATCTCTCAGATAGACACTTGTGTATCTGTGTTTACAGCTTTTGCTTGTGCCAAATAAAAGAATTGTTGTTGCTGGCAAATAATTGTGATCTGAGTTCCTTTTTATTTTTCTGGTTGCACGACTCCCATGTGCCCAGGCAATTGATAATATTGGTGATATTTGAGGAACTTTTGTGGGAAAACCAGGCCGGCCTCCTGAGTTTTAGAACTCCTAAATTTTTTCTAAATTGCCCAAGGATTCCTCTGACTGCAGTTTTGGCTTGCCTGCATTTTTGTGTCAGAGAGGATACCTCCTGTTTTAAATTGTGCAAAAAACAGGAGATGTGGATACCATCCTAATAGAGGATGAGGATTCCTTTTGCTGGTTCAAAAGATGAGGATTCCTTCTGCCGGTCCAGAAGATGAGGATTCCTCCTGCCGGGTTCAGGAGATGAGAATACCGTCCTGAGGGACGAATAGAGCTCTGTGGACACCCTACAGTGGTGAGTATTGCTGCATTACCTGCCTACAAACAAGGACAGAAGACTTACCCTATCTGATTGGTGGGTTAGTACGAAATTTACACATATGCATATGTATTTTATGTAATTAATGTTGTTTTGTTGTATAGAAAAATTGTTAGAGTGTCTCTGTGTCTAGTTGTAATATTAGGGAAAGAAAGTTTGAAAGTTTGCCCAGACATTAGGTCTTTAAAACTCCAGGATTGATTGGTGTATGATTGAGACTGTACGTTGTCACCCCCTATATCCCAGCGAAGCCGAGGCGTAGGCAGTAGGCTAGGTTAATAGGGGTGCATGAATCTTTCACTAAGGAATAATTGTAGTTGTGAGTCCAAAGTGGTTAAAGTTCAAATAAGGGTTTTATTTCCCCTCCCGGGGTTTTAGGATTTTCAAATAGTACAGCAACTCAAAGAAAACTCAGGATACAAACTGACAAAGTAAAGTATAGCAACTTGCTTCCAACCACATTCACTTTTCACTGCAGCTGATCGCTTCCTCTTAGCTTCAAACAGTGTTATGAAATCAATTGCTCAGAACTTTATAATAAAGAGATTGGCTCTTCTTCCAACATTAGAGAACAATCCATCTGTTCATACTGTGGAGACAAAGTATTATCCTCTGTGCACATGGGTTCTATGTCATTGTCTTTTGCACAGCCCGATTGTATGCTTCTCAACCCTGTTTCTTCTCCAGAGTTTATTAAGCCCTCTTCATAAGAGCATGGCCAGAAATTATCATCAACGTTATAACAGGAGGGTAGAAAGACAGGCTTCCTAGTATGCTTTGTTCTAGGGCTATCTTTAAACCCTCTGTTTCCCTTCATGGCTGCTAGCTCAAACTGCTGGTTTTCATGGCAAACAGACTTCCCTTTAGTTAATCGGTGTCTGGACTTTTCATGCATACAATCCTCTATATCCCTCATACACACATCTTCCACAATAGGATTTCTTTCAAAGTAAGGCAACTGTGTCTTAACACCTTGTTTCTCATTTACATAAGGCTTCCTGCTTATGTCACGTTCCACACTCTCAAAGAGCTGGGGAAATTCTCCCTGCGTCAGAGGTTTGGTTAACTTCTTACTGACCTCTGGTTTTGCAGCTTTCCTCACTCCACTCCTGGGGTTACTGGGAGCTTCTCCTGGGGGAATCCTCAGCGGTTCACAGCGTGTGCCTGAAAATTCAGTGCCGTCGGAATCAATCAGCTCTCTCTCACTCTGGCTTCTGTCTCTGCCAGCATGTCTAGTGTAACCCCTCCTCCAACTCTCTCTAGAGCTTCCTGGGTCACACTCAGGGCAGCTTCCTCTCCAACCCCCTTGGCAATTACCTCTGTAAGCTGCCTTAGGCTTTGGAAACCAGCCTGGATTCTGACGTGAAGTAAAACCTGCTTTCCTTCTGCAAGGTAAGTTGAAATTGAATTCTTCTGAGTCCCAACCTGAGCCTAGTCTGGGACTGGAATCATAACCTGAATCACCACAAGAACAAGCACCCAAGCTTGAACTGCAACTGCAACTCCACCCCTTTGCTCCTCTGCCTGAGCAGGTATTATAGTGCCTTGAAGGCGTGGCTTCCCTCACGTGCAAATCATTCTCTTTTCTCTGTGAGAATTGCTTGTCAGGGAGGCAAGGCTGCAAACGTCGTGTTTGCCTAGGTTGCTCAGGGCAACAGGGAAGCTTCTGATTAGACTGCCTGACAGAATCTGACCTGTTTCTCTCAGAATTCTGCACTTCTATAGCATAGGACAGATCTGCTGTGTCACAACGTATATTGGTACGAAGCGTGTGTGTGTCCCTATCCATGTTTTCATACCCCTGCGAGGGGATTGGCTGGGTTTGGACAAAGCATAAGAATTGTGTGCCTGTATGAGTCCTGGATTTGTAACTTTGCGCCTCTCTATATAAAGAGGTTTGATTCTCCATCTATAAAAGCAAAGTTACCAGCTTCTGTACATAAAGAAGTTCGATATTTTATCGGTAAAAGGCGAAGTTATTAACAAATTGCCCCTGTCCCCAAACAGTGAAAAACACCAGGTCTACACAGACTATAGGAAAAGGGACAGTGTAGAAAATGTTTTAAAAAGAAATCCAAGAAGGGTGTAGATAATGAAAAAGGGACTGAATCTGGCCCCAAACCCATAGCTTCTCCTCTAACCTCTATAAATAAAAAGAAAGGGACTGTTCCCTGTAAATAAAAGGGAAATAGGGGGACTCTCCTGTAGATAAAGGGGAGCAGGGATTACTGTATATAGACTGTTGTACTAGTATAGAAGTGAAGGAAGACAATTGCTTTATTTAATGCATTCCAGTTTCATTACTATGTTTCTTGCATAATCAATAGCCAAAGAACCAAATTTTGATCATACCTCTCAGCAGTAAGTAAGGGGTAGTTGAAACTGCTGAGATGGTTAGCATAACTACAGAAAGATACTAGGAATGAGACCATTGAAATTGTTTGCATAGCTATAGAAAGATACTGGGAGGAGTTCCTTCTTCTAGCAGATAAATGGAGGCACATTAGAGAGGACAAAAGAGAAAAAAAAAATCACCTAGGAGTCTCTCCTAGCAAACAAAGACCCCAATTCACCTAGCCACACCTAGTCTCCAAACAGGAGTCTTGTCATCAATTTTGATTGTAGAGTTTAAGCTTCTAGAACCATGGGGGGTGCCTCCTTTGAGCATCCTCAAATGTCTGCTGGAAGCAAACAAAGGCTGAAGAAAATCCTTATAAGATTATGAAGAAATGAAGATTTTTTTCTTGTCTTTTAAAGCTTGAATTTTATCTCTGGTACATATATTTGGTTTTGACTGCACATACAAAATTAAACAAGTAATAAACATTAAACATTTTATTCTGCAGACAGTAAATGCTGCTTTGATGATTGCATTCTTTCCTGCTAGGTACATTAAACTGCCTTGATCAACTGTATTCACTTTTCTGATACTACAATGATACCTTAAAATGATTTTAGTATTCCATATTGCTGTATTACTTTAGTTTATACATTTGCACTTTGTTACCAAATATACTGGTAGCAGTACATAAACTCATGATTTCTGATGAGAACATCTGGACTAGTTCTAGTATGCACTGTAGCTTGTTCTGATGTTCAGGTATGTTTTGGTTCAGGGTGAATACACTGATCATTGACAATTTCAAAATAGAAAGATAAAATGCAGAATTAGCACTGCTGAAAGGCATATACTGTGCAGTACACCGTTCACACTAATTCACACTTGAAGTTAATAATGCACTGATAATGCTGCCCCACTCCTCGTGTGCACTGCCCTTTAGTACTGATTCACACGGATCCATACAGTGCACACTGCACAAATAATGCTGGTGTGTATAATAATCTCCATCGTCCCTTGGCTTAGGTATGAAGTTAATTTCTGTCATAGTATGTACATGGTGAGGGATGAAGTGGGATATTAAGAGGAAGGATTCTGATGGAAATTAAATTGATGAAGGTAATTTAAATTGATGTATCTGCTTAATGAATATCAACTATGCCGTCTCCAGAATTTTCAATTTAGAAATTCATCTAAGCCCCAACACATACTCAACAATTAGAAACAGACATCTGGAGACAGGCTGGGTGCACCTTTCACCCTGATGAGCTTTGGAAAACCCACACTGGCCATGTGGTACTTCCAGATGCTTTTTGCCTCATTTTGCCTCTGTATGTCCTGGCCAGGCACGCATGCGCAAAGGGGGATAGATTGATGACAAATTCTCACAAAATTGGTATAATTCTACAAATTCTCACAAAATTGGTATAATTCTACAAATTCTCACAAACAAATTGGTATAATTCTAAAAAAAAAAAAAAAACTCTCCAAAATTGCAGAACACGTGTGTGGAACTTGTCTGATCTGTAAACATGTGAAGGTCAGTCAAGGGCATAATGGAATATTCACTACCAGCAAATGAATCTCCAGTGATAGAGAGACAAGGAATTAATCAAACTGCCAAATAAAAATTGACACCATACGAGATAGTTACTGGTAGACCATTGAAAGTTTAAACAGCAATATTTGTAGGATGTGATCTTGGTAAATGTGAAGGACGTTAAGTTTATCTCATTGTGAAATCTAATCTAGCATATTTAGGGCCATGTTTACTAAAGTGCGTTAGTGCAAATCGCGTTAGGAGCCGCGTTAGTGAAAGGAAAGCCAAAAAAGGACATGGGCGGGACATCGTAACAACTAACGCGCGTTCCAAAAACCAACGAGCGTTACAGGGCGCGGTGGTGCGTTACTGCGCGTTAATCGTATGAAGGCGTACAGACACAAAGCACAGAAACAGAGCCGTAGCACAATGGTTAGTGTACTGACTGCTGTTACAGGCAGCATGGGTTCGAGTCCCCAGTGTGCCCAACGCAGAAGGCTGGCCCAGGCATCACCCTGTACAGTACATAGGGAACGAGGAGGCATGCTTTTCTTTACGTTGAGTAGTGGTGTCAGCAACACACCCTCGGAGTGTGCCTAGCCACGTACGTTGGTGCGTGCGTTGTTGCGCGCGTGGCTGCGTGCGTAGCTACGAGCATTGGTGCGTGCGTACCAACGTGCGTGGGTACGTATGTTTTACCAGCGGGGGCACCTAATATTACAGACTGTTCAGGGTGTCCTGCACCTATGCATTATGCTAACAGATGTACGTGTGATGGCCTATGGTGTATCTGAGCCTGTGAGTAGGTGCGGGAGTTTCCCAGGGTTGGAGTGTGCCAGGCACACCCATGATGCACTGCACATGCAAATTAGCTGTCCCAGAGAAACACCATGGGGAATGCACCCCCACAGAACCACAGCCTGGTAGGGGGGACTGACTATGTGCACCCCCACAGCACCTCGGCCCGGTAGGGGGGACTGACCGTGTGGTGCACAGGCACAGAGTAGCTACACACTGTCACATTGTGCTGGTACTGTGCTCACCCTGAGGGTGCAGTGAGGCGCCCAGCACCAGGTCCACAGCAACGTCCATGGCTGAAAGAGGCCATGGCGCAGGTCCAAAGCAGGATATCCCTGCCTGTGTCAGTCAGGTGTAGCCCACATGGACACCCCCCCCCCCCGGGCCAAGCGTGGCAAACAGGGTCTCCCATCAATGGATCCACATTCTACCCCCCTGCAAAGGTGGCAGTAGAGGGAAACATCAACCCCACAAGGCAGTCAATGCAGCTCTATACACATCCATAACACAATAGCAGATAGACATTAGGCCTGGACATGGTAAGCTGCACCCCACCACCATCTGACATTCCCCTGCAGCAAGCCTTCAGCTGCTGCACCCTGCAAGGCACTCCATCAGGACACATACCAGCTGCAGACAGTCTGCTAGTTAGGCCATGGTGCATGTGCCCAGTGGAGATGCATGCACCCCCATCCCCCTGCTGAGGGTTCAGGACAGGGTACCTTGTAATTGCCCTCTTTAATAGGACTTATCTCCCCCCCTCCCTCCCCAGCACCCACCCACCCCTGGGGTAATTGTAGTTTTATAGGTACTTGCACATCTTAGAGGAAAGGGGCTGCTCTCAGGTGCAGCTCTTAATCCAAATCAGTCATACACAGAGGACCTGAGATTAATTAAGCTTCAGGTACACAGGGTGTATTAGGGGTATTAGATACACTTTTATTAGTATAAGCATCTACACCAATCCTTATTATATACCGAATTTAAAAGACCTAAACACAAGCTTTAAACTAAGATGCAGACAGAGGTCCAGCAACGAGATGGGGGTTCTCCAGTCTTTTGCATTGAGTGTCACATGTATGATTTTCTCCCAGTTGGTGAGAGGTCCTACATATGCACTAAGTGCAGGGAGCTCTTTGCTCTCAGGGAACGAGTCCGTTCTCTAGAGGCTAGAGTAGCAGACCTGGAAGACATAAGAAAGACAGAGAAGTACATGGACGAGACCTACAGGGATATAGTCCTGAAGTCCCACCTCCAGTCTGGCAGCATCCCTGTTGCCATGGAGGAGAGAGGTCACGTGACAGGAGAGCATCACCCTGGTGTGGCAGGAAGTGATCCTGTAACTAGGACCTGTCCTCCAGGTGATGTAAAACCCTCTCGCACCGAGGACGTTTCTCCAGGGCCATGTCCCCATGAGGGGAGGGTCAGGACAGCTGTTATAGTTGGTGATTCAATCATTAGGAATGTAGATAGCTGGGTGGCTGGTGGACGTGAGGATCACCTGGTAACATGCCTGCCTGGTGCGAAGGTAGCAGATCTCACGCACCGCCTAGATAGGATCATAGATAGTGCTGGGGGGGAGTCTGCTGTCTTGGTACATGTTGGTACCAATGACATAGGAAAATGTGGTAGGGAAGTTCTGGAGGCTAAATTTAAGCTTTTAGGTAGGAAGTTGAAATCCAGAACTTCCAGGATAGCGTTCTCCGAAATGCTTCCTGTTCCACGTGCAGGACCCAAAAGACAGGCAGAGCTCCGGAGTCTCAATGCGTGGATGAGACAATGGTGCAAGGATGAGGGTTTTGGATTTGTTAGGAACTGGGGAACATTCTGGGGAAAGGGGGGGCTCTTCCGAAGGGATGGGCTTCACCTTAATCAGGATGGGACCAGACTGCTGGCATTAACCTTTAAAAAAGAGATAGAGAAGCTTTTAAACTAGAAAATAGGGGAAAGCCGACAGTCACCCAGGAGCGCATGGTTCGGACAAAGGTATCCTTGAAGGATACTACCAAAAGCAGTGAGATTCCAAAAGGGAGTATAGTAGCCCAAATGCCCTTGAGTAAGGAGCAGACAGAGCATAAAGATTCCCAATTACCCATGCCTACCAATAGCCAGATTAATATTAATAAAATACAGTCTCTAAAATGCTTGTATGCCAATGCTGGAAGTCTAAACAATAAGATGGGAGAATTAGAATATATAGCACTAAATGAGAGGTTAGATATGATTGCACTCTCAGAGACATGGTGGAAGGAGGATAACCAGTGGGACACTGTGATACCTGGATACAAACTATATCGTAATGATAGAGCTGAACAAATTGGTGGAGGGGTTGCGCTCTATGTTAGAGAGGGCATTGAGTCGGAAAGGATTAAAGTTTTGCAGGGAACAAAATATGCTGTAGAATCTCTATGGATTGAAATTCCATTTAAGAAGGGGAAGGTGATGGCAGTGGGAGTATACTATCGACCACCTGGCCAGAATGAACAAATGGATGATGAAATGCTCAAAGAAATCAAGGAAGCTAACAAAAGCCACAACAGAGTAGTAATAATGGGTGATTTCAATTACCCCGGTATCGACTGGGACAGTGTCACAGCAGGACAAGCTAAAGAGATAACGTTTCTAGATGAAATAAATGACTGCTTCTTGGAGCAGCTGATTCATGAACCGACCAGAGGGGAAGCCATACTGGACCTAGTCCTTAGTGGAACGCCAGATCTGGTGCAAGAAATAAGGGTGTTGGGACCACTTGGCAATAGTGATCATAGTATGACCATGTTTGATTTAATCAGTGGAGGACAGATAGTAAAGGAATCCACAGTACTACCTTTTAACTTTCAAAAGGGAGACTATGATAGAATGAGGAATATAGTTCGGAAAAAACTAAAAGGAGCGGTTCCAAAGGTTAAAGACTTACAGCAAGCTTGGGTGTTATTTAAAAATACTATCCTCGAAGCCCAGACCAGCTGTATTCCACGCATTAAGAAAAGTGGAAGAAAGTCCAAAAAACTGCCAGCATGGTTTAAAGGTGAGGTCAGAGAGGCTGTTGCTGCCAAAAGAGCAACCTTCAGGAAATGCAAAAAAGAGCCAAATGATGAAAACTGGAAACAGCACAAGCACTGGCAAGTTAAATGCAAAGCATTGATAAGGCAGGCAAAGCGGGAATTTGAGAAGAAACTTGCTACATTCGTAGCAAAAGGCCTGTGAGAGAGTCAATTGGACCATTAGATGATAGAGGGGTAAAAGGGGCAGTAAGAGGAGACAAGGCTATAGCAGAGAGACTGAATGAATTCTTTGCTTCGGTCTTTACTGAGGAAGATGTAGGGGTGTTACCCAAGACTGAAGTGGTATTCAAAGGTGATACTGCAGAGGAATTGAGAGAAATATCGCTACACCGGGAAGATATATTACAACTATTTGATAAACTGAATAGTAGCAAATCACCTGGACCGGATGGTATACATCCCAGAGTGTTGAAAGAACTGAAATATGAGATTGCAGACCTGTTATTGGTAATCTGTGAACTTTCATTAAAATCATCTGTAATACCTGAAGATTGGAGGGTCGCCAACGTAACACCAATTTTTAAAAAGGGTTCCAGGGGTGACCCGGGAAATTACAGACCGGTGAGCCTGACGTCAGTACCAGGGAAAATGGTAGAAACCATCATAAAGAACAAAATTACACAGCATGTAGATAGTCATGGCCTAATGGGAGACAGCCAACATGGCTTTAGACAAGGAAGATCTTGTCTTACTAATCTGATCTGTTTTTTTGAAGGTGTGCATAAACAGGTAGACAAAGGTGAGTCGGTTGATATAGTGTATCTGGACTTTCAGAAAGCTTTTGACAAGGTCCCCCATCAGAGACGTTTGGCGAAGCTAAAAAGTCATGGGATAGGAGGCAGTGTACTATTGTGGATCGGGAACTGGTTAAAAGATAGAAAGCAGAGGGTAGGGCTAAATGGCCAATATTCCCAATGGAAAAAGGTGAATAGTGGAGTACCCCAGGGATCTGTACTGAGTCCGCTACTTTTTGACATATTCATAAATGACCTGGAAAAGGGAATAACTAGTGAGGTTATCAAATTTGCAGATGACACAAAACTGTTTAAAGTTGTTAAAACCCAAGAGGATTGTGGAAAACTGCAGGAGGATCTGGATAAATTGGAAGACTGGGCATCCAAATGGCAGATGAAATTTAATGTGGACAAGTGCAAAGTTATGCACCTAGGAAAGAACAACCCACACTATAGTTACACGATGCAAGGCTCCACATTAGAAACCACCACCCAGGAAAAAGATTTAGGAGTCATCGAGGATAACATGTTAAAACCCTCCGCCCAGTGTGCAGCGGCGGCCAAGAAAGCAAATAGAATGCTAGGTATCATAAGGAAAGGGATGGAGAATAAAACAAAGGATATTATAATGCCTCTGTATCGCTCCATGGTACGACCGCACCTTGAATATTGTGTGCAATTCTGGTCACCGTATCTTAAAAAGGACATAGAGTTATTAGAAAAAGTACAGAGAAGAGCCACCAAATTGGTGAAGGGGATGGAAGGCTACTCCTATGAAGAGAGGCTAAAAAGGTTAGGGCTCTTTAACCTAGAAAAGAGGCGGCTGAGGGGAGATATGATAGAGGTGTATAAATTAATGAATGGAGTGGAACGGATAAACGTGGATCAATTGTTTACGCTATCAGAATATAGAAGGACTAGGGGGCATGTAATGAAGCTACAGGGTAAACTATTTAAGACAAATAGGAGAAAATATTTCTTCACTCAACGTGTAATCAAACTCTGGAATCTGTTACCGGAGGATGTAGTAAGGGCTGTTAGTATAGCTGGGTTTAAAAAAGGTTTGGACAAGTTCCTGGAGGAAAGGTCCATAAACCACTATTAAAAAGGGACCCAGGATATCAATGCTTGGTCTAGTACAAGCACTGCAGAACCTGTGTCTTTTGGGGAAACTGCTAGGTACGTATGACCTAGATTGGCCACTGTTGGAAACAGGATACTGGGCTTGATGGACCTCGGTCTGACCCAGTATGGCATTTCTTATGCTCTTCTTATGTTCTTAAACTGGGATGTCAGCATACACAGCCAGCAGATACATCAGTGGCTGGGCCCCAAAAGGAAACCCATATCTATCACATGAGAGAAATACCATATAGCACTATGGGGATGCCTAGCCATGCTGTGGTCACCGCACAGTCAGGGTGAGATTGATGTCCCTGCAGGACATACAGCAGTCACCCTGTCTGTGTAGGTGGTGGCCGGGCACTAATATGCCGGTCAGTGCCCTATGCGCTGTGCAGATGCAGCCTGGCCAGGCCACCCTGTCTGGGCTATACCCATGGTACCTTGCTCTTCTTTATGCAAATCGGCAGGCCAATACTGGCAACAGTGCTGGCAGTGTGGGCAGTGGAAGATGTTTGCAGCCGCCACACACTGTAGAGGCAGACACACACGCCGACACCTATGCCAGCATTGTGCTACTGTAGAGTTCAGCGGCCCTGCCCACCACACCAGTCCTGGGCACAGTCCAGGCATGGATATGGTCCGCAATACTGTTGGGCGACACTCCCCAGGGTGGTAGACACTGTCAGCAACCGGACCTGCAGCACACACCGCAGACATCAGAATGATTGTTATGGTGGAGCCCACTGAGCAACATGTGCGTAGCGTAGGAACTGATATCTGCCAGTTATCATAGGAAACGTTTGACGGCTGTGTACCATATACCCAGGTGTAGGGTGCCATTGCTATGGTATGCAACTGCTAGTATTGGGTGATACAGGCAGGGCCCAATGTCCTGCCTCTCCAGGAGGCATTGGCCAATGGGGCCTGTGGGAGTGTGGGTGGGTGTGTGGCCCTGTTGGCTGCTGCATTATGGCAGAGTTCCCCAAATCCAGTCCTGTCATTCCAAACACTGTTCGGGTGTTCATGCTGTCCCGAAAACATGTGCATGAGCTACATCTGCATACCATGGGGGTGGTGCATAGCTATGCAGCACAGGCATCTTTATTAGGGACAGCATGAGACCGGAATGGTGTGGGGCCCTCTAGGACTGCATTTGCGGGACTCAGCTTTCGATAATGTGCCTGTTTCTGGTGTCTTTGTTTGGTGTGGTAAAACATAGGCCATGCGTTTGTTCTCTGCATTAAAGGAGCGTCTGTACTATCACGTTTTGGTGGTGGGTAGGACTACGGGGACTGGGTTGGTGGCAGCCCCAGCTGGTATTTGAACCTGTGACCCTCTGGTCTTACAGGCACTGGCTGTGTCTGTTGCACCACACTGGGGCCACAGAGACAGTGCAGTCCCTGGTGTTAGTTAAACCCGCCTGACGGGTCAGAGACTCCGCTCTGCAACAGGTTTACTGTGGCCTCATTTACCTTGTATGCAGACAACGGTGCACATACACCTCAGAGGGGACCTCACAAAAGGGTCACGCACCCATATCCAAGCTGGGCAACAGTGATAGCATTGGGAGACATTACACTACACTCCCAGGGCAGCTCCATTACAATGCCTTTCCCTTTTAAAGGGTCTGCGGAGCGTAGACCCTTCCACATATCATTTGTTTTTTATTTTGTGCTTTCCAGGGAGTGTTGTTCCTTGTTGACCAGTGCTATCACTGTTGCCCAGCTGAATTATGCTTTTAAAGGGGTTTCCTGTGGTCATTTTTAACGTCTTCTGTGACATTTCGTTCTGTGCACATGTATCACACTGCTCACGTTTTGTGTGTTTCCCCGGTTTCTCTGTACATTGCTGACGGAAATGGTTTCTCTTACCTTTAAAATGCCTTCAACGGCAGGTTTTCATTCGCGTTGGAATTGAGCTCAGATTTACAGCGCGTTAGTGAGGGGGAGCCTCTCCCCGCCCCCTCTCCGCCCATTGACCCCTTCTCTCCGCCCACTCTCCACCTTCTGCGCTGTTTTAACGCGCCGCGGGGCTTTACGATTGTTAAGCGCGGTTAACGCGCGTAGTACGACGTTACCGGTTGTTGGCGCGTGTTTACGCGCGTTATACTGCGCTTGCGGTCGTTAACGTCATACAATGCGCGTTATTCACGTTTACCGCACTTTAGTAAACATGGCCCTTAGTCTTTTCATTCAATATTGGTGCTGCTTTTCTGAATGAGGCCTGGAACCATGTCACCAATTGCAATCCAGAGAGTCCAGCAGAGGGAATTGGCCAGAATCCAGATGGAACAGACCATCCCAAGGACTCTGAACTACACACTTCAGAGAAGGAGTCCCTACCTGGATCCGTGCATCACATTGAAAGAAGGGACAAAAATATTTGCCTATGAGAATGAGAGGTCCAAATTTGGAGAGAAACAGAACTTAAACTTCAGAGAGGGGTGGAGCACACTGCGAGGTCCTGGGGAACTGCTGAGAGGCAGGAAAAAGGACTATTGGACTGACTGGGGGGTTTTGGGGACTTTTGTGAATAATTGTATTGTTATCCTTTTATTATTGTTTTCTTAGAAAGTAACTGAAATCTACAAGCCATTTCGGCTTCAGCAACTGCAATACCCATACCAGCTCAAGTTTTGCTGTAATATTTTCAAAGCTTTCTTTATCACATTATTAAGCACTGCTGCTTTTGATATGCTTTCATGTTATGTGCTTTCAATATCATTGAGTTACTGCAAGAAAATGTTACAATGTATGTTGTCTCTAGGGAACAGTACCAGAAGCTGCTTTTCTGATGACCTCTATCTGTCTCAAATGGTTGTTGTTCATTGCCCTTAGTGGGATTACCTTTGCCCCATACACAAGAAAAGAAAAAGAAAAAATTGGGGAATATGAAGGGAACTTGGCTGACAGGTATGTCTAGTATGGCTGCATCCTTGCCTGAGATTGTAATACATTATGATGGCACGGAAGAAAAGCATATGGGCTAAGAAAATGAGTACCCAGAGCCCAGCACAACAAGAGTGAAGCTAGAGGAACCATATTCTGAGCAGGAGTGCACAGAAGAAAATGGACCCAGCTAAGAAAAGCTAAGAAAAGATAGCCCAGGCCTGAACAGATTGAACAGGCCTCAGCAAGTTGGGCAAGTCTGGACAAGTTAAACAGGCCAAACAAAGCTGGTGATACAAAAGTAGTCATAAGCCCTGAAAACTACAGTGCCAGTGATTAACGAAACAAAGGGGATGGCAGGGTGTAGCCAGAATGACAACACTAGCAAGAATAAAAGCCATTAATATGCTAATAAGGGTGGATCCCAAGAATGAGCCTTTTGCTCCAAAGGAAAGACCCTCTGCAGACTTTTGCATACGGCCCTCCTTTGCCCCAAAGGAAACAGGCCTCTGACATGGCCTCCCAGCCTTTTACAGACAGTACAGCAACCTTTGCACACGGTACAAAACTTTTGTGCAGGAGTTGCTACAGAGGGTATAGGGCAGCGATGGCGAACCTATGGCACACGTGCCAGCTGTGGCACGCGAAGGCCTTGCAGCTGGCACGCGGGAAGGTCCGCAATTAAGATATGCGGCGCGGCGGGAGGTGAGTGTGCCATCACTGCTCTGCTGCTAGGACAGGTGTCTGCCTCCCTTCATCTGCAGCCGCGGCTCCCTGCCTCTTAGGGAACCGCGGCTGTGCTTGTAAAATCGTTGCGGAGCCCTTCCTGTCTTGACAGGCTCCGTGCAGCATTGTCCCGCCTCCAAAGGACAACTTCCATTAGAGGCGGGACAATGCTGCACGGAGCCCGTCAAGACAGGAAGGGCTCCGCAACGATTTTACAAGCACAGCCGCGGTTCCCTAAGAGGCAGGGAGCCGCGGCTGCAGACGAAGGGAGGCAGACATGGGGAGAGGGGGAGAGGAGAGGGGGGGGGCTGACATCGACATGGGGGGGCGGATATGGATGGATGGGGGAGGGGGGCTGACCTGGAAGGAGGGTGCTGATATGGATGGATGGAAGGAGGGGGGCTTACATGGAGGGAGGGAGCTGATATGGATGGATGGAAGGAGGGGGGCTTACATGGAGGGAGGGATAGATGGAGGGAGGGGGCTGACATGGACAGAGTGGGGACTGACATGGAGGGAGGCTGACATGGACAGTGGGGCTGACATGGAGGGAGGGAGGGAGGGGGCTGACATGGACAGATGGAAGGACGGGGGCTGACATGGAGGGAGGGGGGCTGGCATGCACAAAGGGGAGAGACAGGGACATACTGGACAGACGGGATAAATGCTGGAGAGAGGCGAGAGACAGTGCGGCTTAGGATTATAATGGGCTGATGGGGGAGCTAGCACTGGTAATGGGCAGATGGGAGGGGACTAGGACTGGTAATGGGTTGAAGGCTAGGACTGGGAATGGACTGATCAAGGGGGGGGGTTGGGACTGGTAATGGGCTGATAGGGGGTATGACTGATAATGGACTGATGGGGGGCTAGCATTGGAAATGAGCTGATCGGTGAGGTTAGGACTGGAAATGGGCTGATGGGGGGATAGGACTGGTGATGGGGGGGTAGGACTGGTGGTATTGGGCTGATTAGGGGAGGCTAGCACTGGTAATGGGGTTGAGGGGGGATTAGCACTGGAAGTGAGCTGATTGGGGGGCTTTGACTGAGAATGGGCTGATTGTGGGGAGGGGAGGATAGAGCTGCTGGCCCTGGAAGAAAACTGGGGGCTAAGGCTACAAATGGGCTGATGCGAGGGGATGGGAGAATGGAACTGGAAGGGAGTGGATCTGAGAGGGGCTGCCATGGTATTTGTACTAGAAGGGACTGGTCAGTGGGGAAGGAGGGGGACTGGAAGGGAATGGACACCAGTGGCAATCATGGGAATGCAAGTTGACATTGGACGGTACTGGGAGTGAGGACTGGAAAGGGGCTGATACTGGGGATGGCTACTGGGACTGGAAATAGGCTGATGGAAAGAAGTGAAGAAAACGAAAGAAGAGATAAGAAATGGAAGATGGACCATAGACCACAGAAACAGAGCTAAGAGAAGACAGGAAAGCAGAAGCCTCAGATCGGGACCAGCATGATCAGAGAATAAATTGGTCAGACAACAAAGGTAGAAAAAATAATTTTATTTCATATTAGTGATTTGACTACAAAATCATCATAATTTTGAAATCAAATATTGTTACTTGTGATTAATTAACCGTATTTTCCGGCGTATTTTTTTTGGTGTGCGCTGGAAGAGGGGTAGTCTTATACGGCGAGTATAGGCCAAACACCTATATTTTAACAGGAAAAGTAGGGGGTCGTCTTATACGCCCAGTCGTCTTATACGCCAGAAAATACGGTAAGTTAATTTAACGTTTTCTATGAAAAGTAGTTCTGAGGGGGGTCAAAAAAATATTAAAAGAAAAGTGACAATAATATAATAATATATTTATAATGTGGATTACATTTGGGCCCTCATATTTACCTCAGGCTATGATTGTGATTGTGATTGTGATTATGATGGTACACTGTAAGAAACAATATATGCAGTGTTAGATTTGTTTTAAATGTCGCAATGGTTTTGCGGCTCCCAGTTTTTTTTTCCCTTCGGAAACGGGTCCAAGTGGCTCTTTATGTCTTAAAGGTTGCAGACCCCTGTGCTAGGAGAAAGGCCCCAGCCCGGCCCCGCGCTTCCCCTTCCGGTCGGAGCTTCTGCGCGCCTCTCGCCGAGAAGCTGCGCGCTAGGGCTCGTGCGCCGTCCTCTCGTGAGATTATAGGACCCGCGCGGGAGCTGGGTTCCAAAGAAGAGCAAAACCTACCACTTTCATGATGAATGGGAAATGGACTACTTCTTCATCATGGTGAAAGACAAGTGTTGTCTAATTTGTAACGCCCCAGTATCCTTGCCCAAAAAGGGTGATCTGGAACATCATTATAAGGCTCTAAAATATTGTTGTTAAGGTTTAATTGACGTGCTGGCACTTTGAGGAAATTCTTTGGTTTTGTGCGGCAGTTTGGGCACTCGGGCTCAAAAAGGTTAGCCATCACTGGTATAGGGTATATAAGGAAGCAGTTACAGAGCTAATGGGGGGCCTTCTCTGTCTCATCACTATGAGAAAGGGAACGCTGCCTGCACTCAGATCTCTCAGATAGACACTTGTGTATCTGTGCTTACAGCTTTTGCTTGTGCCAAATAAAAGAATTGTTGTTGCTGGCAAATAATTGTGATCTGAGTTCCTTTTTATTTTTCTGGTGCACGACTCCCATGTGCCCAGGCAATTGGTAATATTGGTGATATTTGAGGAACTTTTGTGGGAAAACCAGGCCCACAGGGCAGCTGAGTATTTCCAGGCCTACTCTCTTTCTGCCATTGCCTTCGGGATGTGTACAGCTCTGCATTGGCTGCCTTGTAGAGTGTCTGTTCCCCAGCATGACTGGGGTTGATTGCTCCCCCTCCCTCCACTGCCACTGTTGCAGGGAGGTAGAATGTGGATCGGTTGGTGGGGGAATCCTGTCTCCCACCCTGAGCCACAGAGGGGTTGGTTGGTGGTACATAATCCACCTATGGGTCCAAACACCCCTGTCATTGTGCTACAGCTCTGTTACTGTATTTGTAGGTCAGTGCGCCAACTTAAGATTAACGAGCGTTGACGCGCGCTGCTCCCTCTTTCGCCCGATAATGTGCGCCGCACACATTATCGCACGGTACTCCCGGTTTGCTACATTTAGACCGGAACGCTCACTCCTTTTATGGCATCCTGCACATTATTGCCGAGCGCACGTTAGCGCCCTTTAGTAAACATACCCCTTAGTGTGTATGTAAAAACGAAGGGACAAATTTTGCCAGTGTTACAGAGAAAGAAGAGACATGATTTAGCTGTCTGTTGGATGTGTGCAGAGAATGAAGTGTAAAGGTCTGAATGTCCACCTGTGTGCATGTGTATCTGGGTCTTATTTTCTGCAAACTGACACAAAGAAATTGTGCAAAAGAAAGAGTGAGAGAGGATAAGAGAATCCAAAGACATTGCAGGAAACAGAACTGAGAGTATCATGGGAGGGGAATGAGGAGGAAGAGCCTCAGAGGCTTGCAAGGAATAAAGAGCAGAATTTCTTGAACTTCTATCCTGGATTGAGCATTTCCGGATTCATTTCCCCTTCTGCTTGCCCCATACAGCGTGTGTGTGTGTCTCCGAGGCTGGATCGTGGCACTGCCTCCCCTGCTGCCCGCCTCCTGCGGGTCTCCTACCTGCTGAGCAGATAACCCTGCAGCCCTTCTCTGCAACACGCCTTGATTCCCTCTTTGCAAAGCTAGTGGTGTGAATTTTGCTGGTGCTAGTAAGAAGCGTCTTTCCGGGTGGCTTCAATGGGAGGAAGTGAGAACAGAGACAAAAGGAGAGAGGCTGGAGACCGAGTGCCTTACCCCAGCCCCAGGAAGCCTGTGAAAGGGGCTGTACTAATGCTGGGTCATGTCACAGATCCACTTCCTGAGATATTCAGGCTGATAAAAGCAGGGAAGGAGAGAAGAGTTACTAACAACAGAATGCCCTGGAGGATTTCACGTCTGATATACAGAAACAAAGATATTATATGCACAGAACAAGTTCCAGTCCTACAAATAAACTACAGTTTTTCTATGGGCGTGTCACAGTGCACTCTGGGAGCTGTAGTCCTTCCTAGGGGATATTACTGTGTGGGAGTGTCACAGTGCACTCTGGGAGCTGTAGTCCTTCCTAGATGGGATTACTGTGCAGGAGTGTCACAGTGCAGGACTTGTAGCCCTTCCTAGAATGTATCGCTGTGTGTGAGTTTCACAGTGCACTCTGGGAGCTGTAGTCCTTCCTAGAAGGGATTACTATGTGGGAGTGTCACAGTGCTGGAGCTGTAGTCTTTCCTAGGGGTATTACTGTGTAGAAGTGTCACAGTGCACTCTGGGAGCTGTAGTCCTTCCTAAGAGGGATTACTGTGTGGGAGCGTCAAAGTGCACTCTCAGGAGCTGTAGTCTTTCCTAGGGGGCATTACTGTGTAGGAGTGTCACAGTACACTCTGGGAGTTGTAGTCCTTCCTAGGGGGTATTACTGTGTGGGAATGTCACAGTGCACTCTCGTAGCTGTACTCCTTCGTAAGAGGGATTACAGTGTGGGAGTGTCAAAGTGCACTCTCAGGAGCTGTAGTCCTTCCTAGGGGATATTACTATGTGGGACTGTTACAGTGTACTCTGGGAACTGTAGACCTTCCTAGAAGGAATTACTGAGTGTGAGTGCCAGAGTGCACTCTGGGAGATGTAGTCCATCCCAGAGGGATTCTCATGGGAGGGCTGGCTAAGCCTTCCTAAGGCTCTTTCTCCAGCTCAGGAAACAAACAACTGTAACCATCTGAAGGGCAAAAGCATAAAGTTTAGTAGGGAAGTGACATCACTGAAGCAAATGGCAGCTTGAGTCACTTTCACCGCCACCCCGAGGAGACAAAAAGCCTCCAAAATTACCAAACTGGGCAGGTGAGCCACTAAAAACTGGAGTAGAAAGTGCCTGGAGTGACTGGGAGCAAATGGCTAAAAATACTAAACTGCCGGAGGTGAAGGAAAAGCCGCAGCGGCTGATGGGCAGGGCTGGACCGCATGGCAGTTCCCCGCGCAGCCCGGCGTCGGAGGAATCTGGAGAGGACATGCTAAGTGAACTAGAGCAAGCAAACAAAACAGCCTCAACACATTCTCTTACAGCGTGATCTCCGAAGGGGCTTTGAAGAAATTGCTGTTGGGTTTCGATCTATGCGGGAGGAGGTGACGTTTACGATCACGGAGCTCTGCGGAGACATTAAGGATTTAGACCACCAGTTGGAGGAGGTGGAAACTAAAATGAAGGACTATATTGGCAGATTTGCAATGCACAGCAGATAGACAACGCTCTCAGGCGATGGATCTTACTTATAAGATTGATGACATAGAACACCGGACTCGCAGAAACAACGCGCGTTTCAGAGGCATACCGGAAGTTGCAGGTGGGGCAGAGAACTTGGTCGAGGTGGTGTGAGTGTTAGCCAAAGAACTTTTAACTGCAGAGGAGCTTTTGACCCACGGGGCTAATACGGAGATCGAGAGGGTGCACTGGGCACTGGGTAAGCCCCCCAATAATACTGTTCAACAGCCAAAATGCTTCGGCCATGAAAGCAGCTGCAACAAATCTCAGGCAATGGATGAATGGGAAAAGGCAATCAATGCCTTTTGCAGTTCCAATGATCTGGAGAGAGCCCACAGATCATATCAGCAATTGCTACTTCTGCATGGTTCCTCCAAGTCAGAAAGGCATATCCAGAAAGAGTAAGTGGACTGTGCAATATCCAAACATTCCATCTGCAATACGCCCAGTGCCTCATGGAGAAGGGTTGCCGATTCCCAAAATGTCAGAATCATTATCATTAGAATCAAGTGAGGAAGAGGGAGACGTTTGTAGTCATGAACCATCAACCTCACATGACCCAGAGTTTTCTCTGGTCACTGCTAGAGCCACACCTCATAACGTAAGGTGAATTGAACAACCTGTCTGTGTAGGTGGTGGCCGGGCATTACAATGTCCCAGCCAGTGCCCTATGCCCTGTGCAGATGCATCCTGGACAGCCCACCCTGTCTGAGCTATACCCATGTTGCCTTGCTACTCATTATGCACATTTGCAGGCCAATCCTGGCAACAGTGCTGGCAGTTTGGGCTGTGGAAGGGGTTTGCAGCCAACACACACTGTATAGACCAGGGGTGTCCAAACCTGTCCTGGAGGGCCACAATCCTAGCAGGTTTTTGGGATAGCCCTAATGATATGCATGAGATATATATGCATTAGAGATATCCTGCCAACCTGACTGGTTTGTGGCCCTCCAGGACTGGTTTTGGAGACCCCTGCCTTATACCTCTGTCATTTAAGATTGTGAGTGGGCAAGGTACAGATGTCCTAGATATCAAAAGGCTAGATAGAATTTGTCACATGCCTCCTCGCTTCTCACCCCTACCAAAATATTGTCTATTAGTCAACTTTTTGGTGGTGGTGAGAATTGAGGCAGAATGTGACAAATGCTATCTACCCTTTTGATATCTAGGACATCTGTACCTTGCCCACTCACAATCTTAAACGACAGAGGTATAAGGCAGGGGTCTCCAAAACCAGTCCTGGAGGGCCACAAACCAGTCAGGTTGGCAGGATATCTCTAATGCATATATATCTCATGCATATCATTAGGGCTATCCCAAAAACCTGCCAGGATTGTGGCCCTCCAGGACAGGTTTGGACACCCCTGGTATAGACAGTCACACACTCCCACACCTATGCCAGCATTGTGCTACTATTGAGGGGGTTATTAGCCTTGCCCACCACACCGGTCTTGGGCACGGCACAGGCATGGATATGGTACGCAGTACTGCTGGGGGTCACTCCCCAGGGTGGTAAACACCATCAGAGGCCAGGCCTGGAGCACGCACCGCAGTCACCAGACAGATTGTTCGGATGGGGGTCAAATGGCAGTATTTATTTAGTATGCGCATAACGTAGGGATATCTATCTGCCAGTACTCCTAGCAAACGTTTCAGAGCTGTGTACCGTATACCTCAGGTGTAGGGTGACATTGCTAAGGTATGCAAGTGCTAGTATTGGGAGATGCACGCAGGGCCCAATGTCCCTCCTCTCCAGGAGGCATTGGCCAATGGGGCCTGTGGGTGTGGGTGTGTCTGCCTGTTGGCTGCTGCTTTACCGCAGAGGTTCCCAACTCCAGTCCAGGCCTGCAACACACTGTTCGGGTTTTCCTGCTGTCCCTCATGAATATGCATGAGCTACATCTACATGCCATGGGGGTGGTGCATAGAGATACAGCACAGGCATTTGTATGAGTGGCAGCATGGAACCTGAATGGTGTGTGGCCCACCAGGACTGCATCTGGGGGACTCTGCTCTAGGTACTGCCCTTGTTCATGGTGTCTGTGCTCAGTGGGGTAAAAAATAGGCGTATTACCATTGCATATGTCCTCGGCACGAAAGGTGTGTCCTTACTATCACTGTTGTGTTGTGGGAAAAATATGTGGGCAGGATTGGCAGTAGCCCCAGCTGGGCTTTGAACCTGTGACCTTCTGTTCTTGCACGCACTGTCTGTGTGCACTGCACCACCGTGTAGCCACAGATTGGCTGTGTTCCCTGGTATGTCCATGACTGTGCATCCGGCAGGGCCTGTCTGTTGCAGTGGACGATGCCAGCCTGCACATGGCTAGGCCACTGTCTTCTGTGGCTAGCAGCCACTGCCCCCTGCACCACATGTACTCGTCCGCCAACATGCTGGCATGTCCTTCTCTCTGATTGCGTTGTGGCACTACAGGACTGCATTTGGGGGACTTGGCTGTTGGTAATGCCCATTGTTGTGGTGTGTGTGCGGTGTTGGGTAAAATATGGGTGTTTTCCCCATGCTTGTGTTCCCTGCAATACAGGGGTGCCTGTGCTATCTTTGTTTCATGCTGGGTAAGAGATAGGGACTGGGCTGGCAAGTGCCCCAGCTGGGTTTTGAACCTCTGACCCTCTGGTCCTAGAGGTACTGACTCTGTCTGCTGCACCACACTGTAGCCACAGAGGAAATGCAGTCCCTGGGGATAGTAAACCTGGCAGGATGGGGTCACAAATCCTGCTCTGCGCATTTTTTCTGTGGGCTCCTTCACCCTGTCTGGTGACAAACGTGCAAATAAACCCCGGCAATGAGCACAGAAAAAAGGGGGATAACATATAACCAAGCTGGGCAACAGTGATATTACTGGGCAATGATAGAAAACACTCCCAGGACAGCTCCAATAAAAGGAAATGTTTTTTGGAGGAGTCTCCGCTCTGTACACCTTTCCAAAAATCATTTCTTTTTTTTGGAGCTTTCCTGGGTGTGTTTTTTAGTTGTGACCATTACTATAACTGTTCCCCAGCTGAAATACTATTTTTAATATTTTTGTGGTGGTCATTTTCTATTTTTAATTGCACTTTTGTGCTGTGCACATGTATCACACTGCTCACGTTTTTCAGATTTCCCCGGTTTTGCTGTACATTGCTGACGGAAATGGTTTCTCTTCCCTTTAAATGCATTCTACCGTGAGTGTTTCACTCGCGCTATTTTTGCTTGGAAATTCAGTCCCGATAATGTGCGGGGCACCTTTCCCCTCCCCTTCCCCGCCCATTGACCCCGTCTCTCCGCCCCTCGGGGGCCTTCCTCCGCCCTCCGTTAGCCTTTCCACGCCTCTATCGGACATTTGCGGGCCCGTTCTTGTGCGGCGCCCGTTAGTGTGACGCGCACGGGTGCGTGGCTTCATCGCACCTGTGCGGGGCGCTTAAGCGCTCTTAAATACCGCTTTTAGTGCGCTATTGTGCGGCGCGCACATTAGCGGTTTTTAGTAAACATTCCCCATAGAGGCAAAAAGGCATAAAAGCATCTGAAAAGCACCACATGGCCAGTGTGGGTCTCCCCAAAGCTCATTAGGATGAAAAGTGCGCTCAGCCTATCTCCAAGTGTCTATTCCCAATTACTGGGTATATCTCCGGGCTAGATGACTTCCAAAATTGGAGTTAATGGGGATGGCATAATCAAATATTGTAGAGTATTCATTGTCAGTTTTTCTTTCTAGGTGGATACATCGAATACATCATTTCACATTTCAATTTACCCTCACCATTTTATAATGTTAATCTGAATTCTCCTTTCCAACATGAATATTCCATCACACTCTTCTCAACACCACTTTTTTTTCCACTTACATCATTCCATTAAACTACATGCATAGGTCCTTCTGTCTTTTTATATCATACTAGTGTATCCTTATTTGGCAAGGCTGCTAAGAACATCAAACAATTGTTAGAAACTTAGTATTTTTGTAAACAAAAGGTATATATAAAATATAAATGTAGATCCTTTTCAATAAGCATAACAATATGAGTAAACAGTGCTCATTCTAATTAGCAAGTCCTTACAATATAGACTAGTGCTTCACGGCATTTTATAAAATCAATCCCAATAGAAAGAAATATGGCTCATATTTCTCACGTATAACTAGAATCTATCGTATACACTGTTCTCAGTGAGAGTGCTGTTGGACTGATTTTAAAATTGCAGTGTTCACAAGGATTTGAGTAAGCTACTCATTAATTATGGTGTCAAAAAAAGATCCTTTTGAGGTGAGAGATCTAAGAGGGTACAAGGTATTGGTGGTTGGGCCTCATGACGATCCTCGGGTTCTTCTCGGCCTATTCTCCCCCCTGCCCATTCATGTCTCTTCAGAGGCATAAATATGCAAGGTTCCTGTTCTTCAGGCCTTGTGGGTCCTCGAGGAGTCTTAGAGCAATCAGAATTCTGGTAGCCCAGATCATCACATTCGAAGCAGTACGTTTATTGCCTTTTCCTGGGCTGTAGCCTCACCTTCTGCCTCTCTCTCTCTCTGCTTTTTTTTTTTTTTAACCGCACCTGGATCATTGCTGACAAGCAAGATCTTGGTTTAGGGTTTTTTTTTTCTTCAGTGAACTCACGTTAATGTTATTGTTTACAAATATTCTCATATTTCCTGGGAACTAAGCTTCATCTTTCCACTAAATGAGATCTATGTGCTTGGGAACAAAGCAATTTCAGATCAGCCTCTTTACAAAATTCTATAATTTCTGTGTGTTCTGAACCTCTACATAATGTACTGCTACAACAAGTATTTTGGTAACATAAGTGCAAGTGTGTAAACTAAAGAAAATTTGTATGTCATAGTGCTACAATATACGGTATTCCTAAAACTGACATTTTAAAAAACCTTCAAAACAAAGTACACTTTTTTTTCTCTGAACCCCAACACATAAAATTCAAATACAGAAAAACAGAGGAATTTATCCTAAAATCCAATATTGTAATAAATCAAATCAGAAAGATCAATTTCCAGCAGCCATGGTGCTACTATCCTGTTTGTCAGCCATTCACACCGAGCTAAACAATGCAAAGTAATTAACTTAAAATCTTACAGTTCAGGAAACAGACATTCAAATAACATGAAACTGCAAAAAGGTGAATTCAGAATTATACTGTGTCACATTTAAATTAAAACCTTATACATAATACTTGAGACTAGTATCAAACTGATCTGAAACAATGAAATTATGTTAAAGCAATTTGCTTAGAGTAACAGTGCAACCTTGATGTTATCTCAAAGACAAATAACAAAGTAAACAACAGGTCTGTCTTGAGTCCAAATTCCTTCAGGCAAATGCAGATAGGTTTTAGTATGCCGGTTAACTTTAAGTTTCTGTTCTGTCTGCCTGTCCGTAGCCTTTGAACACAAAGAACAGGAAGGGAGGGGGAGGGAGGGGAAGAGCGAAGCAGTGGAAAAATAAACAAACACCACTTGTCACTTGCATTCCAGGGACTCTGAGTCATCAGTTTTACCTTTGCTAGAGAGGGGGCGGGGAGAGGGGAGAGGGGTGTCGTATAGGCACAGAGATAAACTAAGCACAGTAAACATGCTAACAGACTTTGTTCAGCAGAATTAGCAAATATAATCTATGCCATTTTTTTTTAACTGCAGTTTTTAAAACTTATCACAACATATAGCAGAACAGGCACTCCCGCAGATTCTGGAGCGGCCCCCTCACCTTGGGACCCCCCCCCCATCCTCTAATTAATTCACAACAAACACACGTCTGGCAACTTGCTTTCTGCACAGTATCTATCACAAGCGCTATATCGCTTCAAAATACGGCAGGGGCATCTAGCCAGATTCACAGACACACAAACACACACAGCCCTCACAGCAGCCACAGATGAGAAAGAAAAGAAATATATCTTTCCCACCGATTCCCACCCAGGGAACAGGAAAGTCTTAATTACTATTTAACCATGCTACCAAAGCAATAAGGACACTCCCAACCAAAGGGAGAATACCAGTTCTAATTTAAACCGTGCTACCAAAGCACAGGGATCCCTGGCCAACGGGAGTATCGACACTTCTGACACCAAATGTAAAGGGTCCACTTCTTGTTGGTCACTCCAGGCCAGGACATCCCGAACCCTCATCTGCGGTGTTCTGCTCCGGCTGGCTGGAATCCAGGGGAATTTGTAAACTCACAGACCACACAGAAGGAAAGTATGCAAGTTTATTCCAAAGGGTGGAGGGATTGTCAGTACTTTTATACATTATCAGAAACATAGTCATACGTCACCCACCCATCTTCTGGGGCCCGCTATAGCTTATCAGTAACTGTGCAAATACAAGTCATCATTGAGTAGAACAATCAGTTTAGCTAGCACAGCACATTCCTTTTTCCATACCCACCAGAATGTACAAAGGGCACACACATAGGATTCTGATTTCTATAAGATTCTGATTTCTCTTGTGCAGGCCTCCTGTATATGTACTTAAACTAAGCATTATTATTATTCCCTAACACTTACCATCAATTCCTATTGGCCATGCAGCTTTTATGAAAGAAACTTATGACAATATGAAACAACTTTTGAAATGTCTAAACTATGATCAACATCTATGGTCAATCTGTGGTGACTTCAAAGTGGTCGCCCTCTTGCTTGGTCTTCAGGGTGGATATACCAAGTACTGCTGCTTCCTGTGTGAATGGGATAGTCGTGCTAGAGACTGATGGCCAGTCCCTTTTGACAAAATGACAGTCACTGGATCCTGGAAGCAAAAATATTGTGTTTCCAGCACTTCTAGACAGCAACAAGATTTTGATGCCTTCCTTGCACATCAAGTGGGGACTAATGAAAACCTTTGTCAAGGCGATGGATAAAACTAAACCTGTTTTCAGGTATCTTAGTGGTAAATTTCCTAGATTGAGTGATGCCAAAATTAAGGAAGGAGTTCTTGTTGGCCCTCAGATTCGTGCACTTCTTCAAGATGATGAATTTCTTTGTTTATTGCGTGGAAAGGAAAAGGCTGCATGGATAGCATTTGAATCAGTGACACAAAATTTTCTTGGAAACAACAAAGCAAATAATTACCAAGAGATTGTTCAAGATCTTCTCAAGGCATACAAAAACCTTGGTTGCAACATGTCCTTAAAGATTCATTTTCTACACTCTCATCTAGATTTTTTCCCATAAAATTGTGGAGCATTAAGTGATGAACATGGAGAACGATTTCACCAGGACATTGCAGCCATGGAAAAGAGGTATCAGGGTAAATGGAGTCCATCAATGCTTGCAGACTATTGCTGGACAGTGACAAGGGATATTCCATTGCTTCCGTACAAGAAACAGATCAGGAAGAGTCGTGAAGCCACTGAATGAGAACAAAACTTGCTAGAATGTACTTACAAATGTTCTTAATGAAAGTTAAATTGCAGACATACTTACTCCTCTGTTTCTTCTAAGTACATTTATGAATTTTATTTTATAAAAACATGCTTGTTATTGTGCAAAGTTTCATTTGTAATAAGATTTTGATTTACATCTAAGGATTTAGACTCAATTTTCACCACACATAGGGGTATGTTTACTAAAGGGTGCTATTTGCGCTGCTGTCACATTATCGCACGATAAGGCGCCTTATCACGCGATAATGGCACCTTACGGGGCGATAAGGCGCCTTATCACGCATTAATGTGCTCAGCAGCACTCAGCGGCGCAAACGAGCGCTGAAGGCGGAGAAAGGCTCCCTGAGGGCGGAGGAAGGCTCCCAAGGGGCGGAGAGAAGAGGTCAAAGGGTGGAGAGTGGGAGGGGAGAGGCTCCCAGCACACTAACGCTGTGGATTCCGGGGCTGAAAATTAACGCCAGTGAAACCCTGGCGTTAGTGTAGATTTAAAGGGAAGAGAAACCATTTCCATCAGCAATGTACAGCACAGCCAGGGAAACCTACAAAAGGTGATAAGTGTGATGCATGTGCACAGAACAAAATGGCAAATAAACATTGAAAATGACCTGAACAAACTGGAAAAAAAACATAACCTAGCTGGGCAATAGTGATATCAATGGGAAACATCAAAAAACACTACCGAGAAAGCTCCAAAAAAAAGATATCAATTTTGGAAGGGGATATGCTCTGTCCCCATACAAGTTGAATGATCCCACTGTGAAATAACGCTGATCAGGGTTCTCCCTTTCTACTGGACAGGTTTCCTATGGCATGCACATGTCCCGCAACAGCAGGGTGGGCATGTCGGAACAGGCAACTGGACAGATGCTGGAAAAGGGGACACAGAGGGCTGCAGGCGGCACATGCTGTGGTGCAGCTGGGCCACAGTGCGGATTAGGGTGATGCCTAGGTGGCCCATACGAATGCTGAAACAGTAGAGCAGCGAAACAGCAACTGATGAGGGCCCAACATGGGCACGAGTGTGTTTCCCACAGTGTCACAGGGAATAGTACCAGCAGGTACCCCCAAGGGTACAGAACTTTGGCAGGCAGTGCTGGGGGGAAGCGTGGACATCTATGCAGGCACCCCTACCCCAGAACCCGCACCATAGGCAGCCACCTACCTGCACACTGGATGGTCCGAGACTGCGCACCACCAGCAGAAGGGCATGTCAGCATGGTGGCAGAGGGGTACTAGTGGTGGAGGGGGCAGTGGCTGCTGCCCACAGCAGACCATGGCCCAGCCCTGTTTAGGTGGGTGCCATGCACTGCAACAGACAGGCTCTGTCTGACAAACAGTCATGGTATCTCCAGGGAATGCACTGCATCTGTGGCAAAACGGTGGTGCAGGACACACAGCCAGTGTGTTCAGGAGCAGAAAGCCACAGGGTCAAGTCCCAGCTGTGGTTCCTGCCAATCCAGTCCCCATATTTTACACACTACTAAAATGTGGTAATACAGACAGAACCTTTAGTGCAGATAACGTAAACATGCCCAAAACGCCTACATTTTACCCTACAGAGCACAGACACCATAAACATGCACATTACCTAGAGCAGAGTTTCCCAAAAGCAGTCCTGGAGGGCAAAACACCATTCAGGTCCCAAGCTGTCTCCAATAAATATGGCTGTGCTGCATTTCTATGCACCGCCCCATGGTATGCAGATGTATCTCATGCATATTCATTAGGGACAGCATGAAAACCCGAACAGTGTTTGGCCCTCCAGGACTGGAGTTGGGAACCTCTGCCCTAGAGCAGCGGCCAAAAGGGGCAGACACACCCACAGGCTCCATTATCCAAAGCCACCTGGATAGGCAGGATTTTGGGCCCTGTGTGCATCTCCCAATACTAGCACTTGCATACCTTAGCAATGCCACCCTAAACCTGGGAATACGGTACACATTTATTTTATTTATATCCCGCTTTTCACTGGGTCAAAGCGGTCAATTGGAGATATATTTAACACGAGGGGATATGAGACACATACACTAATACTTACAGGGAACATGGACAATGGAGGGTTAAGTGGCTTGCCCAAGACCACAAGGAGTGTCTATAGGACTAGAAATCCCAGTCCCTCCAGCCTGAGATTGCTGTCCCCAGGTGGGACTTGAACCCCTGGCCCTCCGGCCTGAAGTACCTTGTCCTAACCACTAGACCAGTGTTTCCCAACCCAGTCCTATGGGGCACACTGGCCAGTCAGGTTTTCGGGATATCCCTAATGACTATGCATGAGATATATATGCATTAGAGATATCCTGCCAACCTGACTGGTTTGTGGCCCTCCAGGGCTGGATTTGGAGACCCCTGCCTAACACCTCTGTCATCTAAGATTGTGAGTGGGCAAGGTGCAGATGTCCAAGACATCAAAAAGGTATATAGAATGTGTCACATTCCTCCTCACTTCTCACCACCACCAAAATATTGTCTATTAGACAACTTTTAAGTGGTGGTGAGAATCGAGGAGAAATGTGTCACATTCTATATACCCTTTCGATGTCTAGGACATCTGCACCTTGCCCACTCACAATCTTAAATGACAGAGGTGTAAGGCAGGGGTCTCCAAATCCAGCCCTGGAGGGCCACAAACCAGTCAGGTTGGCAGGATATCTCTAATGCAAATATATCTCATGCATAGTCATTAGGGATATCCCGAAAACCTGACTGGCCGGTGTGCCCCATAGGACTGGGTTGGGAAACACTGCACTAGACCACTCCTCCCTCGGTACATATCTATCAAAAGGTTGCTATGATTACTGGCAGATAGCAATTCCTAAGTTAAGCACAATTTGCTGATTGAGCTGCATCATAGCAACCTTTCTGATGTCTGTGGAGTGTGCTACAGGTCTTGTGTCTGACAGTGTTTACCACCCTGGGGAGTGACTCCTACAGTATTGCATACCATAGCCATGCCTGCACTGTGCCCAGGACTGGTGCGGTGGCCAGGGCTGCCAAACACCTCTATAGTTGCACAATGCTGGCATAGGTGTGGGGAGTGTGTGTCTGTCAATCCCAGGGGTGGGCAGCTCCGGTCCTGGAGGGCTGCAGACCAGTCAGTTTTTCGGGATATCCCTAATAGATATGCATGAGATATATATGCATTAGAGATATCCTGCCAACCTGACTGGTTTGTGGCCCTCCAGGGCTGGATTTGGAGACCCCTGCCTTACACCTCTGTCACTTAAGATTGTGAGTGGGCAAGGTACAGATGTCCTAGACATCGAAAGGGTATATAGAATGTGTCACATTCCTCCTCGATTCTCACCACCACCAAAAAGTTTTCTAATAGACAATATTTTGGTGGTGGTGAGAAGTGAGGAGGAATGTGACAAATTCTATCTACACCTCTAAACAAAGGCATGGGGAGGGGTGACCTGCCTGGTGTAGCAGGCGCATCTACTCTTGCCGCCTTGCTGGGCAGACTAGATGAACCATACTGGTCCTTATCTGCCTTCATTTACTATGTTACTATCTGGTAACACTGGCAGTGATCGCTGTTAGCTTTGCTTTCATGATGATACATATCCTACAATCTGTACAACTAAAAGGTTTATCCCTCTTGTGGGTTCTATGATATTGCACTATATGTGTTTTTGTGAGGAAACATTTCCCACATTTAGTACAACTAAAAGTTTCTCCCCGAGTGGGTTTTATGATGCCTCACTAGTTCTGCTTTCATAAGGAAATATTTCTCACATTCAGTACAACTAAAAGATTTCTCGCCTGTATGGGTTCTATAATCCAACAGTACTTCTTTTCTGGGCAAACATTTCCCACATTCAGTACAACTAAAGGGTTTCTCCCCCATGTAGGTTCTTTGATGCCGCACTAGATGTGTTTTCGTGAGGAAACATTTCCCACATTCAGTACAGCTAAAAGGTTTCTCCCCTGTGTGGGTTCTATGATGCCGTACTAGATGTCCTTTTCTGAGAAAACATTTCCTACAATCAGTACAACTAAACAGTTTCTCCCCTAAGTGGGTTCTATGATGCCACACTAGTTCTGCTTTCATGAGGAAACATTTCCCACATTCAGTATAACTAAAGGATTCTCCCCTGTGTGGGTTCTATGATGCCACACTAGTTGTGCTTTTGTGAGGAAATATTTCCCACATTGAGTACAATTAAAAGATTTCTCCCCATTGTGGGTTCTATGATGCAGCACTAGTTGTGCTTTTCTGGGGAAAATTTCCCACAATCAATACAACTAAATGGTTTCTCCCCTGAGATTGTTGAATTTTCCTAAATCTCCTATTATTTTATTTATTTGTTTTTTATTTATTTACATTCTCTTATATACCGCGCTATTCTGCATCAGTGCGGTTTACATTGAACAAACTGAAATTACATTGAACAGGGCATTATAACTTGGAGATAACTATTTTACAGGGAACATGGGCTATGGAGGGTTAAGTGGCTTGCCCAAGACCACATTATGTCTGCTTCAGAGATGGTTCACAAATATTTCCTGGAGGAGCTTAAACTTCCTGGAGATAATTTGCCTCCGATTGTGAGAGCACAGTATTTGTCTGTGGGCCCTAGCTCTCGTTGCTCCGCTTACTGCGTTTCTGATAGCTTGGGAGGAAATTGTGGTGAATACTCTTATCCTTGCTTTAAATTTTCTTTTTTCTGTGATGATGTTAAATTTTACCTGATGCCCCTGGTATTGCCTATTATTGTGGTCTAAAAATGATGATAGATTTTTCTGTATTTTTTCTTATGCTTCTCTTTGAATATAGTGTACCATCTTATTTCTGTCATTCTTGTTTAACTTGAATGTTGTGAAATTAATAACAATTTATAAAATTAAAAAAAAAAGTTTTCTCCCAACTGTGGGTTCTATGATGCAGCACTAGCTGTGCTTTTCTGGGGAAACATTTCCCATAATCAGTACAACTAAAAGGTTTCTACCCCATGTGGGTTCTGTGATGCTGCAATAGATGTGTTTTCGTGAGAAAACATTTCCCACATTCAGTACAACTAAAAGGTTTCTCCCCTGTGTGGGTTCTATGATGCAGCACTAATTGTGCTTTTGTGAGGAAACATTTCCCACATTCAGTACAACTAAAAGGTTTCTCCCCTGTGTGGGTTTTATTATGCAGCACAAGTTGTGCTTTTCTGGGGAAACATTTCCCACAATCAGTACAACTAAAAGGTTTCTCCCCCGTGTGGGTTCTGTGATGCTGCAATAGATATCTTTTCGTGAGGAAACATTTCCCACATTCAGTACAACTAAAAGGTTTCTCCCCCGTGTGGGTTCTATTATGTAGCACTAGTTGTGCTTTTCTGGGGAAACATTTCCCACAATCAGTACAACTAAAAGGTTTCTCCCCCGTGTGGGTTCTGTGATGCCGCAATAGATATCTTTTCGTGAGGAAACATTTCCCACATTCAGTACAACTAAAAGGTTTCTCCCCTGTGTGGGTTCTATGATGCAGCACTAGTTGTGCTTTCGTGAGGAAGAGTTTCTTACAATCAGTACAACTAAAATATTTCTCCCCCGTGTGGGTTCTGTGATGCTGCACTAGATATGTTTTCGTGAGGAAACATTTCCCACATTCAGTACAAATAAATGGTTTCTCCCCCCTGTGGGTTTTATGATGCTCCCCTAGTTGTGCTTTTCTGGTGAAACATTTCCCACATTCAGTACAACTAAAAGGTTTCTCCCCCGTGTGGGTTCTGTGATGCTGCACTAGATATGTTTTCATGAGGAAACATTTCCCACATTCAGTACAACTAAAAGGTTTCTCCCCTGTGTGGGTTCTATGATGCAGCACTAGTTGTGCTTTCGTGAGGAAACATTTCCCACACTCAGTACAACTAAAAGGTTTCTCCCCTGTGTGGGTTCTATGATGCCGCACTAGATGTGCTTTCATGAGGAAACATTTCCCGCAATCAGTACAACTAAAAGGTTTCTCCCCCATGTGGGTTCTGTGATGCCTCAATAGATATTTTTTCGTGAGGAAACATTTCCCACATTCAGTACAACTAAAAGGTTTCTCCCCTGTGTGGGTTCTATGATGCAGCACTAGTTGTGCTTTCGTGAGGAAGAGTTTCTTACAATCAGTACAACTAAAAGGTTTCTCCGCCGTGTGGGTTCTGTGATGCTGCAATAGATATTTTTTCGTGAGGAAACATTTCCCACATTCAGTACAACTAAAATGTTTCTTCCCCGTGTGGGTTCTATGATGCTCCACTAGTTGTGCTTTTCTGGTGAAAAAGTTCCCACATTCAGTACAACTAAAAGGTTTCTCTCCTGTGTGGGTTCTATGATGCCTCACTAGATGTGTTTTTGTGAGGTAACATTTCCCACATTCAGTACAACTAAAAGGCTTCTCCCCTGTGTGGGTTCTAAGATGCAGCACTAGTTGTGCTTTTCTGGGGTAACATTTCCCACATTCAGTACAACTAAATGGTTTCTCTTCTGTGTGGGTGCTATGATGCGTCACTAGTTCTGCTTTTCTGTGGAAATGTTTCCCATGTTCAATACAAATAAAATGTTTCTCCCCGGTGTGGATTTTAAGATGCTCCACAAGTTGTGAGCTTCTGAGGAAAGATTTCTCACATTCAGTGCATTGAAATCTTTTCTCACTCCTGTGGATTTTCTGGTGCATTTTTACGGATTTCTTAAGAGTGAAATTTCTTACACATTCACGAATTTTAAAAGATGTAGGGGGGCGGAGCCCGATGTCCAGCGGGATGGTCGCATATCGCTGAGGCTCCCGAGAGGCCTACTCAGAATCCTGAATTAACACCGGACAAACTTGAATTTCTGCTCTGATCTTGCCGGGGCACATTGGTGAGATGACGGGGACCAAACCCACGCGCCTGGAATTTGGATCTCCAGCGGCTTCTCACGGTAAACGCTCCAAAACTGAACCCCCGTCCCCGCAGAAGGGGCTGGCTTTGCGCGAGGGCCCCGAAATGCAGCAGGAAATCCTCGCAGAAATTAAAGGGGTTAAGGACCTCGTGCAGTCAAACGGTGAAGCACTTCGAGCGCTGAGGGAAGATCTTGGTGTACTGCAAGGCAGGCTAGAGGGGCTCTCTTCGCGTCAGGACAAAATGGAGAGTATATTAGACTCCCATGCGGCCCGGCTGTCTAAACTCGACAAAGTTGAACGTCAGGTGCGGGCCTTGCAGAAAGAAGTGGAAGATGGCAATAATAGAGCGCGCCGCAACAACCTACGACTCGTGGGCATACCGGAGGGAGCGGAATTGGGAGATATGAAGGAGTTTTTAAGTAAAATCCTCCCTTCCCTGCTCCAAATCACCTTTACCAAAGAATTGGAGATCGATCGCGCTCATCGTGTACCCACAAACATAACGCTCAACAGGAAGACCCCGCGGCCTATCATCTTTCGACTTTTGAGATATCAACATGTGGAACAAATTCTCAGTGCCTCCCGGGCAAAGGGCCATATGGAGTTTGAGAGCCACAAGGTCTCCTTCTATCCTGACTTGGCTAAACCCACGGTCGACCGCCGAAAGCGCTTTCTGGAATTTCGGCCGAGGCTTCAACAACTACAAGCACGCTATGGCCTGATGTACCCGGCCAAGCTCCGAGTCACGCTTCACAATCAGACAAGAACATTTGAGGACCCTGATCTACTAGCGGAGTTTTTGGACTCTAAAGAAGCCGACTTGATGCGCTGACTTCCAGAATATTCCTGCCAGTACTCTCACATCTGTTGTACCTGCCATATTGGATTTACCGTGGCTCAGCGAAGAGTCTGTCGAGGGCGGTTTGCTGCCTTATTTTGAAGATATCTGGGACCCGATTCCATCTACCCCTAGTAGCCTCGACGAGTATCAGAGACAGTGTTACTTATGGACTCTGGTGTTTCTTTTCTTTTATTATGTCTCTATCTTCCTCTCTAGGGCCTCCTCCCGCAGACATCTGGTCGCCATATTCATTGGGGATTTTGCTTCTTCTCTAAGTTACTTTGGTACATACTTTTCAATATGGGTGTATTGGCCAGCATACTTGGTGCTTATGTCATTATTGTACAGATTCTGATTATGTTGTAAGTTTTCAGCGCCCTTACCTAAAATGTCTATTATCGATTGATGGCACCATGTAAGATTTCTCATTGAATGTACAAGGAATTAATAATCCGATAAAACGGAGGAAACTCCTAAGCTATCTAAGTCATGAAGCTGCGGACCTGATTTTCCTCCAAGAAACACATTTCAACTCGAAGGAAACTCTCAAACTCAATGTTAAACCTTACATGGTGGCCGTCTATTCCCCAGCCGCTTCTAGGAAATGTGGGGTTGCCACAATCTGCTCATTGCTTCGACATGTCTGTTTAATGTACACTCATCATGTTTCAGATCGCCGTTCGGTTTTGTAACACAATAATGTCAGTACACGCCCGCTTCGAGAATGATTTAGTTTTCTAGAGAAGAAGCAGGTGGGAGGGGGGTGGCAGGGGTTTACTTTGGTGTATGTATCACATTCCATGTATGTATTTGTCTTTTAGTTGTATGTCTTCCTTTCCTTTGTTGTTGTAAAACGAAAATAAAGCATTTAAAAAAAAAAAGATGTAGAAGGCCTCGCTGTTGGGTTAGTTCCCTCTGCTGTGTGTATTTTCAGCTGGCTTCTTATGCAATTGCTGTGATTGAAACCGCTCTCACACTCAGTACTTGTATAACGTCTCTCTTGCGTTTCAGAGTTTAGGTGGAGTGCTGGGTGCACCACGGGTGTGAAAGAGTTTCCCCATTCTTCTCTCTTCTCCTCTCTCTTCTTTTCCTGTGTGACCCCATCACCTGCTGGACATAAAAAGAAGGAACTAATCACGTGTTGGTACCACAGAGATATTTCTGGGTCTCCTGATCCCAAACTCCCTGCTCTGAGATTATCCCACATCTCTGACCAATCAGATGTGAATAATGTGACAGAGGGAGAAAGTTAATCTCTTACATGATTTCATTTCATGATCTCTTGATGTCCCTCCTTTCATACAAAATGGCAAAGCAATTTGCATTAAAATTAAAAATTACAAATTACTGGCCAGTATTCAAGGCACCTTCTATATGTAAACAAAGAAATATGATGGCAGATAAAGTCCATATGGCCTATCCCTTCTGACCTTCCATACCATCTTTGACTCTACTCTCTCCTTCTCTGCAGCATCCAAAAGAAAGCTAAAACCTGTCACTTCGTTCTCTATAACAACATCAGAAACATTTGTCCCTTCCTTTCTACACACACTACTGAGACCCTTGTATAACACTACAAGACATACGCAGCGCTGCACAGACACATGTAAAAGACAGTCCCTGCCCATCAGAGCTTAAAATCTAGTCAAGACAGACAACACAGTAGCTGTTGACATGGGATACAGCTAGGGGAAATGGTAAGGAAACACAAGAGATCAGGCGACTCAACATACAAAATGGTAGTGAAGAGGTGAGTTTTGAGCCTCAATTTGAGAAGGGCCAGTGAAGGCGTCTTATGTACAGACTCAGGTACTTTATTCTAGGCATAAGGAGTAGCAAGACAAAAGGAGCGAAATCTGGAGATAGCAATTGAAGAGAAGGGCACAGATAGAAGAGGTTTGCAAGAAGAGCAGAGATCACGAGGAGGGGTGAAGGGAGAGAAAAATAGCAGAAAGGTAGTGAGGAACTGCAGAGTGAATGCACTTATAGGTCAGCTGGAGTGGTAGTTTGGCAATGAAGTGACGTGAGAAGATTAGCCACGCAGCAGAGTGTTGAAGAGATTGAAGGGGAGAGAGATGATTTAGAGGGAGACCAGCAAGGAGCAGGTTACAGTAGTCTAGATGACAGATGACAAGTGTTTTAGTATCCACAGAGACTGAGAAAGGAGGCAGGGGAGACAAGGGTTAGAGAGAAAATATGAAGCTCAGTTTTGGCCATGTCCAATTTCAAGTGGCGGTGAGACATCTTAGCAGCAATGTCAGAAAGGCAGGCAGAGATCCGGGCTTGGATTGCCGGAGAGATTACAGATGTAGAGAGGTAGATCTGGGAGTCATCAGTGAAACGATGGTACTGAAAGCCTTGGGAAGAGATGAGTGCACCAAAGGAATGGGTATAAGAGAGGGAAAAGGAGTGTGCCCAAGACAGATCCTTGGAGTACAGCAACTGAATATGGGATAGCAGTGGAGGAGGATCCACTAGAAGAAACACTGAAAGAGCAATGGGAGAGATAAGAGGAGAACCAGGACAGTACAGATCCCTTAAAACCAAGCGAGGACAAGGTATCGAAGAGTAGCAGTAGTAATACTTTGGAGAAAAGATGGGAGAGAGGAGATATGGCAGAGATGTTTAAATATCTCCGTGGCATAAATGCTCAGGTGGAGAGCCTCTTTCAATTGAAAGTAAGCTCTGCAATGAGGGGACAATTTATTTTATATATTTAACACTTTTTTTATACCGCCTTTTCGTGCAATCAAAGCAATGTACATTAAAATAAACATTACAGAGAACTCAATGTATAAACTTAGGAAGGGGTGACATGCAGGGTTTGCAAAGAGGCAAAACATATACATTGCAACATATGTATAAGAGTTAGAGATTCTTTTAGGCAGGTGAGATGAGGGGCAAGTTTTATGAAGTCCTTTAAGTCCTTGGTTGTCCTGACCATCTCTAGGAGAGAATTCCAGTTGGCGAGTGCCACTAATGAAAGAGCCCTCTTCGTTGGTGTAAGAACTAGGAGTTGAAATGGGGTCTCTGGGGTCTGCTGTTTAGTTTTGTGCAAATCATTTCCTGTAGAATTCTGGATGATGTGTTGTTTCTTATCTTGAAGATAGTCAAGGCAGTTTTGTATCTGGAAGTGAGGTAATTGGTAGTCAGTGAAGCTGATATAAGAGCGGTGTTATGTGATCATGTTTGGCAGATCCTGTGATGATGTGGGCAGCCTTGTTCTGGGCTAGTTGCAAGGGATGTGTGGTTTGAGTTGGAAGACCATGAAAAAGGGAGTTACAATAATCAAGCATAGGGATTATAACTGTTTGACAGACCGTGCGGAAGTGATCCAGAATGAGGAGGAGTTTTAGTCTTTGGATAATAGCGAGCTTTTGGAATGCGTACCTGGAGGTTCTGTTGATGTGGGCTTGTAAGTTTAGAAAGTGATCAAGGGTGATAACAAGGTAGCGTACTTCCTCTTTTACTGGGATTAGAGTGTCCATGATGGAGACGGATGATGGGGGGTAACAGAAGAGTCCCGTGTTATGAATAGCGCCTCAGATTTTTTGAAGTTGACTTGGAGATTGTTGGAAGCCAGCCAGTTGCTCATCTCCTGTAGAAATTTAGGGATAGCTGTATAGTCTGGCGTGTGGAGATGGATAGGGGAATAGACCATGATATCATCTGCATAAATGGCATAGTTAATTTTGTGCTGCAAACTGGTTGTAAGTAGGAAGGGCAGGCAGGGAAGACCCTTGCAGGACTCCTTATGTTATGTTGAACAGAGTGGAGGTGTTTGAACCAACTTTGACCTTTTGTTGTCTGTCAGTGAGATAGGATTGGAACCAGTTGAAGGTTTTTTTTTTTTCTTTACATGATGACAGAAAAAGACCACATGGCTTATCTAGTCTGTTCTTCCATATCAACAACTACAACAGTCCACTTTTTACCTTTAGAGATCCTCTGTGTTGGTCCCATGCTTTTTTGAATTCAGTTACTGTCATCTCTGCCACCTCCACTGGGAGACTATTCCACGGATCCACTACTCTTTCCATAAAGAAATATTTCCGCATATCACTCCTGAATCTATCTCCCTTCACCCTCATCCCATGTCTTTCTGCCTCTTGAGAAGAGCAGTGCTTTCCAGGGCTCTCCCAAAAGGTGATTTTTGCTGAATTTGCTGCTAAATTGTGAGTTCGATCTGTTTGTCTGTTTTGTCTCCACATATTTATCTATCTATTTGACCTTATTGGTGGGTTCCCTTACCTACTCCTTTGCTGTGTGCCCACTGTTCAGGAACAGCCTCCATTGCTGTAGAGTTTTAAACTATCTTTCTCTTAGTCTACCTGAGTGACTGCCCCTCCCCCCTGCTGAGGCATTGTTGTACTCCTCCATTTCCTGTTGTGCATGTGGGCTTGCTCAGATTGCCTTTCTGCTTCTTGAGAAGAGCAGTGCTTTCCAGGGCTCTCACAAAAGGTGATTTTTGCTGAATTTGCTGCTAAATTGTGAGTTCTATCTGTTTGTCTGTTTTGTCTCCAAATATTTATCTATCTATTTGACCTTCTTGGTGGGTTCCCTTACCTACTCCTTTGCCGTGTGCCCACTGTTCAGGAACAGCCTCCATTGCTGTAGAGTTTTAAACTATCTTTCTCTTAGTCTACCTGAGTGACTGCCCCTCCCCCCTGCTGAGGCATTGTTGTAGACCTCCATTTCCTGTTGTGCATGTGGGCTTGCTCAGATTGCCTTTCTGCTTCTTGAGAAGAGCAGTGCTTTCCAGGGCTCTCATAAAAGGTGATTTTTGCTGAATTTGCTGCTAAATTGTGAGTTCTATCTGTTTGTCTGTTTTGTCTCCACATATTTATCTATCTATTTGACCTTCTTGGTGGGTTCCCTTACCTACTCCTTTGCCGTGTGCCCACTGTTCAGGAACAGCCTCCATTGCTGTAGAGTTTTAAACTATCTTTCTCTTAGTCTACCTGAGTGACTGCCCCTCCCCCCTGCTGAGGCATTGTTGTAGACCTCCATTTCCTGTTGTGCATGTGGGCTTGCTCAGATTGCCTTTCTGCTTCTTGAGAAGAACAGTGCTTTCCAGGGCTCTCACAAAAGGTGATTTTTGCTGAATTTGCTGCTAAATTGTGAGTTCTATCTGTTTGTCTGTTTTGTCTCCACATATTTATCTATTTGACCTTCTTGGTGGGTTCCCTTACCTACTCCTTTGCTGTGTGCCCACTGTTCAGGAGCAGCCTCCATTGCTGTAGAGTTTTAAACTATCTTTCTCTTAGTCTACCTGAGTGACTGCCCCTCCCCCCTGCTGAGGCATTGTTGTAGACCTCCATTTCCTGTTGTGCATGTGGGCTTGCTCAGATTGCCTTTCTGCTTCTTGAGAAGAGCAGTGCTTTCCAGGGCTCTCACAAAAGGTGATTTTTGCTGAATTTGCTGCTAAATTGTGAGTTCTATCTGTTTGTCTGTTTTGTCTCCACATATTTATCTATCTATTTGACCTTCTTGGTGGGTTCCCTTACCTACTCCTTTGCTGTGTGCCCACTGTTCAGGAACAGCCTACTGGCCAGAGACACTTAGGTTCCTGTCCACCCTACCCCTCACCCCACCCACCCCAGGGCCTACATTGCCTATATAGTGGTCACATATGTGCCATCTGTTGTTCCTAACTTGGGTAACGCCCACATCTTCAACTTTTCTTATTATTATTCTTCCTCTTCTGGGACTGCTTAATCAACATGTCGTGTATTCAGTGCAATAACTGTGGTACTTTCATTCAAAGAAGAATCATTTGGAGCCTAAGAGCTTGTCCTATATGCCTAAAGTCAGCTGCCATGCATGAAGAACTGACTCTACTAAGGAAAGACCTAGCAGCCATGCATAAAGAAGTGTCTCTACTGAGGGAGGAACTGGCTGCAATGAAGCGCAGCTCTTCTAGGATACAAACTGAACAAAGTCCACCACCACTCCCACAAAGGATCAAACATCCCAAGAACAAATGGATCACAGTGGGTTCCGGAAGATTGCGACCTGTAACGCAGAGACATCCTACACATCAAGAGATATCCCTGCAAAATGCCTTCTCTGCTTTGGCTAATGAGGATGCCCAATCCAAAGAAACTGAAGGGCCCTTAAATAAGTCAGACAATGCCCAATCTCATGCTAAAGCACCAAATATGAAGAAAACCTCACCAAACAGAAAACTATTACTACTTGGAGATTCCATCATCAGAGGCACCAACTTGGGAACACAGTTCAAAGGAGAGAAGATAGTCATGTGCCTACCAGGCTCTTCAGCCAACAGAAATACAAACCAAGTTGTTGAAATACTTAGCTCAAAAAGTGAGCACTCCAAACCGGATGTTATTATCCACTTGGGCACAAATGACCTGGCTAGAAACAGTGCCTCTACAGCCCAAAAGGACTTCCAATCCCTGGGAGAGAAACTCAAGCCCTTGTTAACACTGTTGCATTCTCAGAAGTTCTACCTGTTCTTGGTAAGGGGACAAAAAGGCTGCATCACATTAACAGCTTTAATACATGGCTCCAGACCTGGTGCAAACAAGAAGGATTCAGATTTATTGGCAACTGGTGCTACAGATGGACCAACAAGAGACTATACTGTGCTGATGGACTACATCTCTCTGTCGCAGGGAAAAGAAACCTAAGTGAAAAATTCAGGCAGTATGTGGATATGCATTTAAACTAGGAAAAGGGGGTGACGGATGTGGAAGGTCAACATCTGCATGCCACCCCCTGCAAAAGCAGAACATCATCGGAAACAGCCACACTCTTAAACCACACATCAAAAACAAGTGGGAAGAAGTGGGCAGAATAAAATCAATGCAAAATACACACAAGCCAGGTAAATGCTGGAAAGCAATGAGCACAAATGCTCGAAGCTTACCCAAACAAATTCCAGACCTAATGGTGGAAACGGATTTGGACATCGTGGCCATTACAGAAACATGGTTTAATGAATCGCATGATTGGGATATAGCCATAGCTGGCTTTAATCTATTCAGAAGAGACAGAGAAAATGGAAAAGGAGGAGGAGTAGCCTTGTATGTCAAAAGCAGTATTAAAGCTACTGAAATGAAGGGAACATGGGGAAAAGAAGAAGCGCTCTGGATTGCGTTGGAAAGAGGAGATGGCACTGTCATCCATATTGCTGTAGTCTACAGACCTCCGACTCAAATTTAAGAGAGAGATAACGAATTGATTATAGATATTGCCAAGATAGCAACAAAGGGGGAAGCAATCATATTGGGTGACTTTAATCTACCTGATGTGGATTGGATTACTCCTTCTGCACATCTGGAAAGAAGCAAAAAAATTGTGGATGCTCTCCAAGATGCATTACTTAGACAAATGGCGATGGAACCAACCAGGGAAAGCTCAACGCTGGATGTAGTGCTCACCAACAGTGATAATGTGTCGAATGTCTGCGTGAGTGCCCCTGTGAGCAACAGCGACCATCACACAGTGTGGTTTGAGATAAAAGCCATGGTACAGGCCAATCATAGCAAGCTCAAAGTCCTAAACTTCAAAAACATTGACTTCAATAAAATGGCAGAGTACTTAAAGGAGGAGATGACGGGGTGGAAGGAGATAAGGGAAGTGGAATTGCAATGGACTAAACTAAAGACGTCAATAAAAGGGGCTACAGATAAATATGTAAGAAAAATAAATAAAAACAAGAGGAGAAGGAAACCTATTTGGTTTTCCAAAGAGGTGGCTGCTCAAATAAAGGCACAAAACACAGCTTTCGCAAAATTCAAACGCTTGCAAACAGAAGAACACAGAAATGAATACAGGATCAAGCTCAAAGAGTCAAAAAGAGAAATAAGGATAGCAAAATCAAAGGCAGAGGAACAGATGGCTAAAGATGTTAAAGGTGGCGACAAAACTTTCTTCAGGTATATTCAGGAAAGGAAGAAGATCAGAGTTGGAATTGCAGGACTCAGAAGTGCTGGGAAAGGACTCGTGGAAAGTGACACTGAAAAAGCAAAATTGCTAAACAAATACTTCTGCTCTGTTTTTACTAAAGAAGATCCTGGAGATGGACCAGCTGTGACTCCCATATATAAAAATAGGACTGAAGTAGATACCACACCATTCGCAGAAGATGAGGTGGTAGAACAACTTGCTAAACTGAAAGTGGACAAAGCCATGGGACCAGATGGGATACATCCCAGGATACCGAAAGAGCTCAGAGAGGTTCTTGCAGGACCGTTAAAGGATGTCTTCAACAGATCCTTGGAAACAGGAGTGGTTCCTCAGGACTGGAGAATGGCTAATGTTGTACCTCTACACAAAAGTGGTGACAGGGAAGAAGTGTCAAATTACAGGCCCGTGAGCCTTACCTCGGTGGCAGGAAAAGTAATGGAGGCGCTCCTGAAAGAGCGAATAGTGAACTTTCTCAAAACCAACAGGTTGCAAGATCCAAGGCAACATGCTTTTACCGAAGGACGGTCTTGCCAAACAAATCTGATTGAGTTCTTTGATTGGGTGACCAAGGAACTAGATCTGGGGCATGCAATGGATGTCATCTATCTGGATTTCAGCAAAGCCTTTGATACTGTTCCTCATAGGAGGCTTGTCAATAAACTCAGTAGCTTGGGGATGGGTTCCAAGATAGTAAACTGGATTAGAAATTGGTTGACTGACAGACAACAGAGGGTGATGGTACATGGTGCTCACTCGGATGAGAGGAAGGTGATTAGCGGGGTGCCTCAGGGTTCGGTCCTGGGCCCGGCACTGTTCAATATATTTGTGAGTGATATTGCTGAAGGACTGAATGGAAAAGTCTGTCTTTTTGCAGATGACACAAAAATTTGCAACAAAGTGGACTCCCCCGAGGGAGTGGTTAACATGAGGAAAGATCTACAAAAGCTGGAAGACTGGTCTAATGCTTGGCAACTACGATTTAATGTGAAAAAGTGCAGTGTCATGCACTTGGGTAGCAGAAATCCAAGGGAAAAGTACACAATAGGGGGTGAGAGGTTGGTATGCACAGTTCAGGAGAAAGACCTTGGTGTGATTATCTCTGATGATCTCAAGATGGCAAAACAGTGCAACAAGGCGGTGGCAAAAGCCAGGAGGATGTTGGGCTGCATACAAAGAGGGATTACCAGCAGAAAGGAAGAGGTACTTATGCCACTGTAGAAGTCACTGGTGAGGCCTCACTTGGAATACTGTGTTCAGTTTTGGAGACCGTATCTTGCAAAAGATGTAAAAAGACTGGAAAATGTTCAGAGGAAGGCGACCAAAACGATTTGGAGCCTGCGTCAGAAGCCTTATGAGAAGAGACTTGAAGACCTAAATATGTACACTTTGGAGGAGAGGAGGGACAGGGGAGATATGATTCAGACCTTTAAATACTTAAAGAGAAATGATGAACAAACAACCCTCTTCCAAAGACGGGGAAGCTGTAAAACTAGAGGGCATAACATGAAGCTGCAAGGTGGTAAATTGAAAGGCAATGTCAGGAAATATTTCTTCAATGAAAGGGTGGTGGATGCTTGGAATGCCCTCCCGATGGAAGTGGTGGGGGCAAACACAGTGATGGAATTCAAAACGGCATGGGACAAACACAGTGGATCCCTTTACAGCAACAGGATAAAAGCAAAATAAACGGTACCATCTAACTTCTGAACTATCTAGCGTCTGAACAAATAAGGGTGTCCTACATGGAGTGGTGGGTTCACCCCTAAACAAAAACAAAAACATGGGGAGGGGTGGCCTGCACAGAGCGACAGGTGCACCTACTCTTGCCATCTTGCTGGGCAGACTAGATGGACCATGCTGGTCTTTATCTGCCGTCACTTACTATGTTACTATGTATGTCCCCTCGTAGCAGAACTTGCTTTCAATTGAAAGAGGCTCTCTCCCTGAACATTTATGCCACGGAGGTATTTAAACATCTCAATCATATCACCTCTATCCCGCCTTTCCTCTGAGGTGTACATATTAAGATCCTTAAGTCTGTCCTCATATGCTTTATAATGAAGCCCACTAATCATTTTAGTAGCCACCCTCTGCACCGACTCCATCCTGTTCACATCCTTTTGAAGGTGCGGTCTCCAGAATTGCACACTATACTCCAAATGAGGTCGCACCAAAGACTTATACAGAGGCATTATCACCTCCTTTTTTCTGCTAGCCATTCCTCTCCGTATGCACCCAAGCATCCTTCTAGCATTTGCCGTCGCCTTTTCTACCTGTTTAGCTACTTTAAGATCATCAGACACAACCACGCCTAGGTCCCGCTCTTCTTTAGTGGACAAAAGTACTTCACCTCCTATACTGTATTGCTCCCTTGTATTGCTGCAGCCCAAATGCATGACCTTACATTTTTAACATTAAATCCCAGCTGCCAAATTCTAGACCATTCTTCAAGCTTAGCTAGATCCCTCCTCATGTTATCTACCCCTTCCTGGGTGTCTAGTCTATTGCAGATTTTGGTATCATCCGCAAAGAGGCAAACCTTACCCGACAGCCCTTCTGCTATATCACTAACAAAAATGTTAAAAAGAATCGGACCAAGGACAGATCCCTGGGGCACACCACTGGTAACAGATTGTGCTGTGAAGTCCAATGTTAGTTTGTTTAAGAAGATGCTGTGCTATGCTGTGTGTCAAAGGTCAAAGAGATGTCAACAAAGATGAGTAGGAATCCAGTTTTTTGTCGATTCCTCTTAGGAGTATGTTGAACAGATGTATGAGGAGAGTCTCAACACTATGATTACGATGAAATTCACATTGGTGTGGATCCAGAGAAGCATACAGGTCAATATGGTCTTGCAGTTGTCTCTGCATCACCTTTTCAATTATTTTGGATAGAAAGGGCAGGCTGGAAGTAGGATGGAAAGTTGCAGGATCAGAGCTTACAGAGTGAGCTCCAAAGGGGCTTTGAAGAAATTGCTGCTGAGTTTCGATCTCTGCGGGAGGAGGTGACGTCTACGATCACGGAGCTCCGCGGAGACATTAAGGATTTAGGCCATCAGTTGGAGGAGGTGGAAACTAAAATGTAGGATTATACTGGCAGATTTGCAATGCACAGCAGATAGACAATGCTCTCAGGCGTTGGAACTTACTTATAAGAATGATGACATAGAACACCGGGCCCGCAGAAATAACGTGCGTTTCAGAGGCATACCGGAAGTTGCAGGTGGGGCAGAGAACTTGGTCGAGGTGGTGCGAGCGTTAGCCAAAGAACTTTTAACTGCAGAGGAGCTTTTGTCCCAAAGGACTAATATTGAGTCGAGAGGGTGCACCGGGCGCTGGGTAAGCCCCCCAATAACACTGTTCAACAGCCAAAATGCTTTGGCCACGAAAGCAGCTGCAACAAATCTCAGGCAATGGATGAATGGGAAAAGGCAATCAACGCCTTTTGCAGTTCCAATGATCTGGAGAGAGCCCACAGATCACGTCAGCAATTACTACTTCTGCATGGTTCCTCCAATTCAGAAAGGCATATCCAGAAAGAGTAAGTGGACTGTGCAATATCCAAACATGCCATCTGCAATACGCCCAGTGCCTCATGGAGAAGGGTTGCCGATTCCCAAAATGCCAGAATCATTATCATTAGAATCAAGCGAGGAAGAGGAAGAAGTTTGTAGTCATGAACCGTCAACCTCACATGACCCAGAGTTTCTTCTGGCCACTGCTAATGAGCCAAACCTCATAACGCAAGGTGAATTGAACGAAGTTGTCAGGGATTTGGATCTCCCGAAGAATAAAGCTGAGCATTTGGGTTCCAGACTACAGCAGTGGAATCTTCTGGCTGGTGACGTTCGAATTTCTTTTTTCCGGGACCGTCAGAAAGACTTTGGGGTATGTTTACTAAACTGCGGTAATCACGAACAACGCGCGTAATGAGACATTAACGATCGCTCGCACGTCTGAACGCGCGTTATGATGTGCGAACGATCGTTAACGTCTCATTATGCGCGTTAACTGTAGCTAACGATCGTAAACATCCGCGCCGCGTTAAAACACCGCAGAAGGTGGAGAGAGGGTGGAGAGAAGGGGTCAATGGGCGGAGAGTGGGCGTGGAGAGGCTCCCTCCACACCAACGCGCTGATTATCTGAGCTGAATTCTAACGCGAATGAAAACCTGCCGTTAAAAGGCATATTAAAGGGAAGAGAAACCATTTCCGTCAGCAATGTACAGCAAAACCGGGGAAACCTACAAAACGTGAGCAGTGTGATACATGTGCACTGAACAAAATAGCAAATAGAAATGGAAAAAGACCACAACAAAATCCTAAAAAACTATAATCCAGCTGGTCAACAGTGATATTAATGGGCAACCATAAAAAACACTCCCAGGAAAGCTCCAAAAAAAAGAAATGCGTTTTGGAAGGGTCCACGGAGCGTAGACCCTTCCAAAAATCATTCCCTAATTTTAATTATGAGCGTTCCTGGGAGTGTTTTCTATGGTTGCCCATTAATATCACTATTGGCCAGCTTGGGTATGTTTCTATCCCCTTATTCCGAGGTCATATTCGGGGTTTATGTGCACTTATGTCTCCATACAAGGTGAATGAGCCCACAGTAAAAATGTGCAGAGCAGGGTTTCTGACTCTTTCGGCCAGGTGTCCTATCTCCAGGGACTGCACTGTCTCTGTGACCACAGTGTAGTGCAGCAGACACAGCCAGTACTTGTAGGACCAGAGGGTCACAGGTTCAAATCCCAGCCGGGGCCCCTGCCAACCCAGTCCCCATATTTTACCCACCACTAAACAGAGATATTAAAGACACCCCTTTATTGCAGAGAACATAGGCATTGTTCAAACACCAATATGTTACCCTACACCGCACACACACCATAACAATGGGCATTACCAACAGCCGAGTCCCCCAAATGCAGTCCTGGAGTGCCACACCTCAATCAGGTCATATGCATTTTCCAAGATAAGGACATGTCAGCATGTTGGCGGAAGGGTACAGGTGATGGAGGGGGCAGTGGCTGCTAGTCACAGCAGACAGTGGCCTAGCCATGTGCAGGCTGGCACGTCCACAGCAACAGACAGGCCCTGTTGGATGTACAGTCATGGACTTCCCATGGATTACAGCATATCTGTGGCAACACAGTGGTGCAGTGCACACAGACAGTATGTGTAAGAACAGAAGGTCACAGGTTCAAAGCCCAGCTGGGGCTACATCCAATCCAGTCCACAAGGCAATGCCCTTTAACCTTTCCCAGCATTCGCGGCTTCACAGGAACAGCCGCCAGCGTGAAGGAAAAGGCTCTTCACGCTGGTGGCTGTTCAGAGGGAGCCGGGGCCTCGCGCGGGTTTCCCTGGCTCCCTCTAAAGCCTCAGACAGCCTCGGTTTTAGGGGGGGGGGGAGCCAAGGACTGCCTGGGCTGTGATGGGGGGGGGAGCCAAGGACTGCCTGGGCTGTGATGGGGGGAGGGGACCTGGACTGGAAAAGGGCTAGGAGGGGGGAATTTGACTGGAAATGGATTGTGATGGGGGGGGGGGGACCTGGACCGGAAATGGGCAATGGGGGGGGGGACTTGGACTGGAAGAAAATGGGGTGTGATGGGAGGGGACCTGGACTGTAAAAGGGCTATGTGGGGGTGGGGGCGGGGGAAATGGACTGGAAATGGGTTTTGATGGGGAGGGGGACCTGGACTGGAAAAGGGCTAGGGGGGGGGGCATGGACTGGAAAAGGGCTATGGGGGGGGGGAACTTGGACTGGAAATGGGCTATGGTGGAGGGAGGGGGAACTTGGACTGGAAATAGGCTGTGATTAGGGGGACTTGGACTGGAAATGGAATGTGAAGGGGGGGGGGACCTGGACTGGAAAAGGGCTATGGGGGGCATTGGACTGGAAAGAAATGGGCTGTGATGGGGAGGGGGACCTGGACTGTAAAAGGGCTATGTGGGGGGGGGGACATGGACTGGAAATGGGTTGTGATGGGGAGGGGGACCTGGACTGGAAAAGGGCTATGGGGGGGGGAACTTGGACTGGAAATGGGCTATGGTGGAGGGAGGGGGAACTTGGACTGGAAATAGGCTGTGATTAGGGGGGCTAGGACTGCAAATGGACTGTGATGGTGGGGGGGGTAGGACTGCAAATGGGCTGTGATGGTGCGGGGGGACTCGAACTGCAAATGGGATGTGATGGGGGGGGGGCCTAGGACTCGAAATAGGCTGTGATGGGGGACTTGGACTGGAAATGGGCTGTGATGGGGGGGGGGCTAGGACTGGAAATGGTCTGTGATGTGAGGGCTAGCACTGGAAATGGGCTGATGAAGAGCTGGAATAGGACTGGAAATGGGCTGATGTGGGGCATGGGAGAATGGGATTAGAAGGGAGTGGATGCTGGGTGGGTCTAGAACTATAAGGGAACTGATTTTGGGGGAGGACTAGAATAGATGGGTAATGAGAATGGAGAGGGGAAAAATATTTTGTGTGGAACAAAAGTCTATGATGGGCTGGGTATTGGGAGAGTGAGGGGCTTGAGAATGGAAGGATAAAATTTAAATGGATGATAAAGGAATAAGGAAACAATTGGAGGAAAGAGCAAAAGGGAAACAATCAGTATGTTAAAGCAGAAATAGAGAATGGAAAACATCTAAAAGAGAAGAAAGGACAAATGGATAGCTCGCAGAAGACACGAAGAAACCAGAAGAAAGTGACTGGAGCAATTGCAACTGAAAAATAAAACGCCCAAACAGAAGGTAGAAAAATACATTTTATTTTGAATTTATTAGCTGGAATATGTTTGGTCTGGGAAGTGTGTATTGATAACATCTTTGCGTTTTTGTTTAGTGCAAGAGGAAATTACTTTATAGTTTTATTTCTCCAGTGTTGTACATTTCATGTTTGGATTTTGGGGTTCCCAGTTTAATTATTATCTGACCAAGGAAGTTAGCCTACACGTATCCTCGGTAATTTTTGTGGGTGGGGCTGGGGGCGGGGCAGGGGTGGGACTAGGGGCGGAGAATGGGTGGAGCATGGCGAGCCACAGGTGTCGGGTTTTTCTCGGTGAAAAAGTTGGTAACCCTAGCATACAGGGTTCAGCTATAGCCCAAGGATGCTGCAGGCCCCAAATGAGGGCCCCATCCCCGGTCCTTGTGCTATGGTATCTGTCCTTGTTAGTGAGTAAAAGACATAACTATAGCCCAAGGATGCTGCAGGCCCCAAATGAGGGCCCCATCCCCCATCCTTGTGCTATGGTATCTGTCACTGTTAGTGAGTAAAAGACATAACTATAGCCCAAGGATGCTGCAGGCCCCAAATGAGGGCCCCATCCCCCGTACTTGTGCTATGGTATCTGTCCCTGTTAGTGAATACAGGGTTCAGCTATAGCCCAAGGATGCTGCAGGCCCCAAATGAGGGCTCCATCCCCCATCCTTGTGCTATGGTATCTGTCCCGGTTAGTGAATACAGGGTTCAGCTATAGCCCAAGGATGCTGCAGGCCCCAAATGAGGGCCCCATCCCCCGTCCTTGTGCTATGGTATCTGTCCCTGTTTGTGCATACAGGGTTCAGCTATAGCCCAAGGATGCTGCAGGCCCCAAATTGAATATGTAGCGGCAGAGCGCAAACAATCCAATAATACCAGTAGTCTGTTCAGAAGGTCCAAATCATTTATTTGTGCACAAGACTCAAGCAGAATCACATTCAAAATGGCTGAGCAATGGTTTCTAGTAAAACAGCAACTTTTATACCTTTCTTCTCCATTCTAGACATAGGCAAACTGTTCATTGGTCCCGGTAACCCCTCTCACCCCATCTATTGGTCCCGGTACCATTACGTGGCTGGCCAATGGAGACCTTCGTCTGGGCTTAGCACCTGCTTCTCCCCCTTTTAGTCCTCATTACAATGGTCAGTGTCTTAAACTTGTTACATCTCTCCTCCAAGGCCACTGGCTAGCTGGCATATGTGGGAAAGCAGGGCACTGTAACCTTTCTTTCAACACAGTTAATTAGTTCCATAGAAGCTTTGCACATTTTTATCAGTATCAATTAAACCAGTTTTTCTATCCTTTCTAAGTTTCATTTCTGCCTAGCACTGCTTGATTATACTTAGTTAAGTTTCGATTCTATGGTAGCAGCATTGGGGGGGGGGGGGTTTCACTTTCTCAGGCCTAACCATGGGCTTCATGTACAGGTCAAGCCACTTGGCCTGACTGTTTAACTCAGGCAGCATGGGTCATAGGCCTTCGCCTACCACATTCCCCCCTTTGATTAATCTCACCCGAGTGTTTAAGAAGGTGTGAGATCTAAATCACCATATTACACTGGAGTCGGATTACGACCATATGTACCAGGATAGGGGTTCCATAAGGCTAAAATCTTTGTGGCAGTCTTACGTTCCACAGTATTTTCTATAACGCTATTAATAGAGCGCATACAACATGGGATTATGCATGGTAGCAACATAAACAAAGCTACAAACACTAATATTACCATTGCAAAAGTAGTAAAACCTCCTAATCCAGAGAAGATTGATGCGAACCAATTAGGCAGTTGGAACCCGTGCCAAGTCTGTACTGGCACATAAACTTGCTTCCGCATGTTTTCTGCAATATTTTCAACTACTTGACCTTTGTCATCTATTTTCAAGCAACAATTGGTTAAATTCAGCTTACCACATACTCCCCCTTCAGCTGCTAATAGGTAATCTAGTGCCAGACGATTTTGGTATATTGCAGTATGCATTTGTGTACTCTGTCTGGCTAAGAGTGTGAGTGCCTGACTAGTTTCATTGGTTATTAGTTCAACAACTGCTTGCAAGCGTATAATACGATTAATCATATATACAGGAGTTCGATATCCCCACATGCCATCTTGCTCCCAAGTGGCGGGGCCATAATAAGCAATGATTCTCTCAGGTGGCCAGTCCTCCCCATCCCAGGACTGCCAATTGCCTATCTGCAAGGCTGCTCTTTTCTGTCTTTTAGTATACACAGGGTAACCTAATTGTTCTCCATGTTCAGTGGGCAACAGGAAGAAAGAAGGGCGGATTGTACCTAAGACACATGCCCCTCCCCAGTGGATAGGGAGTCGAGCATAGGCTCGGGTACCACAGATCCAATACAGCCCAGGTGGGGCTTGCCAAGCATGCGGTCGGGCAAGATTGTCCCATAAATCAGCAAGGTCAGGGAATTGGGCTAATGGGTTGGCAGGTTCAGGTTCATTTACTCCTGACCACCAAGACATCTGATTTGTGGTGTCATTATAGAACTTTTGACTGAGACAAACGAGTTGTCCCACCTTCAAATTGAACTGGGGTCCAGTCCGAGCATAACACAGACGTCCCACTATTGGGTGTGCCAACACCCACTCACTTGTGGTTTTATGCAACTCCGTGTGATTGTAGGCTACAGAGTAATTTAGTTCTTGGGCCTCCCAGGGCCACTGATCTCCCATTCTGGTCCCCCCACAAAAGTAACAATCTGAAATGTGGAGACTAGATACAACTGCTCCAGCTAGTTCTAAGAACAGATTCTGAGAAGGGTGTGGGATATCAAACTTATTCACATGCATAGTTTCATAGAAGGTGTTGTGTATATGATACCTTGATGAACGATGGGTCTGAGTATTCAGTCTAATGTATACAATAGTTCCTGGATCTGATCCGGAGCCTGCTATGCGTAGTCCAAATTTATATCCCTGCTTCCAGGCACTAGGATTCATTATGACTAATTCTAATGGGTTACAAGCACCCTTTTTACAGTTGTCTGGATTTTTAACATATGGCTTGGTTCTACCATACCAGTTTTCCAAGTAGCATAAAAAACGCACTCCCATTTTGGGCAATAGTAATCTGCCACTGGTGCAGTACTATACTCATGTGATAAAACGTGTTTACCTGTACATGCCCCCCAACCGGTGGTTCCCTCTGGGCACATATACTTGTGATCATGATGGTATGCTTTTTCCCAGCTACCACACTTAGGGGTATGTTTACTAAATCACGTTAGTGCAGTTCGCGTTAGGATCCGCGTTAAAAAGACAAACCCCCAAATAAGGAGATGGGCGGGACAGCAGAAGATCTAACGCGCGGTACAGAACCAACGAGCGCTACGTGGCGCGTTAGAGGAGTCACCGCGCGTTAAGCATAAGAAGCCCCGTAGATATCCCGGACCCATACAGAGCTGTAGCATAATGGTTACTGCAGTGACTGCTGGTACAGGCAGCATGGGTTCGAGTCCCCAGGGTGCCAGATGCAGAAGGCTGGCTGATGAAGGAACCTGTACATGATACAGGGAGGGAAGGGGCATTTATTTTATTCCTTTTGGAGGGTGCAAGCAAACACACCCACACAGTACCTAGTGAGTGAGGGGGCATGTATATGTAGCGTCTGTGTTGGAGGGGTGCAAGCAAACACACCCACACATTAGCCAGTGAGTGAGGGGGCATGTCTATGTTCACCTTCCCTATAGAGTGCAAGGAAATACACCCACACGTTATATAGTGAGTGTGGGGGCATGTATATGTCATGTATGTGTTGTAGGTTTGCCAGCAAACATACCGGACCCATACAGAGCTGTAGCATAATGGTTACTGCAGTGACTGCTGATACAGGCTGCATGGGTTCGAGTCCCCAGGGTGGCAGATGCAGAAGGCTGGCTGATGTAGTAACCTGTACATGATACAGTGAGGGAGGGGGCATCTATTTGTTTCCTTTTGGAGGGGTGCAAGCAAACACACCCACACATCAGATAGTGAGTGAGGGGGCAGGTATATGTCAATTTACCATTAGGGGCGCAAGCAAACACACCCACACAGTAGCTAGTGAGTGAGGGGGCATGTCTATGTTCACCTTCCCTATAGCGTGCAAGGAAATACACCCACACGCTAAATAGTGAGTGAGGGGGCATGTATATGTTGCTGAGTTTCGGTAGGGGCGCTAGCAAACACACCCACACATCATATAGTGAGTGAGGGGCCCTAAATTAGTTTTTCATGTATGTGCTGCAAGGTTGCTAGCAAACACACCCACACAGTGGTGTCCGCAAAGTTGCTGCAGAAGGCACTCCACAACGCACAACATAGGCCACACTAGAAAGTGGAGTGTCCACAGAGGCACATCAGAATGTCACCCACAGAGCAGTCCAGAAGGGAACATTAAGGGAGCCAGAGAAGGTGACACATGGCGCACCCTATGACGCTCATTACGGCACTATCACGTTTGAGAGGCTGTCGCTGGTAGTAGTCCTGCGTATGTAGAAGATATAATGCGGCAGACACCCCTATAAAAGGAGTCCATTGTGGATATGATCCCATGACTACTGGCGCCACAGACAATGAGTGACCCACTGGCCTGCAGCCCCATAGCTGCTAACCACCCCCTGGCTGTCCACTGAAGGGCGGCAGGACACCACACAACTGTCCGCTGTTGTCTCCGGGACCCGTAGCAATGCAGGGATTCCCATGGTGCACCCCACATGCAGTCCACCAGTCCACAGATGAACCCAAGAAGGGGTACGTACACACATAGCTCCCTGGTATGTTACGGTGCAATGACTGTGTGTGTCACTGTAGATAGTAGTAACAGACATTATCCCAACAGGGTGCCCCAGAAGAAGCTAGAAAATGTGTCAGGAAAGGCAGACTGATCATTAGCAAAAGGTGTAAGAAACTGCCTGGTGGTGCAGGGTCAGTGAGTGCAGTCCCCCCTGTGTGCCCAAAGACCAAGGCTGTCTGCAGCAGTACCCTCCGCAAACAGTAGTCACACATATGTTGAACCAGTCAGCCCCCTGTCAAAACCATTGAGACCCCAGTCTATGGTCGGACCCAAAGAACATGAGAGGGAGGAAAATATGCCCACCACCCCTTGTTTGGAGTGTCCGTTTAATCCCGAGAGGTGCAGCACCCAAAGCTAGAAAACACTGTGAACCTGCAGCCAGAGGCGGGTGTGTGACATGTACAAAGGTTATGATATACACAAAGCATGGAATAAAGGAAAGGCAACGTCAAACTGTACCAGAATCAATGCAGGGGACAACCCAAATGGCCTGGCAGTGGAATGCAGCAGTAGACAGCACAAGGACATGCTTTGTGTGCCACAACTGTGGGCCCTGTACCAAGTGGATGTGTCCCTGCAAGGTTGGCGTATCTGTGGATGTGTGTGTGTCATGACACCTACACTAGATCAGTAATATCATAGGTAGTCTGGTCTGTAGGTCCAACAAGTTGTGCTTGCAAACACCCACCCACCGGGATGTAACCTGAAGGTGTCACACAGGGTAACCCCATGAAAACCACACCAGAGGACAAAGGATAATGTTCACTGTCTGCCACAGCACCCTATAGGGCTTCTCACAAAGCACCACATAGGGCATGTGACTGGGCCCATGAGGAGTCATTGTGCGGCGTCTGCAGTGTGAGGGCGTTGCTGTTGTTAGCAGCAATGTAAAGCAAGATAAGAATACGGCCCCCAAGGAGCTCGCAATGCCCCACTGTGTGTGAAAACCCATTACCTAGGGCCCCACCCCCAAGCATGGAAGGAACTCTATGCTCAAATTGCCAGTGCACATAACACAGTCACAATAATGAGGTGGCCAGCCCCTCGAGCTAAACTGACAGATGACCCAAACACCCGAATCCAACTCACAGAAGTTGCACCATGTACATGCAAGGGCTGCCTGACAAAGAAACAAAGCAAGGTCTCAGCAAACAAGGGCATATGGCAAACACAATCAAGACCAAAGTCGTGATCATTACCAAATATTGAAGGCCCAATAACATCACAGACCGCTTTGCAACATGGAATGTCACAGGCAAAAGCTAATCCAAGAACAAACATACCATGGTTATAGTGCACAAGAAAATGAAGATGCCCGTAACACCTGACACCAAACACCCTGCCTGTGCACCGAGGGGCGCCATGTCGTCACCCAAGGTGCCTGCATGGGCGCTAAGGATATGGGAGTATGCAACAGTACCCATGGCGCACCGCAGATGCCCAGCAGCAGGCCAGAGATGACCATAGGAGGGGGTAGGCGCCCCCACAGCGCCTGGGCCGGGAGGAAGAGGGGAATATGTGCGCCACTGCCATAGAGCACCGGACGACAGTAGGACAACAGTGTGGCCAAGAACAAGCAGAACAGGTGTACCAGTACAGTGGGAAGACATGTGTACAAAGGATGGAAGGCGAGGGCCAGCTGAAAGGTACACCATTGGCCTGAATGGGAAGGTTACTGTCAGCCAAATGCACAAAGAGCCCCAATAGCGGATCCGGACACTGATGGACGGCGGACATCACGACGTGTGCATGGGTAGCTGTGAGAGGAACATGTCCACAGTGCAGTGTGTCCTGCGGAAACACAATGTTGATGTACATTGCAGCACCATAAAAACTGTGACCCATCTGAGGAACATATATGACACCTGTGCACAATGTACAGTTGCCCGCCAGCGGAAGGTAACAAATGGATGAGTGAACCCAATTGGAGAGGGGGCTAAACACATCCCTACAACACACATAGGCAGGGTGGCGCAGAAGGACATGTGGACAGGTCACTACTAATCAGGAACATACACAGTGAGAGAATGTATGCATGCATGAAGCCCAGATGTTCTGCCCCCCAACACTGAACGTCAAATGGAGACACACAACACATCACATGCATGAGTGGCACATATCTGTCAAATGACCCATTCCCAGTGGCTGATAAACCTAGCAACCCGGATATACACTGACCTGTGCACGAGTACACACACACACCCGCACAAGATGTGTGCAATATACAACATGCAGGTACCGAAGATGTGAACAGGTAAAGGCCACCTCTGTGACCTATGGAAGCGAAGGGTGAAGGAGCAGTGGTCCAAATACATGTGCAGCACCATAGGAGCAGTGGAGGGAAAACAACATATATGTGATCAGGCATGACGACTGACATGCAATCCCCACTACCCTGCAACTCACCCGATCCCCCAAGAAGGCTGCATATATGAACACCCCCCCCCCCACATGCAGCACAGCCTCCTGCAGCAGTATAAGGCAATCCAGGTGGGCCTGGAACACAGAAGCTCATCCTGTGGAGCCAAGAACAGGACAGAGATATGGAGGCATCAGATGGCAGTGCTGCACAACCCTCACACCACCTAACACATGGCTATCCCAGGGACACATCACCAGTACACACATAACTTACAGGTAAATATCTCCTCGATTAGATGCTGCCTGGCTGCCATCCCCGCACGTGTGTCACCATGGCCAGGTGCAGGTGGGCACACAGGATCCGGGCCGAGATCCTCATTAATTTCGACAGGAACATTGTGCCTGAGAGCAATGTTGTGGAGGATGCAACAGGCTATGATGATCCTTGCCACAGTCAGTGGTCTGTACTGTAAGGCCCCGCCAGTCCTATCCAGACACCTGAAGCGACTTTTGAGAACGCCAAAGGTGCGCTCAATCACTGAGCGACTGGAGGCATGGGCCTCATTGTACCGTACCTCTGCACCTGTCCGAGGGATACGCACAGGGGTTAGCAGCCAGGTGCGACACCCATATCCTGCATCACCTGCAGAACAGAATGGTTCAATGTCACATGTGTAATGAGCGACCAATGGATTGACGGACGTAGCTATGCATAGCTGGACAGCCGAGAGGCCATGCACACAGATATGAGGCAAACGCAGTGAACACAGTGACAGTGCATCAGAGGCTGTTGAGGGCAGTGGCAAATGACCATGACATGCCTACAGTGCCAGACCATACCCATGCAACCGTGACACAGGACATGTGCATGAACAGCGGCGACCAAGAGCAGTGGTGATTGGTGTGAGGCAAGATGATGTACATTGCCAAGTAGCACACGGGGGTGCAGGGAGGCACCGGTGTGCAGGTAGGTGGATGACCCGATCTGGTGCATGCACAGCACAAGCAACTGGGATACATCGTGTGGGCGGTGTGGCGGACGCAACAGGCGGTGGTGACAGGGGACCCCAAAGACGGACCCCAGGCATGCAGCGGACATGTGTGATAGGTGAACCGGCCACAGCAAAACCCTTGTTGAGGCCACAGCATGGCCAGGGAGAGTACGCTGCGCATACAGGATGGACACCATGATGATGTCTCTGGGCCCCCCCCCCCCCCCCGGTGCCCCACCGACAGCCATGCAGCATATGGGCTAGCCGAGTGACTGACCCCACTGGGAGACATGGGTACAATTGCCAGTGACTCATGCCCTTGGCAAGATGTGGAGGCCATGGGCAAGTTGCATGTGTAGCGCACAGGCATGGAGGGGACACAGCATATGCAGCACGGTCACCCCTGGACACATCTGAGCGGGAACAAGAGGGGAAGGGCCACATAGAAACGGACACCACATGACTGCAGGGACACAAATGTGAGACCAAACAACCACACATCTGAGATAGTGAGAGGTGTGCCACAAAACATATGTCTGTGACCAGGACACCAGTCATCCAGCATGAGGTCGTGGGCCACACCCAACAGTGTGATCCAAACATTATGCTGCAGGGGCAGGCAAGCAGTAGGAAATGGTGACAATGCAGTATAGACACCCACCTACAGTAGGTGTCTGTCAGATATGCAGAGTACTCACCCAGCAGGACGCAGTCACCATATTGACCAGTCTCAAACTGGTCAAACACTGCCGAGTTCTGCAGGATATAGGAGTCATGGGCAGACCCGGGGTAACGCGGAACCACATTCAGGATACGCATAGTAGCATCACAGACAACCTGCACATTGAGGGAATGGAAGTGTTTGCGGTTGCGGTACACAACCTCCCTGTCGCGTGGCGGGACAAGGGCAACATGTGTGCAATCTATAGCGCCCATGACGTGTGGTATTCCAGCGATTCGATGGAATGTTTGTGCCAGGGCCGCCCAATGTTGCCTACCATTGGGGATTGCAATGTAATTCCCAACCCGGCTGACCATGGCACGCAGTACCTGGTGGAGACAACGGGAGAAGGTGGACCTACTCATCCCACCCACTGCTGCCACCTGTGATAAGGAAGCTTATCATAGCTCAGGTAGGAGCTATAGAAAAGATGATGTGACTCTGAACAAGCAACCTGTCAGTTCTGGTAGAAGTGAGAAAACAGAATTTTCACATAAAAGACTACCAGTCCCAGAATGCACCAGGTTTCCAGCAGCCATGAGAGGGGCTGAAGTGAGAGAATGTGTGTGCAATCAAGAGAGCTATGAGGTAATCCCTAAGCACTCATCTCAAAGGGCAGGGCCTGATTCAACACAGCTGCGCTGTGTTAGGGAGCAGCACACATTAGAACAGGATAAGAATAGAGCTTATTCTTCAGATAACAGTTACTACAAGCTCCAGCCCAGTTTCAAGAACAGCTTCAGGAAGAGATACAGAGGGGAGAGCTTCAGCAACGGCTACAAGCACCAGTATCACCTGGAGAAACAGAAGCCAAGCCAAGCGGATAGAGAAAGAAGGAAACTCTCTGGAAGGAAGAGAAGAAAGCCCATTGGAAGGTCTGGGAGATTCCAAGGCAGTACCCATACTGGGAGGTATTCCAAATGCCAGCAGAGTCCATTGGACTGGATTCAGCCAGAGGAATGGATTGGCAGAGATAGGAATCACCAGTGGCTACCTGGAAGAGAGAAGACTGCATGTGGAAGGGACTTTCAGACCAAGGCCAGAAGGTATGTGAGAGAAGATCCAGTGTCCAGGGATCAAGATTGGAAGGCTGGACATCAGAATTGGATTACATATTGGCCAGGCTATACAGAGAGAAATAATGATAGCAGGAGAGGCTCAGGTATGAACACTGATCCAGACCCTATCTATAATAGAGAATGGCAGCAAGGGAATAAGCATTCTCATGATAGTGCCTTAATGAAAGACTCATCTGTGCCAATGTATGATATTGACCCTATGATTGTTGATGAAGGGGGAGATACAGCAGATGAAACTATTTATATGGACTATTCTCTATCTAAATGCTAGCTTTCTGTGAGCAAACACATCAGCCATCACAAAGAAACCTAACTTTGTTCTTTATTTCCACTGCAAACAGCTCTTAAAGCAGGATTTGGGCTCACACAGTAGCAGCCAGCCAGCTAAAGGCTTTCAGCTGGTCCACTGATAGTAATTAGGGCTGCACCTGATTGTGTGTGTGAGCAAGGGAGAATCACTGCTGAGATCGGCGTGGAAAATAAGCAGAAGTTAACCTAACCAGCAAAGTTTATTGTTTTCCTTGTGCCTTTGTATTTGGTAATTATTTGCTAAGAAAACATTAGCTAATTGCCTGACAAGCTGAAGGTTGTTTCTGGTTTACTTTGTGACTTTTTGTTATCCATTTAAACACTGCAAGCAAGTAACCTCATTTATAGTGCTATCAAGCATACATGTGCTGGGTGAATTAAACCCCATCAATAAAAGAAGTATTTTATTGATCTTACCACTTGGTTTCACAACTCAAATTATTGTCATCAGCTGTGTTTGGGAGTGAATGAACTACAATACCCACAATACCTTGCAAGAATCATATGAATATATGCATCGTCAAGATTGTGTAGGTTCTCACCCTAGGCAGCCGTCTGACACACCGAGGATTGGAAACAGCCAGAGGCAAAGAAATGTAGGGCAGCCAGGAGCTTTGTCATACCCGGTATAGCATGTGACCGGGCAGTCAGGGGCTCCAGGTCAGGTCTGAGTTCCTGATAGAGCTCCCTGATGGCCCCTGTGTCCAGCCGGTAGAGGGAGAGAACCTGGTCCTCCCGCAGGTCCTGTAGCAGGACCCTGGGCCTGTAGAGACGGCCCAGGCGTGGGTGGAGCTCAGTACACCTATGGCGCCGTTGGTCAGGCACAGCCCCCTGTGCTGGCCCAACAGCTGCAGGCCTGAGTTGCAGTGGCATCCCACCCATGCCCCGGGCCGCTGCCCCTGGAACAACATCTCCCTCCCCCTGGTAAGGCAGCTCCGCAAGCTCGAGCAAAGCAATCACTGCACCACCTGCATGTGCAGTATGAGCCATGGTGGACACAGTGTGGAGGATAGCAGGGCTAGATATAGTGGTGTGGGCGTGGATGGACACCACATGGATGCCACCTACCTGTGCAAATAGAAAGATCCAGAATACAACAAATAGAAAAAGTACCTGATGAAAGGTGCAGCGCGCGCTGTGTCGCGCGTTCCATAAATGCAGCCGTGGGTAATCAGCTGCCTGTCACACCCATGTAGGCGATCCCGAACGATGTCGCAGAGAGTTTACAAACTGCGTAGCACACATGCTGCCACGCCCAGACGCCAAAATACGGATGACATAGATTAGATGCGCCCACGAGCAGGCGGCGGAAGGCGCGTTCAAATGCGCCTACCACCGCGCGCAACGTCAACGAGAGGTCGCGTAAGTGTGACGTTGTGCGGTAGCAGCAAATGCTCAAACAACGGTGCAGATAGTAACACCATAACCAACATGTGCACATGTGCAACAACATTTCACACTACGAAACACCCAATAAGAGATTTGTAAGGGGAATACTCGACAAGGCAAGTACTGCGTAAGGTGACACATATGACGTCACGTCCGGCGCGTAAGGATGCGTGACGCAACGCGCCTACGGCACACGTGGTCGTGCGCGTAGGCAGTGCCTCGCAAGTCACACCCAAGCCAGACCTATAAATATGCATGGAACTGCATGGCTAACCCCTTTCGCAGAGCCATACCCAACCTCATGCATTCACAAGGGAATGAGGAGATGAACCACGCAGAGGACCAGACCGCAACACAGGGAGCACCAGCCACATCTGGAGATGAGCAGGTCGCAGGACCATCTGTGGTGGCACAGGCTCCAGGTGACCATCAAGGAGGGCGACCACGACAGCAGAGGGTTCCTGTCCCTGCGGAGAGCCGGCGCAGGGCCCTACGGTTCAGCCAACAGGAGAATGACCTGCTGCTGTCAAACATCCTTGACCGGTTTGACCTTCTCTTTGGGCGGCAGAGCTCCACACTGACGATGGCAACGCGAGCAAGGGCATGGGGTGAAGTGCAGGCGGCGGTGGCAGCTGCAGAGGGTCCACACCGAGATGTAGAGAATCTCAGGAAAAGGTTCTGTGACATAAAGCGCCATGTACGTGCAGAGCTTGTGCGGGAAAGACGTGGGGCACAAGGCACTGGAGGGGGCCCAGCGCACGTGGCCCAGCTGACCGACCTGGAGAGGCGCCTGGCCGACCGTCTTGGGCCCATGTATGTCCATGGACTACCTGCTGCGCTGGACACGGCCCATCCACAGGCTGGTAAGATGTAGGACAGTCACATGGTGTGTGATGGGGGAGGGGGGAGGTTGGTGGCCCTTCTAGACAAGGGGGATAGGAGGGACACCGAGGGACCACCCATCCAGGAGCAAGGATGAGGGGTATCTGCCATTGGGTGCCAGTGGCTGGCAGTAGGCAGTGCATGCGGGACTGGGCATGGGTGCCTGAACCCCACAGACAGCAGATGGAGTGTACATGATGCAGTCCGCACGTGGCATGGCTGGCAGGGGCACCAGGTCCACACGGGTAAGGGGTTGCCCTACCGGGAGATACAATGCACCTGCTATGGAAATGCTGGGTTGGGTCTAGATGAGGGCGGTGATAGCCCTGGCAGGGGTGTGCGAGGGCACCCAGGGGGGGGGCCCTGGGAGGGCAGACCACATGGAACACCTGCATGGGATGTATCCAAACGTAGTAGGATGCTACATCAGCCATGGCCTAGTCACTCGTGGATCTGCAGCACACAGGTGCCTGAGGGGGTATGTGATGGGGTGGGCAGGCAGCGACACAGCCACTCTGACAGATTTAACCTTGTGTCCCCCAGGTGATGTCTGCGCAATCGGCGAGGATGCAGAGCCACATGTGGAGACACTAATGGGTCCAGTAAGCACCGTGGACACAGGGCCACGGGTCGTGGATGTGGCTGAGGAGGGGCATGCTGCACCCCTGGTTGAGGGTGACATGGATGCCCCCAACCTATCAGAGGGTGAACCCTCTGAGACACCTGCAGGGACAGGGGACGTGGCTGGGGAGGAACAACATCCCCATCGCCCCGAGGCACGGGCAGCGGTTGCAGACGTGATTGCGGAGATGCAGGCCAGCACGTCTGCGGCCCACCGTGATGCGCAGGGTGAGTGTCCTATGCTGCTATGTTAACTATGGCCCTGAACAGGTGTTGCTGTTTCCCCCAACTGACACGGTACTATGGCCTTTCTCCACAGATGTTCGCCATGTACTTCGATCCGTGGTCCGCAACCAGAGGCGCCACATGCGCATCACCAGGCGCTTGCAGAGGTCAATGGCTGCCCTGGTGGCACATGCTGACTGCATGGCATCAGCATGTGTGCGAATCGCGGTGGCGCATGAGAGACTGGCAGCAGCGTGGGGGGCTAGAGGTTCCCATGTTCAGCAGCCGGGGATGCCACCAACACGCCCAGCCTCAGCAGCAGCGGGGAGACGGCAGACGCCAAGGGGTGGGCGGGGACGCCCAAGGGGTGGCAGGGGAAGGGCAAAATAAAAGGCCACACACATGGCCATTGAAGGTGACCTGTGCTCCTTGTCTCATTTGTGTCATGACAACCACATCCCCACCCTCCCCCCCTCCCCTGGCCCCTGGGAAAGGGCACGTCACACTCCCACTGATGTCACTCACCATAGCGGCCCCCCCATCACCCATGTCCACCCTGGGTATGCAGATAATTCCATTGGCTTAAATGCTCGCCCCTCCCTCCCATGTCGTGGTGGCGTGCATAGTGTCCTGTGTGGCCAGGCGCACCCCTGTGGCAAGACGCAGGGGAACCCCAAGCCACCATTGACCTGTGTGTTGGTGTAGGTGCACTGTATGTCCTGCATATGGTGACCTCATTGCCGCTCACAACACCCTTGACAAGCACAGTATGTATAATGCACGGGACATGTACTCTTGGTTACAGGCGCCCACACACATCCACCTTGTTTCTACCATCACACATGTGCACAGTGGATCCCTGGCCACAGGCATGCATGCTCCAGCACCTTTGTGTCAACCCCCGGTAAGGGCTACCCGTCCCCCTGTGCACCAGTGGCCGCTATTTACACCTAAACCCCCATTCCACCCATCCTGGCACATCCCATGAACACATTGTTTTCCCCCCAACGACATGCAGCAGGTTACACCTGTCGCACCATCCACACTCCAGCACACGCCATCCACACACACACCACTGTGTGCCACCCTTCTGGCCATCATCCCGCTGAGCCCCTGTTCCGAACCTCTGCTGTGTGCACCCCCCCCCCTTTGAGTGCCCCCACTGATGGCCCCATGTACTCCACCGACAATATGCTTCTGCACCCCCCTGGGCCCAGTACGTTCACCCTTGTCAACATACAGCATATTGGTCCTACGTTTCGGAGCAGATGTTTGGACCATCGCGTAACATCCACCAATTCTGCCCTGCATGCTGCTACACGTGCAGGACATATTGACCGTGTTTGACAGGCCCTACACAGTCACACCTAGCAGAGCACGTCCAGCTCCCCCCCCCCCAGGCGCCAGCCTCAGGAGCCCCTGTGGTGCACACTATGTGGTTCCCCCCTCTCCCCACCGTCACGCACACATCTCAGTCGTCCCGCACCTGGCAAGACTGGCCAACAATCTGGGGTCCTGCTGTACTGGTCACAAAGGTCAACCGCTCCACGCCATCATCTGTATCATTGTCACTCTGTGCTGTGTGTGCCACAGGGGCACACACATATGCTGTTGCACGTCAGTCATGCACGCCACTCACCACCCCTCTCGTTGGCCCACCCTCGCAGCAGCATGATAGCGACATGTTTGTGGGGGTGCTCCCAGCATGGACCTTACCTGTCCCACATCGGCCATTGCCTCCCATAGTGCACACAGCCACACCCATCTCTCGCACATCACTGTTACCTAGCAATGAGGGACATCTGACCACAGTTGGTAAATTCAACAGTCAACATATTTCTACACATGGTTGTGCAACATATTTACAGTATGGACATTCGTGGTGCACAGGGAAACAGTGCTGGCCACTCACAGGAGCAGAGACACACACAGGACGCGGCAGATCCAACACCGAATATACGTATATGTGACAGATAGGTGGCTCAAGCACAAGCAATGGCACGCTCCATCACAGGGCGGGTGTGCTATGTGTGTCCACATATTACACACCCTGGGGACCCCTGTCGGATGGTGGCTGACCGTGTGCGGCACGCTCAGGGCGCTCATCACGCTCCCGCAGACGGTCAGCCACCATGGACAGGGTCGCAAGCACCTGCCCCTGGATTAGGGTGAACTGTCTCTGGGCCTGTGCCTGGGCACGCACAGCTGCAGCCAGGCGCAGGCCGCACATGCAGCCGCACAGACACAGGTCGCCCCGTGTCTGTGTGGCTGCATGGACAACTGTCCTGCCTGCGGCCATGTGTGGCAGGCACACGTCCAGAGAGCCTGCCGCGCCCTGATCATGGGGCTCAGGGACTGGGGAGGGCCCTCATTTGGGGCCTACTGCAACCCTGGCTTAGAGCTACATCTTGAGATCACAGACAGGGACAGATCACAGGGCTCAGGGACTGGGGAGGGCCGCTGAGGTGGGGCCTGGAGGTTTGGGGGGGGGGGGGAAAGGCCCCACTCACAGCTGTATGTGGAGACACCTTGCAGTCCCTATCTGTGCATCTGTTGTTGCTGACTTGGTTGCATGGTGTTCCTCTGCACATCCTGGGTTTGTGTGCCTGTTCCCATGGACTTACCTCACGTGGGTAGTCTGCGCTTCGGTTGTAGTGCATGGTGAGGCGCTCCCAGGCTCTTCGCACCCTTCCCAGGTTCTGCCTCCTCGAAGATCCGGGGAAGAGGCGCCTCTGCCTGAGGCAGAAGAGCTCTGTGAGCAGGTAGAGCTCACGCTGAGTGAAGGCTGGCTTCCTCGACATTGAAGCCATCTCTGGGAAATGAGATCTGACTTGCTGCGCATCCCACTGTGTGCGAAATCTGTCCCTCTGTCCCCTGGTCAGCCATCGGTGTAACACCCAGACAAGCACACGTTGACCGTCCCCACGTACCAATCACATGTCCGCCCCCCCCCCCCCCGGGCCAGCAACGACCTGCACATAGCATACAATCCAGACCCACCTGGGGTGCCCCACAGGCACATGTGTGGAGGGACAGGCCATGTGGTTGCAGGGGCACTGTCCGTGCTGCATACATGTGTCCCGTACCATACCACTTACCATGTTGAGACGAATGTCACGTGTCACACCTTCTGCATGTCAGCCCCCATGTGCTTCACCTGCAACATGTCCCCCCACACCATGACACCCCCGATCACGTAGCACAACATGTGGCACAGCCCAAGACACCCTATGGTTATGCCCACTCAGTCCGCCCAAAACACTGTGCACATCCCTGCACAGTGACCATTAGGCCACCAGTGATCTCCATGACATACCCCATCCTGGCCTGAACCTGTCACAGATGTTGCACAGGGCCTGCATAATGTGGTGATGCGCAGGTGGCAGAGCCCTCTAAGAACGGTAAGGGGGCCTTCCTATCATGGGCAGGGCAAGGGCTCACTAAAGCATTGCACCCGGGCAGGAAGAGATATTGGACTACACACTGACAGGGATGGCCTGAAGGCATGCCCAGCCTCTGTATCCCGTGCATGCAGAGAGGGGTTTGGGCAAGGACAGGGAACAGGCTACAGGATATCTGAACTGCGTCACTCAGGACGTGAGGGAGAGGCAGCACGGGAACCAGAGGCCAGGACAGGTAGAGTGTGAGGACGAGGACAAGGAGGATATTTGCAGAACAAGCAGGACGTGCTCAGGAGACACTGCATGCCAATAGCCAGGAGGAGAGGCCGAGGGTCCAGAGGGACCAGGGGTAGGAACAGCAGTGTAAGGCTGTGAGCCCAGGTGGTTCAAAGGGGACCAGCCATACCCCCAAGGCATGTGCATGGGCTGTGGGCATGAGAGGAGTTGGGGTGGGGGCAGGTGTATTTGACAGAGTCTGTACGTAGCAGCTCAAGTCCTGGGTCTTTGAACAGACAGTACAGGGGACCAGTTAACAGGAGGCTTTCCGGCAGCATAGCAACTCATGTATGTCCTGAACACAGGTGCTGAAGGGATAGAGGGGCAAGAGCCTCTGACCCGGTAGAAAGGGAATGGCAGATGTAAAGATGGGGACAGGCTTCAAAACCCTTACATGATGTACAACATGGCGTCCAGGAACGTGGCCCAGGCCCTGGGTGTTGTAGCACCCTGGACAAAATGGAAGTGGGGCTGTGTCCAGACTGTCCAATGTCCCCTGCAGAATCCATGTTGTGTGGGATATGTATGAGCCGTGCTCAATGCTGTTATATGACAGCTGTAGTGAACAGGTGAGAAAGATTATCCTTGCTGGTGTTGATTGGGCGCCAAGATGAGGAGCAGACAAGAGGTCAGCAGCCACATGTCCAAACGCAGCCAGTTTTCCCTCTGAGGGGGCTAGCGGTGTCCGACCAGGGGGCAGCACAGGGGATATAGCCTAGGCTGCAACAGCAGAGTGTTTAGAGTCAGATACTGACGTACAGACGTTATTGTGACACTGTGCATTTCACAGTGTTATACTGCTTTGGTTAAATGGAGGGGGTCAGTAAACAACGTCAGGGGTGGTGAAACTACCTGGGGAATATGTGCTGAGAGATTCAGGGGGTAAAGTACCTGTGGTATCGGTTTGCTACGTCTGTTCGCCTCATCAGGGCCATCTTCCTCAGCACGGTCATTCGCCCATATTGGTTCCAGAACGATAGATATGATTAAGACGCAATATATGTTGACAAATTGTCCCCTGCTCCTCTTCCACTCGGCCTGCTTCCACAGCAGCAACCCACATCTACACAGATGAGGTGTGATGGACAGTGCCCCCACTAGGCAACCGCCTAGATGCACCTGGGGGGTCGGCCACAGTATCCCACCACCCCTGGACCCTGGCCACTGTCACATGTGTGTTCCCCGTGACATGTGTGGCACGGCCACATGTACTGTCCGTAGTCTATATAGCTGCCTGACACATGTGCAGTAACCTGCACACACCCTCTTTGTATCGTACACCTACAGACATGTGTGTGCCCACGTGTGTTGCACACACACCACAGACCCATTGCAAGGAAGGAGATATGCACAGCAGAGTGTTATGAGAAACATAGCAAACATTTATTTGAACATTCAAACGAACAGTAATGGCATCCCCATGGAATTACCTACCTCTGTGGCAACAGTTCGGTGCAGTACACCCAGCCACTGTGTACAGGGGCGGTGGGACACAGGTTCAGGTCCCAGCTGTGGCTCCTGCAGGCCATGTCCCTATATATGACCCAGTACCAAGCAATGGGGGTCGATGGTGAACCAATCTCTTTGGAGGGTAACATGCACATGCCATATATGCCTTTATAAAACACCAAAGAGCACATTCGACATGGACACGTGCAGTCCCTAGGGCAGAGGTGTGTGTGATGGCTGTGTCATGTGCCATCATTGCAGCATCCCTGTCATACAGCCCTGCTGCCCTCGATGGGTGGGTTTGGCCTGTGCATGGGCTGTCACAGGGCAGGTGTGCATTGCGTATCCACGCGCTACACACCCCGGGGACCCCTGGCACATGGTGGCTGTTCCGGCGCACCCCCTCCCATGCGCTCCTCCAGCGAGCGCAGCCGGTCAGCCACCATGGTCAGGGTTGCCAGTACCTGCTCCATGATGAGCGCGTGCTGCCTCTGGGCATGTGCATGTGCACGCATAGCCGTTGCCACACGCAGTCCGCACATGAAGCCACAAAGACACAGGTCGCCCCGTGTCTGTGTGGCTGCATCCACAGCGCGCCTGTCAGCGGCTATGTGTGCCATGTCCACGCCCAGGGGGATCGCATCGCCATCACCCTGGTGCAGGTGTCTGGCGCCCCCGTTGCCCTGTGACAACCCTTCTGGGTGTGCACATGGCCCACACGGCTGGCCCCTCCCCACACCCACCCCACACCCCCCCTGCTCTGCCGAACCATCGGCACCTCCCTCCTGGACAACACACTCAGCAGGGTCCCTCCACCCCCCCCACCTGTGCCCCCCCCCCTCATCCCCCTGCCCCCCAGCACGCTCTGCCCTCTCCGCCACCCCACCCGCCTCCCCCTCCACAGCCCCCCAGTGCTGCTCCACGTCCCCCTCCCCCCGCCCCCCCACTCCTCGGCGCCCCCCCCCCTCAGCGTCAACATCATCCTCCACGTCTTCATTTTGCGGGCTGCCTCCCTGCAGCTCCCCTGGGCTTGCCACCTGCTCCAGCCCCTCTGCTTCCAGAGGCTCTCCCTGGCCCGCATCCTGATCCTCTGGCACCTCTCGAGCACGTTCTTCCGCTGTGGGAAAGGGGAGGATATGTTATAGCTATTGTCACACAGCAGCCACAGTATGCACATACATCCTATGCTCAGGTCAGCAGGTGCCCCACAGGGCCATGTCAGCTCATGCACCGTTCTGTTGTGCCAGCCGCTCCCTCCGGACTCGCTCAACAAACCGTGGGTACTTCGCCCTCAGCTCACGGGCCTTTTTACGGAGATCCTCGACCTAATGGTTAGACAAATCGTAATGACATTAGGGGACAGACACCCTTACGTGGCCACATCCAAGGCACGTATCTGTCTCACAATGTGCAACATAGCTAGGCCCTCCAATACCGGACCAGGGAAAGCAGCACAGCACAGGGATGATGGGTGGGGCTCTGGGGTGCGGACCACTCGATCCTGGGACCATGGGCTGTCCACCCTGCCCACCCACAGGGACAGTTACCAGGGCACAGGGGCTGTGATTTGGCCTCATTTGGGCCCTGCTCATCCCTGGGCCATAGTCCATCCCTGCATGCACAGACAGGGACAGTTACCAGGGCACAGGGGCTGTGATTTGGCCTCATTTGGGCCCTCCTCATCCCTGGGCCATACTCCATCCCTGCATGCACAGACAGGGACAGTTACCAGGGCACAGGGGCTGTGATTTGGCCTCATTTGGGCCCTGCTCATCCCTGGGCCATAGTCCATCCCTGCATGCACAGACAGGGACAGTTACCAGGGCACAGGGGCTGTGATTTGGCCTCATTTGGGCCCTCCTCATCCCTGGGCCATACTCCATCCCTGCATGCACAGACAGGGACAGTTACCAGGGCACAGGGGCTGTGATTTGGCCTCATTTGGGCCCTGCTCATCCCTGGGCCATACTCCATCCCTGCATGCACAGACAGGGACAGTTACCAGGGCACAGGGGCTGTGTTTTGGCCTCATTTGGCCCCTCCTCATCTCTGGGCCATACTCCATCCCTGCATGCACAGACAGGGACAGTTACCAGGGCACAGGGGCTGTGTTTTGGCCTCATTTGGGCCCTGCTCATCCCTGGGCCATAGTCCATCCCTGCATGCACAGACAGGGACAGTTACCAGGGCACAGGGGCTGTGTTTTGGCCTCATTTGGGCCCTGCTCATCCCTGGGCCATAGTCCATCCCTGCATGCACAGACAGGGACAGTTACCAGGGCACAGGGGCTGTGATTTGGCCTCATTTGGGCCCTGCTCATCCCAGGGCCATACTCCATCCCTGCATGCATAGACAGGGACAGTTACCAGGGCACAGGGGCTGTGTTTTGGCCTCATTTGGGCCCTCCTCATCCCTGGGCCATACTCCATCCCTGCATGCACAGACAGGGACAGATAACAGAGCAAAGGGGCTGTGATTTGGCCTCATTTGGGCCCTCCTCATCCCTGGGCCATACTCCATCCCTGCATGCACAGACAGGGACAGTTACCAGGGCACAGGGGCTGTGTTTTGGCCTCATTTGGGCCCTCCTCATCCCTGGGCCATAGTCCATCCCTGCATGCACAGACAGGGACAGTTACCAGGGCACAGGGGCTGTGTTTTGGCCTCATTTGGGCCCTCCTCATCCCAGGGCTGTAGTCATGTCAGTTATTCACAGACAGTGACAGCTACCAGGGCACAGGGGCTGTGATTTGGCCTCATTTGGGCCCTGCTCATCCCTGGGCCATAGTCCATCCCTGCATGCACAGACAGGGACAGTTACCAGGGCACAGGGGCTGTGATTTGGCCTCATTTGGGCCCTGCTCATCCCTGGGCCATACTCCATCCCTGCATGCACAGACAGGGACAGTTACCAGGGCACAGGGGCTGTGTTTTGGCCTCATTTGGGCCCTCCTCATCCCTGGGCCATAGTCCATCCCTGCATGCACAGACAGGGACAGTTACCAGGGCACAGGGGCTGTGTTTTGGCCTCATTTGGGCCCTCCTCATCCCAGGGCTGTAGTCATGTCAGTTATTCACAGACAGTGACAGCTACCAGGGCACAGGGGCTGTGATTTGGCCTCATTTGGGCCCTGCTCATCCCTGGGCCATAGTCCATCCCTGCATGCACAGACAGGGATAGTTACCAGGGCACAGGGGCTGTGATTTGGCCTCATTTGGGCCCTCCTCATCCCTGGGCCATACTCCATCCCTGCATGCACAGACAGGGACAGTTACCAGGGCACAGGGGCTGTGTTTTGGCCTCATTTGGGCCCTCCTCATCCCTGGGCCATACTCCATCCCTGCATGCACAGACAGGGACAGTTACCAGGGCACAGGGGCTGTGTTTTGGCCTCATTTGGGCCCTCCTCATCCCAGGGCTGTAGTCATGTCAGTTATTCACAGACAGTGACAGCTACCAGGGCACAGGGGCTGTGATTTGGCCTCATTTGGGCCCTGCTCATCCCTGGGCCATAGTCCATCCCTGCATGCACAGACAGGGACAGTTACCAGGGCACAGGGGCTGTGATTTGGCCTCATTTGGGCCCTGCTCATCCCTGGGCCATACTCCATCCCTGCATGCACAGACAGGGACAGTTACCAGGGCACAGGGGCTGTGTTTTGGCCTCATTTGGGCCCTCCTCATCCCTGGGCCATACTCCATCCCTGCATGCACAGACAGGGACAGATAACAGAGCAAAGGGGCTGTGATTTGGCCTCATTTGGGCCCTCCTCATCCCTGGGCCATACTCCATCCCTGCATGCACAGACAGGGACAGATAACAGAGCACAGGGGCTGTGTTTTGGCCTCATTTGGGCCCTGCTCATCCCTGGGCCATACTCCATCCCTGCATGCACAGACAGGGACAGATAACAGAGCAAAGGGGCTGTGTTTTGGCCTCATGTGGGCCCTGCTCATCCCTGGGCCATAGTCCATCCCTGCATGCACAGACAGGGATAGTTACCAGGGCACAGGGGCTGTGATTTGGCCTCATTTGGGCCCTCCTCATCCCTGGGCCATACTCCATCCCTGCATGCACAGACAGGGACAGTTACCAGGGCACAGGGGCTGTGTTTTGGCCTCATTTGGGCCCTCCTCATCCCTGGGCCATACTCCATCCCTGCATGCACAGACAGGGACAGTTACCAGGGCACAGGGGCTGTGTTTTGGCCTCATTTGGGCCCTCCTCATCCCTGGGCCATAGTCCATCCCTGCATGCACAGACAGGGACAGTTACCAGGGCACAGGGGCTGTGTTTTGGCCTCATTTGGGCCCTCCTCATCCCAGGGCTGTAGTCATGTCAGTTATTCACAGACAGGGACAGTTACCAGGGCACAGGGGCTGTGTTTTGGCCTCATTTGGGCCCTCCTCATCCCTGGGCCATACTCCATCCCTGCATGCACAGACAGGGACAGATAACAGAGCAAAGGGGCTGTGATTTGGCCTCATTTGGGCCCTGCTCATCCCAGGGCTCTTGTCCATCCCTGTATGCACTGACAGGGACAGATACCAGGGCACAGGGGCTGTGTTTTGGCCTCATTTGGGCCCTCCTCATCCCTGGGCCATAGTCCATCCCTGCATGCACAGACAGGGACAGTTACCAGGGCACAGGGGCTGTGTTTTGGCCTCATTTGGGCCCTCCTCATCCCAGGGCTGTAGTCATGTCAGTTATTCACAGACAGTGACAGCTACCAGGGAAGCAGGATGGGTTTGGGCTTCCTGAGGTGGTGCTCGGGGGGTGGATGGGGGGGGGGGAACTCACTCAGAGCTGGGTGTGGACACACCTTGCAGTCCCTGTTGGTAAATATGTGTTTGCTGCCCTGGTTGCATGGTGTTCCTCTGCACAAGCTGTGTTGGGGTGCCTGCTCCCATGGACTTACCTCACGTGGGTAGTCTGCGCTTCGGTTGTAGCGCATGGTGAGGCGCTCCCAGGCTCTCTTCACCCTTCCCAGGTTCTGCCTCCGCAAGGACCCAGGGAATAGGCGCTGCTGCCTGAGGCAGAAGAGCTCAGTTAGGAGATACAGCTCCCTCTCAGTGAAGGCTGGCTTCCTTGATCTTGCTGCCATCTCTCTTGTCTGAGATATGCCTTGCCACGTGCGTTGTTAGGGGCGTACCCACGTGCGTTGTTAGGGGCGTACCCACGTGCGTTACTACGGGCGTAGCCACGTGCGTTGCTATGGGCGTAGCCACGTGCGTTGCTACGGGCGTAGCCACGTGCGTTGCTACGGGGCGTAGCCACGTGCGTTGCTACGGGGCATTGCATTGTGCAGATATTTGTGCTGTTCCGTCTCTTTCAATGTGTTGAGGGTGATGTGTGGTGACAGGGCCACAGACTTGTTTACAGTTTAAGCAGATGTAGGGATCACTTTGGGGGACCTGTGGGGGTGTTGTGAGGTTTACTTTCTGGGACTGTATGGTGTTAATGCACGTTAAATGTTTGAGGTCATACAGACACTCGGGACAGAGACAGAGCCGTAGCAGAATGGTTAGTGTACTGACCGCTGTTACAGGCAGCATGGGTTCGAGTCCGCAGTACGGTTACCCAGGCATCACCCTGTGGAGGCATGCTTTTATTTTCGTTGAGCAGTGGTTGGTGCGCGTGCGTGGCTGCGCGCAGTCCCCCGTGCGTTGTCCCGTGCGTTGTCCCGTGCGTAGCTACGAGCATTGGTGCGTGCCTATAAACGTGCGTTGGTACGTGTGTTTTACCAGCGTGGCCACCTAATATTACAGACTGTTCAGGGTGTCCTGCACCTATGCATTATGCTAACAGATGTACGTGTGATGGCCTATGGTGCATCTGAGCCTGTGTGTAGGTGCAGGAGATTCCCAGGGTTGGATTGTGCCTGGCACACCCATGATGCACTGCACATGCAAATTAGCTGTCCACTGATATACACCATGGGGGATGAACCCCCACAGAACCACAGCCTGGTAGGGGGAAATGACTGTGTGCACCCCCACAGCACCTCGGCCTAGTAGGGGGGACTGACCGTGTGTTGCACAGGCACAGAGTGGCTGTCACATTGTGCGGGTACTGTGCTCACCCTGAGGGTGCAGTGAGGCGCCCAGCACCAGGTCCACAGCAACGTCCATGGCGCAGGTCCAAAGCAGGATATTTCTGTCCGCGTCAGTCTGTTGTTGCCCCTGTCCAAAACAGGATATCTCAGTCCGCATCAGTCTGGTGTTGCCCCCATGGCGCCGCCCCCCCACCCACAGGCCAAGCATGGCAAACAGGGTCTCCCATCAATGGATCCACATTCTACCCCCCCTGCAAAGGTGGCAGTAGGGGGGAACATCAACCCAGTCCTGCTGAGTAGCTGACACCCCAGGGGGCTGTCACTGCAGCTCTTTACACATCCATAACACAATAGCAGACAGACCTTAGGCATAGACAGGGTGGGCTACACCCCACCACCATCTGACATTCTCCTGCAGCAGGCCTTCAGCTGCTGCACCCTGCAAGGCACTCCATCGGGACACATACCAGCTGCAGACAGTCAGCTAGTTAGGCCATGGTGCATATGCCCAGGGGAGATGCATGCACCCCAAACTGGGATGCCAGCATACACAACCAGCAGATACATCAGTGGCTAGGCCCCAAAAGGAAACCCATATCTATCACATGAGGGAAATACCATAGAGCACTATGGGGATGCCTAGCCATGCTGTGGTCACCGCACAGTCAGGGTGAGATTAATGTCCCTGCAGGACTTACAGCAGTCACCCTGTCTGTGTAGGTGGTGGCCGGGCACTAATATTTCCCAGTCAGTGCCCTATGCTCTGCGCAGATGCACCCTGACCAGGCCACCCTGTCCGGCCTATACCCATGGTACCTTGCTCCTCATTATGCACATTGGCAGCCCAATTCTGGCAACATTGCTGTCAGTGTGGCCTGTGGAAGAGGTTTGCAGCAAGCACACACTGGATAGACTGACAGCCCCCCCCCCCCCCACACCTATGCCAGTCTTGTGCTACTATAGAGGTGTTTAGCAGCCATACCCACCACACCCGTCCTGGGCACAGCACAGGCATGGATATGGTACGCAATACTGTTGGGGGTCACTTCCCAGGATGGTAAACACTATCAGAGACCAGACCTAAGGCACACACCGCAGACATCGGAATGATTGTTATGGTGGAGGTCAATGAGCAAAATGTGCTTAACATAGGAATTGTTATCTGCCAGTTATCATAGGAAACGTTTGATAGCTGTGTACCATATACCCAGGTGTAGGGTGGCATTGCGAAGGTATGCAACTGCTAGTATTGGGGGATACAGGCAGGGCCCATTGTCCTGCCTCTCCAGGAGGCTCGGGCCAATGGGGCCTGTGGGTGTGTGTCTGGCCCTGTTGGCTGCTGCTTTACAGCAGAGTTTCCCAAATACAGTCCTGGTGTTCCAAACACTGGATGGGTTTTCATGCTGTCCCTCATACATATGCATGAGCTACATCTGCATACCATGGGGGCGGTGCATAGATATGCAGCACACGCATTTTTATTAGAGGCATCATGGAACCTGAATGGTGTGGGGCCCTCCAGGACTGAATTTGGGAGACTCTGCTCTAGGTAATGCGCCTGTTTATGGTGTGTGTGTTTGGTGTGGTAAAATATAGGCGTCTTCACCATGCGTATTTTCTCAGCAATAAAGGTTTGTCCATAGTAGCATGGATTAGTTGGGGGAAATATGTGTGGACAGGATTGGCAGTAGCCCCAGCTGGGATTTGAACCTGTGACCCTCTGGTCTTAGAGGCACTGGCTGTGTCTGTTGCACCACACTGTGGCCACAGAGACAGTGCAGTCCCTCGAGATAGACAACATGGCCTGACGAGTCGGTAACCCTGCTCTGCACAATTTTACTATGGCCTCATTTACCTGGTATGGGGACAAAGGTGCATATAACCCTCAGAAAGGGCCTCAGAGAAAGGGGGCACACCCCTATACCCGAGCTGGGCAGCAATGATATCATTGGGCAACATTAGAAACCACTCCCAGCAAAGCTCCGATGATATGAACTGCTTTTTGAAAGGGTGTACGGAGCGTGGACACTTCCAAACATCATTCCTTCTTTTTGGAGCTTTCCTGGGAGTGTTTGTAATGTTGCCCATTGCTATCACAGTTTCCCAGCTTAATTATACGTTTTACACTTTTTCTTGTGGTCATTTTGAGGTTATATTTGAGAGTTTGTTCTGTGCACATGTATCACACTGCTCACGTTTTGTTGGTTTCCCAGGTTTTGCTGTACATTGCTGACAGCTAAATGGTTTCTCTCCTCTTTAACGGCAGGTTTTCATTCGCGTTGGAAATGAGCTCTGCATTTCAGCGCGTTAGTGTGAGGGGAGCCTCTCCACGCCCACTCTCCGCCCATTTACCCCTTCTCTCCGCCCACTCTCCACCTTTTGCACTGTTTTAACGCGCCGCGGGGCTTTACGCGCGTTCACCACGGCTAACGCGCGTAGTATGACGTTAACGTTCGTTAGCGTATGATTACGCGCGTTATACTGCACTTACGCTCGTTAACGTCGTACAACGCGCGTTATTCACGTTTAACGCATTTTAGTAAACATACCCCTTAGAGCGACTGTCTCGATTTATAGCATCACAAGCATCGAAATACAAATTAGCATATTTGGTAAGATCAGTAAGAGGGGGGGTAGCATTAAGTAAAGCTCCATCTGCATCATTCCATCGTATTTCAAGAGTATAATAGGATGGATTCTGATGCGGGTTAAAACAAACTTTAGTATTGCCTTTAGTACAAACATTCAGTTCAGTGGTGTTATAGATACACCGGCTCACTGTACCCGTACAGGTATAGTAAGAATGATAAAGCAAAGTCTGAGTCACTTTCATCCCAGTTCGAGTGGGGGTGGTACATGCAGTGCATGGGGGTAAAGCATGGCTTAGTTCAAAATCCCCAATGCAGGCAACCAGAATAAAATAGAAACAAAGGTGCATGTTGATCGTAGTCCTTTTTGAATTTCTGCTGGAGAATCTTGACCTCGACGCTCTTTGCTGACCCGTTTGCTAATGAAGCAATTCAACGGGTGTCAATGTTGATTGAAGATCCTCAAGCTTCTGCCGTACGTAGACCCACCAGCTATGTGGCAGGAGTAGGGCTGTAGATTCAGAAATGTCACTGTCCTGTAGGATGGCTCAAGTGAGCAAGTATAGAGTCAATCAGTGTACAAGAGAGAAGAACAGGGTCCATTGTATTGGAAACAACAATCCTCTTCGAAAGACTTGTCTAGAACAACGTTGTCCTTGAGTGGCCCAGAAGGACTCTTAGGCCGCTGGTTGCCGCCTCAGGGTGAGACGCAAAGGAATATCAGGATGCTGCACTGCTGTCCACTGATCTGGATCTGGGGCTTCTGCTGGCTTGACTCTGCTATGATGAACCCAGGAATCGATTTCAGCTACCTTCACTGCTGTTGGTGTAGACAAGATGACGGTGTATGGTCCCTTCCAATGAGGTTCCAGCGGTGTCTTCTTCCAATCTTTGATCCACACCGAGGTACCTGGCTTGTGGGGATGCAGGGGTTCCGTCAAGTTGATAGGCAACTGGTCCTGTATCCACGTATGAAGAGTCTGCAGAACAGAACTAAGAGCTAGACGTTCTTGTCTGGTTATTTTATTTATTTATTTACAGTTTCTTTTATACCGCACTATTCGACATCAGCGCGGTTTACAATGAACAGAAACTACACTTACCAAATATTGATCGGTGCTTACAATGAACAGCTGGGTATACATTAAACAGGTTTACATTCAACAGGTTTCATAAACAGAGGAACATAATAACTATGTACAAAAAGCAACTATGTACAGAACAACTAGGCGCAGCTATATGTTTCTTGATGAGGGAAGAAGCAAGATTATTTCTGAACCAATCTGCGACAAACTACCTCGTACTCCCTGCACTATTGGTGGGGGTTTGCCATACATAACTTCAAAGGGGGAAAATCCTGATGATTTTACAGGGGCTGAGCATATTCTGAGTAAAGCTATTGGGAGAACTTGGGGCCACTTCAGGTGGGTCTCCTGGCATAGCTTAGACAACTGGGATTTCAAAGTTCTATTCATTCGCTCAACTTTCCCTGAGCTCTGGGGTCTGTATGCAGTGTGTAACTTCCATTGTATCTGTAGGGCACTGGCTAACTGCTGGGTAATCTGAGATACAAATGAGGGCCCATTGTCTGACCCTATTACTGCTGGGATTCCGAATCTGGGAATAATCTCCCTCAGCAAGACCTTGGTAACTTCTTGGGCTTTCTCAGTCCTGGTGGGGAATGCCTCCACCCACCCAGAGAAGGTACAACTAAGACCAACAGGTAACGGTATCCACTAGCTTTTGGCATCTCAGTGAAGTCTACTTGTAGGTGATGCATTGGAGTTACACCCCCTGACTGGACTCGGGGAGGTGGTGTGGGACCCTGCTTGGCGTTATTCTTGGCACAAGTTAGGCACTGGCGAGCCACTGAGGCTGACAGGGCTCCCAGTCGTGCAACGTGGAAGTGTGGTCTAAGTGCATTTTCCATTGCATTTTTCCCATAATGTGTGGCTTGATGAAAGGCCTTGACAAAGACCGGTCCCAGTGATTCAGGAATTACTGTTCGTCCTGGGGGTTGACTGCCCTCTGGTGGCGGCAGCTCAATCCACCCATCTTTTAGCACTCCATTCTCCTTATCACGGTAGTAGTCCAATTCTTTGGTGGTATATCGTGGTGTCCATAAGTTAAGGGGGACAGGGAACAGTGCGGCCTGCAATGGTGTAGCTTGTGATGAAATTTGGCCTGTTATGGCTGCTTTGCGTGCTGAAGCATCAGCAAATCTATTCCCTTGGGCAATTTCCCCTTTCCCTGCTTGGTGTCCTCGACAGTGCATGACAGCAACACGTGTAGGGGCCCACACTGCATCTAGTAGCATCAATATTTCTGGGCCATACTTAATTGATTTGCCTCCCGAGGTGATGAGCCCTCGTTCTTTGTAGAGGGCTCCATGTGCATGCAAAGTGGTGAAGGCATATTTCGAATCTGTGTATACGTTCAACTGAAGTCCGGCACCCAATACTAGTGCTCTGGTAAGGGCTATTAATTCTGCTTTTTGTGCTGATGTGCCTGATGCAAGAACCGATGATTCAATGACTTTCTCCCGGGTGACTACTGCATACCCGGCACAGCGTCGTCCATCGATGATGAGGCTGCTTCCATCCACGAAGTAGGTCTGGTCTGAATTTTCTAAAGGCACATCAGTCAGATCAGGTCGGCTGGAGAATACAGTGTCCATCACTTCCATACAGTCATGCTCTGGAGGGTCTTTGCTGATTGGTATCAGTGTGGCTGGGTTTAGAGCATGGCTCACTTCCAATTGTATTCGAGGATTTTCACATAGCATACTTTGGTACTTCAGCATTTGGGAATTGGTGAACCAGTGATTTGCTTTTTGTTCCATGAGGGCAAGTACTGCATGCGGTACTGTGACACATAGATTCTGTCCTAGGGTGAGTTTGTCTGCTTCACTCACTAGTAACACTGTGGCTGCAACAGCTCTCAAACATGGCGGCCATCCTTTGGCTACAGTGTCCAATTGTTTCGATAAGTATGCTACTGGTCGCTCCCAATGTCCTAATGTCTGGGTCAACATGCCTAGAGCATTCCCCTGCATTTCATGTACAAATAGATGGAAAGGTTTTTGGACATCCGGTAATCCAAGTGCTGGTGATGTCATCAATGCTTCCTTCAACTCTTTGAAAGTGGTATCTTGCTCAGGTCCCCACTCTAGTGGTGACTTCTCTTCTCCTTTGGTGGCGTCATACAATGGCTTAGCAATCTGAGCAAAGTTGAGTATCCATATTTGGCAGTATCCTGCTGCTCCCAGGAAAGCTCTGACTTGCTTCCTGGTAGTTGGGGTTTGGATACTACACACGGCTTCTTTTCTTTCTCGTCCTAATTGTCGGCTTCCTTTAGACAGGCGGAAACCCAAATATTTCACCTCTTTTCGGCATAGCTGTGCTTTTGCTCTGGAAACTTTGTATCCTCCTTCATCCAGTAGTTGCAAGAGTTCATTCGTGGCTTGCACATACTCACTCTCTGATATGGCAGCTACCAGCAAGTCATCCACATACTGAAGAAGTACTCTTTTCCCAGGTATTACAGGGTAACTTGAAAGGTCCTGGTTTAGTGCTGCACTGAAGATGGTGGGCGAGTTCTTGAATCCCTGGAGCAATCGTGTCCAAGTGAGCTGGCCCCGTCTTCCTGAGACAGGGTCCTGCCATTCAAAGGCAAACAGCAATTGGCTAATTGGGGCTAATCTTATGCAGAAGAATGCATCCTTCAAATCCAAGACAGTAAAGTGAGTAGCTTCAGCAGGAATCAGTCCTAGGAGGGTATAGGGATTTGGCACAACTGGATGTATGGTTTCAACTGCTTCATTCACTCTCCTTAGGTCTTGCACTGGGCGGTAGTCACCTGTCCCAGGCTTCTTTACTGGCAAGAGAGGTGTGTTCCATGGTGATTGGCATATTTTAAGAAGGCCATATTCCAGCAGTCTTAACAGGTGGCGGTGAATGCCCTCAATTGCTTCTCTTGGGAGTGGGTATTGTTTGACATGTATCGGTTCTGCACTAGGCTTGAGGTTTACAATTACGGGGGCTATATGTTTGGCTAGGCCTGGTGGGTTATCTTCTACCCACACTCCAGGAGGGGCTGCGATGTTTTCTATCTTGTTGCTTGTAAGCTTGGTGTCAAGAATTGGCTCGGTACTATAATATCTCCACTCTTCTTCTCGGGGAACGGTAAGCACCATGAGTCCTGCAGGCTTTGAATTTATTGTCATTTGCATTTCTCCTTTCTCAGTAAAGGATATTTGGGCCTGCAGTTTGGCTAGCATATCTCGTCCCAGCAGTGGCACTGGGCACTCGGGCATGTAAAGGAATTGATGCGTTATTTGCTGTCCTCCTAAATTACATATACGGTTTTGAAGAAAAGGCTTTGTGGCTTTGGCACCAGTTGCTCCCACAATGGTGACTGCTCTTGTGGATATAGGAGCTATTTGCTTATCTACTACTGAATGTTCTGCTCCAGTATCAACCATAAAGTCCATAAGTTGGTCTCCTATCTGTATGCTGACCATAGGCTCCTGGAGACCTAAAGCGAATTCGGAGCCCGGTCTGTCCTATTCCACGTCATCCAGATCATAGGTTGCTGCGGCTGCAACTATGGCCTCCTCCCTTTCTCGTTGGAAATGCACCCGATTGGTTCCTCTGCGATTCTGGGATCATCCTCTCCCTCTTTCTCTTGAAGGGGCGTTCTCCCCTTCCTCTTGGGAGGTGTCTTCGAGTTGCGGGCATGCGTCTCTCCAATGTCCTTCTTCCTTGCAATAAGCGCATTGATTTACGCCCAGCATGGGCCGGCTATCTCCTCGGCCCCACCCTCTTCCTCTGCTCCTTCGACTAGGGAAACCTCCCCTTTTCTGTTCAACTATGGCCGCAGCCAAAAATTCAGCTTTCTTCTTCATCTTTCGATCACTTTCTTTCTGTCTTTCAGTATCACGATTCACAAACACTTTATGAGCGACTTCCAGTAACTGAGTTGCATTCATGCCCGCAAACCCTTCTAGTTTCTGTAGTTTACGTCTAATGTCTGGCTGTGACTGGCTTACAAAAGCAGAATTCACCATGCATAGGCTTCCTGGTGCATCTGGATCATAGGGAGTGTACATTCTGTATGCTTCAGCTAACCTTTCATAGAACACTGCTGGGCTTTCATCTATGCCCTGGATAACTTCATGTATCTTAGAGAGATTCATGGCTTTCTGGCCCCCCCTTCGCAGACCTTGCATAAGGCCCTGGCGAAATCGTGATAGAGATCTGGATCCTCTGTCAGTATTTGGATCCCACTGGGGGTCTTCATTAGGGAATTCTCTCTTTGCTGCTTCGCAGTTATCTATTCCTGCTCCTTACCCTCCCTCTACTAGGGGATTGTTGGCTAGCCAATCGATGGCTGCTCGCATAACTCGTGTCCGCTCCTCAGTAGTAAATAGGGCAGACAGGAGCTGACGGCAATCTGCCCATGTGGGTTGATGGGTCTGCATAATTGTATTCATTAAATCTGTGAGCTCCCGGGGCTTGTCAGTGTAGGAGGCATAATGCAACTTCCAATTTAACAAGTCTGTGGTGGAGAAAGGCACATAAACTAAACTTGTGGGTCCCGCTGCTATCTGGTCGTCTTCATTTCTTACAGGCATTCCCAGGACCTGTCTCAATGGCATTAATTTGACTTTTGCTGAGGCTTTCTTTCTCAAATTACGCTTAACTTTGGAACCTCTGCTCGTGGCAGATGAACTTGCACTGACAGCTGATTTTACGCTGGCTGCCGATTTTACACTGTCAGACTCGCCCTGAGAAGTTTGTTCCTCTTCCTCGACGTCTGACTCAAGAGCTTCCTCTGTCTCGGACGGTTCAGCCTCCTGATGGGGCGGATCGTCTGGGTCTGGCTGAGCTTCTGGCGGGGTAGGGGGTGGACTCTGCCGGTCCCGGGGCACTGCCGCGGGACGCGGTGGAACTCTGACAGGGCGCTGGGCTTGGGGCTGCCTAGTTACAACTTCCGGGGACTCAGGGTCTGCATGAACAGGCTTCTTAACTTTCCCTGCCTTCGCTGTCTTCTGTGCCTGCTCTGTCATTGCTACCATTATTCTGCACTGCTCTTCATAGCAGCGCCGTGCCCAAGGGGGCGGGTACTCGCAAATATTTAACCAGGAATCTATATAGGGATATTGGTCAGGGTGCGCTACTCGCACCTTTTGATGGACTATGTTTATAACTCCTATGGTAAAAGTTTCCTCTCGGGGCCACATGGGTTCTAGCTCGGGCCACTCCCTAGTACATAAAATTTGCAATCGTGACGCAGTCATTTTCACTCCATAATCTCCATAATCTCCTGAATATCCTTTATTAAAATACTTGATCATACATTCTAGTGGAGTGTGCGTAGTAGAACCCGCCCCTCCCATATCGATGTGTGCGTGCAACAACAGACAGAAGGGAAAAGGAGGGCGGACCGTGGGTAAGGGGTCCTCATGGCCCTAGAAACATTCAAGGGAAACAAATAACAAGACAAGACGACGGTCGGTTCCCCCTTTTCACGACCTGAACGCGGTCGCCCGGTCAGGAACTGCGTTACTCAGGGGTTCGCCTTCGCTTGGTCTGTGCTGCCAGACCTCTCACTCACACTTCATTCACACAATCATGCTAGCAACGTATCCCAAAACAGCCCAATCCTGTCTCTTCTGACTAGGCTATACCAAAGTTATACAAGTTATGCAAGTTATGCCGGCTTTTTCCAAGTTCCAAGAAGACGATAGTTTCACCCCGTGACTACCATGCAAGGTTAATCGGACCGCCTTTTAGAGGTGATCAAGCTCTCTTACCAAGTTACAAGTTCCAAACTGCAGTGCTATGCTAACTCAGCTGTCTAGACATACCAAAAATCTGTACTCACCGGATCAGGTCCCTGTTCCCAAGCGAGCACATGAGTTGGACCTCGGACTCCCCTCTCTCGGGTTCGAGGTGTTGACTCCTTCCGGGTCTGGCACCCGCCGAGGCCTGGCCCAGCTCCCTCCGATGCAAAGGGACCGGCGGCGCCTGGGAGCCGAGCCCACGTCGGAAGGGCATGATCCTGGCAGGACCAAACCTGCAGAGGCGGAAAGTCGTGGTATATTGCCCTGTATACCCTCTACCTTCCACACCTTCCCGGCCAACGCACCAAGAATATGTAGCGGCAGAGCGCAAACAATCCAATAATACCAGGAGTCTGTTCAGAAGGTCCAAATCATTTATTTGTGCACAAGACTCAAGCAGAATCACATTCAAAATGGCTGAGCAATGGTTTCTAGTAAAACAGCAACTTTTATACCTTTCTTCTCCATTCTAGACATAGGCAAACTGTTCGTTGGTCCCGGTAACCCCTCTCACCCCATCTATTGGTCCCGGTACCGTTACGTGGCTGGCCAATGGAGACCTTCGTCTGGGCTTAGCACCTGCTTCTCCCCCTTTTAGTCCTCATTACAATGGTCAGTGTCTTAAACTTGTTACATCTCTCCTCCAAGGCCACTGGCTAGCTGGCATATGTGGGAAAGCAGGGCACTGTAATCTTTCTTTCAACACAGTTAATTAGTTCCATAGAAGCTTTGCACATTTTTATCAGTATCAATTAAACCAGTTTTTCTATCCTTTCTAAGTTTCGTTTCTGCCTAGCACTGCTTGATTATACTTAGTTAAGTTTCGATTCTATGGTAGCAGCATTTGGGGGGGGGGTTCACTTTCTCAGGCCTAACCATGGGCTTCATGTACAGGTCAAGCCACTTGGCCTGACTGTTTAACTCAGGCAGCATGGGTCATAGGCCTTCGCCTACCACACTATAGCCCAAGGATGCTGCAGGCCCCAAATGAGGGCCCCATCCCCCGTACTTGTGCTATGGTATCTGTCCCTGTTAGTAAATACAGGGTTCAGCTATAGCCCAAGGATGCTGCAGGCCCCAAATGAGGGCTCCATCCCCCATCCTTGTGCTATGGTATCTGTCCCTGTTAGCGAATACAGGGTTCAGCTATAGCCCAAGGATGCTGCAGACCCCAAATGAGGGCCCCATCCCCCGTCCTTGTGCTATGGTATCTGTCCCTGTTTGTGCATACAGGGTTCAGCTATAGCCCAAGGATGCTGCAGGCCCCAAATGAGGGCTCCATCTGTGGTAGGCTATGGCCTAGCATGGTTCACTACTATGAAAGGCCTGTAAGTCAGGCCTGGATCCCAACCCCCATTATAGCTAGAAAAGAACCAAAAATCTGTGAAAAATGAGAAAACTGTTTTAAATGGCTTAATACGAAGTTTTCATGAATTCATAAGTCTTCTATTATTCTCTTGTGTGTGAAAGAACAGAAATGTTTCAGAATATACATTCCAGGAGCCAAGGTTAGCCTTGAAGTAGGGTTGAGAACTGGACCATTGTTAGAACGGTCCCGAAGGAGGGGGCCGGTTGCTAGGCTCCTGAGGGATTTCTAATTGGACAAATGAAGGGAATGTATAACCAATGAAAGGTTTGCATGTATCAAATGTATTGAGCTAGAACCAATAGAAAGTTTTCATGTATCAAGCTAGAAAAGTGGTATAAAAAGTTATGTCTCTATGCAGAGCTCCTCTCAGTTACTTTGCTGCTTTGACTGACTGAGCCTGTGCACAAATAAACTGGTTTGGACCCTGTAAATTGACTCCTGGACTTCTTCATTGACTGCAGTTCGCCACTACAGTTCTTGGTGCATTGGCCAGGAAGTGCGAGTGGTGGATGGTGTTCAAGTGAATAAATCCACGTAATTTGCCTTGAGGTTTGGTCCGGTTGGACCCATGTCTGTCCGACTGCAGGGGATGCCTCAGGTGCCGCCGATCACTTTTTATCGGAGTGGGTTCTGCCTGCCTCGGCGGGCCATCGGGTACGGCTGGTCAACACCTCCGAACCGGGGGAGTCCAGGGTCCAACTCAGAAGCTGGTGTGGTATCGGGGACCTGATCCAGTGAGTAAATGTTTTTGTAAAGTACTAGTGAGATTAGAACAGCCTGGGACAAAGTCTTGCGTGGCAAGACCGATTTGGTAAATTTGGTAATACTTGGGAGATCTCGCACAAGTGCGTCTGAGACAAGGGAGTCTGATCACCTCCCATAAGGACGATCCTAGTAAGCTTCGCGTAAAGAGAAAGCGGCAGCTGAAGCCATCGCTCCTTCTTGTTTGGAATAGCTAGCTAGTCAGAAAACCTGGGCACATGAAATATTGAAAAATGATTTCTTGTTAAGCGTTTGGTGTACGTCTGGTCTACGGTCTTACTGTTTTTGTTTGTCTCTGATTTTTGTTATCTGTTATCTGTTTCCCTTCTGGTATGGTGTAAGATTATTCTGTTGGGTAATTTGTGACAGTTTACCGATTAAGAAATAGTAGTAAAAGAAGGAAAAAAGACACAAACACTTGTGCCAGAGTCATTGTAAAATCAAGGAGCTGTTTCACTCATTTCAGTTTGCCTTCACAGCATGAAGCTAGCTAGTTGAGAGGGACGGGGCGTGTTCAAAGACAAGAATGTGCAGTGTCTTTTTAACCCTGTGAAGGCTTAATTTCAGCGTTCTGTAAGCTGCATTAATCTGTGCTTATTTTAGGAAAATTGTACCTGTTTTATTCAATGTGTTTTAATAGTAATGTTCCTCCTGCTATGGTCATGTATTATATATCATTTAATAAGAATGTTTAGTCAGAATTTTGAATCCCGATAGTTTTTGGCTTAGCCTGGAAAGGGTTAAGTTCTTATTAACCCCTTTTGAGCTCCTCAGCTGTTCTTGATTATATCTCAGCCCTGCTTTGGTGTTACGGCATGTTACCTTAAAATAAACACTTTATTCCGATCAGATAGGCAGATTTTATGGTCCAAACATAAATAATAGAGAAATTCAGGAAACTGCTTTTGTTTTCCCTTTGTCCTACGAAGTAGAGGTTAAGAACCATTCCGAGCCAGTAGTACCAGACTGCGACTTGAAAGTGATTTAAATCCTGAGTGAATCAGGAGTTCATCGTGCTTGAATTCTAGTTCCTGATATACTACGGCAAGCACCTCATAGAAGACATACTCATTGCTAATAAAAATAAAATAGGGGAAAAAAATGTATATGTATTCTAGATATCCACCCACTTTATGGCAAAAGTATTCGGAATGTCTTTTGAATGTCTGCTTCCTAAAAACTGTAAGATTTAAAGACATTTCTTCTGCAGAGACATTATTCAGCTCAAGTGCTGAGTACGGTTGGCAGTTAGTTTTCATGCCAAGTAATTTCTTTCCAGTTATGGCCGTCATGATAAGAGCCATAGTTCTTTTTATTAGAATTGTTATAACATGTTGCAATTTATCTAAATTGTTCCTATTTAGAATGAGCACACACATCTATTATGCTTATTGCAATCAATCTATGCTTATGTTTTCTGCCTACCCTTTGTTTACAGCAATAATGTTTTTTTTTAATAAGTGCACCCAGAGGAACATTGTTGTATAGTTCTGCTCAGGAAAATGCAGCCTGACTGGTGTGTGTGTGTGTGTGGGGGGGGGGGGGGTTCAGAGTCTATGCAGCCCAGTGTTAGTTACTTCCTACTTAGGATTCCTGGTTAAATGTTTGAGGGGAAAAAAAAAACCCCTGCCCGTTTATGAGCCAGTTCCCTCAGCTCTGCCACCCCGGGCAGAGCCTGGGCCAGAGGGGGGGATACCTCCCTGCAAATGTCACCAGCCACCTCCGTAGCAGGAGAACGTGTACCCCCTCTTGACCGGAAGCCTCGGCACAGTTTAAAGTACTCAGAGTAGGCCACAGTCCACCGATAACACTACAAGCAGGGATTCATTTGCTAGTTCAGCCTGATTGCCGTATGCCTTCAGATGTACAACTACCAGTAAAAGAGAGGGTCACGTAATCCCATTGCACTAGGTCCAGGGCCAGCTTTGCACTAGCCAGCTGGCCAGCTTTGTTTCTGCCACTAATTGATTTACTGAACTGAAAGCTGCATTATGCAGCCCTCACTATATACCCCATGTGATCCAGCAGCCCAGGAGAATTTACGTTTTTGTCAGTCAGTCCCAGAGAGATATAAAACAGAAATTGTAGAAACTGGATGGATTTGTGGGCATGATGGAAGTAGCGCAGAAAGTTTGTGAATTGTGAAAATAAATGTAACAGAGAAAGTGGATGATACTTTAGTTGAATGATGTGGAGGAGGTTTTCCTAATCAAAGGACCAGAGGACGTGGAAGAGGCCACGGAAGTGAAAGGCCTAAATTGGGTGTGAATCAGTGCGCCCATTGCAGAGAAGAAGGACATTAGAGAAGTGAATGCCCGTATCTTGACTCCACCCCCAGGAGGGGAGGAGGGAGTACTTGATTTAAAAAAAATAATAAAATAATAAATAAATAAAATAAACCGAGCACAGTGTTCCAGCAAGAAAGGGAAGCAGCCATAGAGTGAGTGGCAGCCACAGAGGGCTACGGCATGGATGTAGACGAGGCCAGACCGGACTCCAAGTTTCCCTGGGTCCCCAGGAGTCAGTCTGAAAATAGGGGACCAATATATGGACTTTCTGGGGAATACAGGAGCAGAATACTAAAGCCAGTAGCCCCTTTGTTTTCTTGATGCATCACCATTGTCAGAGCTACTGAGGCTAAGGCCACAAAGCCTCTCCTGCAGAACCACATGTGTGAACTAGGGGGACAGAAAATAACGCACCAGTTCTTGTATATGCCTGAGTGTCCAATTCCACTTCTGGGCCGAGACATGCTTGTTCAGCTCCAGGCCCAAATATCTTTTGCAGAAGGGGGAGAAATGCAAATGACTGTGAACCCAAAGCCTGCTGGGTTAATGGTGCTTACTGTTCCCCGAGAAGAAGGGTAGCGGTTCTATAGTGCATCTCCAATCAAGCCAGCTAGTTCCTGTATACCCACCAACCTCATAGCCCCACCTGAAGTATGGGCAGAAGATAATCCACCTGACCTAGTGAAGAACATAGCCCCTGTCATTGTCACCCTCAAGCTAGGAGTGGAACCAGTGCATGTGACCAGCCATTGAAGGAATTCACCACCATCTGATGAAACTCCTGAAGTATGGACTTCTCAAGGAATGTCAGTCACCTTGGAACACCCCCCTTCTCCCAGTAAAGAAGCCTGGGACAGGGGATTATCGCCCAGTACAGGACCTGAGGCGAGTGAATGAGCAGTTGAAACTATACACCCTGTAGTACCAAACCCTTACACTCTCTTGGGACTGATCCCCGCTGAGGCTGCTCACTTTACCGTTCTGGACCTGAAAGATGCCTTTTTCTGTGTGCGCCTAGCCCCCACCAGTCAACTTTTGTTTGTTTTTGAATGGCAAGACCCCACAACAGGAAGGTAGGGCCAACTCACCTGGACTAGATTACTTCAAGGATTCAAGAATTCACCTACTCTCTTCAGTGGTATTTTAAATCAAGATCTTTCCAGCTACTATGTGAACCCAGGAGAAAGGGTTCTTCTCCAGTATGTGGACAACTTGCTTATAGCCACCAACTCAGAAAGTGAATGTCCACAAGCCACCAGTGAACTTTTGCACCTTTTTAATGAGGCTGGATACAAAGTCTCAAGAGCCAAGGCATAATTATGTCAAACAAGTTAAATACCTAGGATTCCAGTTGTCCAGCAGAATTAGACGCCTGGGACCAGAACGCAAAGAAGCTGTATGCAGTATTCCTACTCCAACCACCAGGAGGCGAGAGCCTTCTTGGGGTGCCGCAGAGTACTGTCGTATATGGATCCCCAATTTTGCGCTGCTAGCAAAACCGTTGTATCAAGCTACCAAAGGAATGGAAAAGTCTCCATTGGACTGGGGACCTGAGCAAGATGCAGCATTCCAGGAGCTGAAACAGGCCCTGATGTCAACCCCAGCTTTAGGTCTTTCAGATGTCCAGAAAACCTTTCAGTCTCTATGTTCATGAGTCACAAGGAAATGTTCTAGGAGTGCTGACTCAACATCTTGGATCCTGGCAACGACCAGTAGCCTATTTGTCAAAACAATTGGATGAGGTAGCAAAAGGATGGCCCCCTTGTTTGAGAGCTGTTGCAGCTACAGCCCTCCTAGTGAGCAATCTTCGTTACTGTACCACCCTCTGTTTTAACCATTATGAAACACAAAGGAAACTTCTAGCTAATTCGCAAATGTTGAGGTATCAGAGCATGCTATGTGAAAACCCCCAAATACAGTTGAAAGTCAGTCAAGCTCTGAATCCTGCTACATTGTTATCAGTTGGTCTTGAACCCCCTGATCATGACTGTTCAGAAACTATGGATATTGTTGTGCCAGATATGCAGTAGTGACCCTTGATCTGGTAGTTGAGTCCTCAGCCCTGGCCCAGGAACTTCAGTACAGAAAGCTGAACTGATAGCTCTTACTAGAGCACTGACATTAGGAAAAGGGGCTCTGTATAAATGTGTACACAGATTCCAAATATGCTTTCACTACTTTGCATGCACACGGAGCCTTGTATAAAGAATGAGGGTTAATCACCTCAGGGGGTAAGAGCATTAAGTATGGCCCCGAGATATTGATATTATCAGATACATACTGCCTACAGATTTCAGAATTTAGGAAAAGTAGAATGTATGAATAGAACCCTGAAATCTTAGTTGTCCAAACTTTGCCAAGAAGTTCATCTGAAGTGGCCTCAGGTTCTTCCTATAGCCCTTCTTAGGATATACTTAGCCCCTGCTAAGTCTTTAGGAGTTTTCCCTTTTGAAATTTTGTATGGACGACCCTTGCCTATTGGATAGGAAATAAAGGGAGCCATGAAACAGATAGGATCTGAAATAACTAGATAAAAACTATTAGTTTTAAGTTCTGTTTTGCAGAGTCTTCATACGTGGGTACAAGACCAGCTGCTCATCCATCTAACAGAACCCCTGCATCCTCTCAAGCCTGGAGTCTCGGTGTGGTGAAAGAATGGAGAAAGACCCCGTTGGCGCCACAGTGGAAGGGTCCATATGTCGTCATCTGGTCAACCCCTACTGCAGTGAAGGTTGCAGAAATTGAACTTTGGATCCACCACAGTCGAGTGAAGCCAGCAGCCGCTTCTGAACTCGGTTATTGGACTTCCATAAATGATCCTGAAACTCTATTGCGGCTCACCCTACGACGACAACCACCATCTTGAGAGACTGTGTTATTTTGAGAAATCGTGATCTTCTAAAGAGACTGTGTTATATTGAGAGACTATGCTAGAGTCTGAGACTGTGCTACTTTGGAATCTGCAGCCCTATTCCTGCCACAAAGCTGGTAGGTTTACGTACGGCGGAAGCCTGAGGATCTACAATCAACTCTACATCTGTCACGTTGTGGAAGCTGACAGTTCCACCAATTTTCCAGAGACTATACTCATCATGAATCCTTATTATTGCTTCATTTTGGCAACAGTTTTGGGGTGCTTCGAAATGACTTTTGTCCTACCCCCTTGTGCAGCTTGCATAACCACCACCAGAACAGGACAAAAGATCACATAGACTGTGTTATATCACTCCTGCTATGAAGCCATGAAATCAGACTTTGAAGTTCCTCCTGCCACCAGAACTTATTTCTTGAATTAGCAGGAGCGATGGCATCCAGTCTTCATGTTTCAGATTGTTTGTTTTGTGGAGGAACAACAATGGGAGACTAATGACCTTGGGAGGCCCAAGAACTGAACTATTCTATCCTATATAATCAGACTGATATACACAATACTACAAGTGAATGGGTATTGGCCCACTCCATTGTGGGTGACTTATGTTTTTCTCGTTATGGACCAATGTTCAATATAAAAGAGGGGCAGCTGGTCTGTCTCAATCAGAAGTTCTATAACAGCACCACTAAAGAAACGTCTTGGTGGTCAGGAGTCAACACTGCTGAACCTTCCAACCCTTTGGATCAGTTCCCCGAACTTGCCAGTATCTGAACTAACTTAGCAGCCTACAATTCTTGGCAAGCACCACCTGGGCTTATTACACCAGTATAATGTATTAACTAACTAATGAGTGATTTGATTCTCACCCTTTCTCACTGGCGGGTGAGAATAATCAAAGGGGGGAATGTGGAAGGCTATAGCCTAGCATGGTTCACTACTATGAAAGGCCTGTAAGTCAGGCCTGGATCCCAACCCCCATTATAGCTTGAAAAGAACCAAAAATCTGTGAAAAATGAGAAAACTGTTTTAAATTGCTTAATACAAAAACAAAGTTTTCATGAATTCATAAGTCTTCTATTATTCTCTTGTGTGTGAAAGAACAGAAATGTTTCAGAATATACATTCCAGGAGCCAAGGTTAGCCTTGAAGTAGGGTTGAGAACTGGACCATTGTTAGAACGGTCCCGAGGGAGGGGGCCGGTTGCTAGGCTCCGGAGGGATTTCTAATTGGACAAATGAAGGGAATGTATAACCAATGAAAGGTTTGCATGTATCAAATGTATTGAGCTAGAACCAATAGAAAGTTTTCATGTATCAAGCTAGAAAAGTGGTATAAAAAGTTATGTCTCTATGCAGAGCTCCGCTCAGTTACTTTGCTGCTTTGACTGACTGAGCCTGTGCACAAATAAACTGGTTTGGACCCTGTAAATTGACTCCTGGATGTCTTCATTGACTGCAGTTCGCCACTACACATTTCCCGTCCTTGTGCTATGGTATCTGTCCCTGTTAGTGAATACAGGGTTCAGCTATAGCCCAAGGATGCTGCAGGCCCCAAATGAGGGCCCCATCCCCCGTCCTTGTGCTATGGTATCTGTACCTGTTAGTGATTACAAGAGACCAACCATAGCCCCAGGACGCAGTAGGCCTCACCTCAGGGTTCCATAGCCCATCCTGGAGCTAAGGTGGATGCCCCTGTTTGTGATCACAAGGGCAAACTATATCCCCAGGATGCAGCAGGCCTCAACTCAGAGCCTCACCCCCCATCCTGGTGCAATGGTGGATGCCCCCGTCTGTGAGCACAGGGGCAAACCATATTGCACACAGAGATATATATGTGTTGCGGAAGAGACCCCAAAAGGGTGTCTGTCTGATAATGTCAATATGTGTTTTCACTCCAATAGGTGGAGGATCTCCGCAAGAAGGCGCGGGAGCTACGTGCACGATACCCCCGCTTTGTAGCACGGGTACAGAGGGAGCGGATGGCCCAACGAGATGGTGAGTGATGTGACATGGCCCTGTGGGGCAATGGTTGTCAGGACCACAGGATGCATGTGATTGCTGTGTCTGATGTGTGAGCATAGAGATGACACGTGTTCCCCTCTCCCACAGCAGATGCACGTGCTGCCGTGGAGCCTGTGGGGCCAGATGCTGCAGCGGGGACAGAGGAGGAGCAGGTTGACAACGGCCAGGAGGTGGAGGAAGCCCCGGTGCCCATGGAGGCAGACAACGGCGGGACGCACGAGTCTCCGAATGCTGCAGCCAACACCAGGGGGGGGGGTGGGAGTGGGAGCGGGGCAGATGGAGGTGTTTAGGGTGGTTGGAGCAGGGGAGGAGGTGGGGGAGGGGGAGGCGGCAGAGCTGGCGGGAGGGCAGAGGGTGGAGGGGCGGGTGCAGGCGGAAAGGGAGGGGAGGGGCTCTGCGGGGGGGCCAGGGGCCAGAGGGGGAGGGGGAGGGGGTGGGTGCATGGATGGGTTTGCTGGCTGTGGCATCTGCCCATCGGCATGGGCTGCCACAGGGCTACGGGGGCGCCAGCCACCTGCTCCATGGTGCTGGCGATGCTTCCCCCCTGGATGGGCCTGCCACACATAGCCGCTGACAGGCGCACCGTGGATGCAGCCACACAGACATGGGGAGACCTGTGTCTGTGTGGCTGCATGTGCGGGCTGCGCGTGGCAGCGGCTGTGCGTGCACAGGCACACACCCAGAGGCAGCACGCACTCATCATGGGGCAGGTCCTGGCAACCCTGACCATGGTGGCTGACCGTCTGCGCTTGCTGGAGGAGCGGGTAGCTGGTGGCACGCCTGATCAGCCACCATGTGACAGGGGTCCCCGGGGTGTGTAGCGTGCGGATGCGCATTGCACACCTGCCCTGTGACAGCCCATGCAATGGCCTGCCACACTCACCGGGGACAGCAGGGTTGGCTGACAGCAATGTCGGCATGCTGTGCAATGCAAATGTGCCGACAAATGATGATTGTAAATAAAGGTTATCATTGTTACCAGTCAACTGTGGTGGCCAGATATCCCTCCTTGCTATGGGTCAGTGTTGTGTGATTGACACATGTGGGCACCCACATGCGTGTCCATGTGAGATACAACGGGAGGATGCAGGGTACTGTACCCATGTCATGGGTGGAGCGATATTATGGGCATCACATGGGCCAGTGCCACACATGGCCAAACGCACACACATTAAACAGTGCCTAGGGGTCAGCTGTGGTGGAACATGCAAGGCTATGTGCAGCATCTGTGATGGGCACAGACCAGGGTGGATGCTGGCATGGACACAGCAAGGGGGCTAATGGACACTGAGCCGTCAAGTGCACAGTGCTAGGGGTGGACAGAGTGGACATGGCCACAGGGGGACATGGGCTGGGTCTTTAATTTGGTCCATTCTTTGTGTATTTCATTTGTTGGGAGGTGTTTTTTGTATGAGGCTCAGGGGGTTCCACTGCATTAAGGGTGACTGTTGTCAATCGTCTATAGAAAATAAATAAGATTAAACATAACACAGGACAGCAGTTCTGTCACTGATCCCTGCTACCACATGGTCAGTCCCTCCAAACATGTGCTTGAGGGGCATCTCTTAAGGGTCAGGATATTATGCAAATTGCCAGCTGTTAGTCTCAAGGGAAGAGCCTAACCTGTAGTTGGCAGGTGGGAAAGCCTACACGTGTGCTGTCATGTGTGCTATACTGAGGGTTGTCCAGAAGCCACAGGGACAGGTTTCGGAAACAGTAGGATATATAACAGAATAGACTGGCAGTTAGACTGTCAACCCAAATGTGCCTGTGCTACGGTCTATGGCCATGAGAGGGCAGCTTGTAGACTCAGTAGTGCCTGTCAATGACTGAGGGTATGCAGTACATATTTCAAAGCTATGGTAGCAGTTCGGGTAAGTGTAGCTGCTGTGCTTTGATCTCGTTGGCGTGGTCAGAAACCTGGATATGTGCAGTCCTATCCTGTTCACATAAAAGATGGCATACCAAAGTGAAAAGGGCATAGCCATCCCATTTCTGTCCGAGTGCCCTCAGCAGCTCATGTGTTCCTCCCAGGACCCTATGAGGCCAGATCTATTCATTTCCTGGAAACAACCTTGGCCCATGCCATATCCTAGCTCCCCTCCACCCAGCAAGATACCAGTCCGCCCCCCCCCCCATGAGCCCATGTAACGGTCCTGCACCTCCATGGGTCCACTGTATGTCAAACCCCACCACCATGCATTTTCAATCCGAGCTAGCCCAAACCGCCCAAGTCCACTCCTAACCCCATCAGCCCATTTCCGGTCAGCCCCGAATAGGCCATTGGCAGCCCTCCCCCCCCCCCCCCCAATCAGCCCACAGCCCATTAGCAGTCCAACCCACCTCCCCATCACCCACAGCCCACTTCATGTCATGCCCTTTCCCCCTCTATAGCCCATTACCGGTTGTAACCCCCCCCCCCCCCGGCTCACGGGAAACGTATGAGGAAAACAGATGGCGGCTGCAGCTGCTGGGTAGTGTGTGCCTGCTGGTGTGCACCCAAAAGCAGGTGGGGCATCCCATGCTGGCCACAGCAGGGTCAGTGCCTACACCGTCTGGCAGAATAGTTTGCATTGGGCTGGCCCCAGGGACAGTCACGGGTGGGCTGTGCGTAATATGGCCCCCCAAAAGCAACACAGGAGACATGACATGTGCTACAGCCGCTTGTGTGGCAGTTTATTTCACCCTCCCCCTGCCATGCCTTGAGCGGCCCCTCCCACCCTGTGTTGATGGTGGGTCTGCTGCCGCCGTTGCTACTGCTGCTGCCGCTTCCGCTGGTGGTGGTGGAGGTGGTGGTGGTGGGGTCGGCCCCATGTGTGCCGCAATAATCTCAAGGCTCGCAGCCATGCTTTGTGCAGCTGCAGCCAATTTCTGCACCCCCACCAGGACCCCTGACATTGTGCGCTGATGGCGCCATTGCGCACGGCTTTGACGCTGTTCCCTCAACCCCGCTCGCAGTAAATGCCGTATACCTGTGGAGACAGCAGGTAGTGCATTGTAAGACTGGAAAACATCCACCACCTGTGCAGAGGCATTGCCACCCAAACACAGTTTGACACTCACCCTCTGCATCCCTCTGTGCCGCTGCTGAGTCCACCTGCATTTGCAATATGACTTCCGACACAGCGGACAGCGCCGCTTCTCTGGTGCGCTGGTCGGCCTCAGCAGCCACCTCCCCCGTGGCTGCATTGGTGGTCGGTGCTCTTTCAACTGCAGGCTGTGTGACATTTCCGATGTCCTCCCCCGGGGGTGGGGGTGGACCACCCGCTCCCACCTAGCCCACCTCTGGCACAGGGTCCATGGGGGTGTACGGCCCTGGCTGGCTGTCCCCTGGCGCCTCCTCTGTTGCATCAATGGAGCATATGTCACCTGTAGGCCACAATGTAACATAGGTAATATGAGGCATGACTGCCTGTCTACACCCGTCCCGCTCCCCTAGGGGCACATGTGTGTGGGTGAGCCACATGGGTCTTGGCAGGGGCCCCTCCCTCCCTCCCCCCTTACTTATTTATCCATGCCGGTGGGCCCTTTGCCCTGCAAGTTCCACTGTCCCCTCCCCCCTTGCATGCTGCCACACACCCCATGCAGCCCCGTCACTGCTTTCAGCCCTGCAACCACAGCCCATGTTAGACACAGGTGCATTGTGCTGTCCCGTTGGCCACGTTACCACCTGTGTGGCCGTGCTGCCTCCACCAACCCTGCACCATCTCCCCTGCAACACATTGGCAGCCTCTGCCGGTACTGTGGGCCTGTCCTCCATGCCACTGCACCTATCCACTGTGCTGTGCCGCTCCCTGCCCACCATGGACATGTCCCCCCCATGGGTCATGGGCCAGAAGCTGGCCGTATGCCTGTGCCGCCCCCTGGGTCCTCAAATTGCCAAATCATGCCACCCACACCCCACCCCACCCTTGGCCACCCCCACACATGTGCGTTTGCAGTCTCACACTGGTGCAGCTCACTCTCACACTTACCAGCACTTGGGTTCGCTGTGTCCAATTCAGGGGGCAGGCCATGAATATACATAGGCCCTAGTCTTTCTGCCAGGCGCCGCTCCAGTTCGGATAGGTTGGCGACCTGTGCTGGGCCCCCTCCAGTGCTTTGTGCCCCTCTCCTCTCCCTGGCGAGCTCATTACGGATGTTCCGTTTTATGTCACAGTATCTCTTGCGGAGGCTCTCTACATCCCGATGTGGGCCATCAGCGGTTGCCACCTCCGCCTGCACCTCCGCCCATGCCCTGGCACGTGTGGCACTTGTTGTTGTAGAGCTGTGTTGTCCGAACAGTATCTCATAATGCTCCAGGATGCTTGCCAGAAGGAGATCATTCTCCTCCTGGCTGAACCACACTGTCCTCTTACGCACCTCCTCTGGGAGTGTGGGTCTGCGCTGCCATTGCCCCATTGTGCCAGTGGCCTGTTCACGTGGGTGTTGCTGTAGGCCAGATGGGCCTGGCCTCTCCTCATCTGCAACTGTGTCCAATGCTGGTGTTTGCTGCAGTCCGGCCTGCTCACGTACCTGGTTGGTGGGCTTCATACCAGATGTGTGCTGAGGTGCGTGCCATTTTGTGCTCCCTAGATATATATAAGTATGTTTTGGGTGTGGCTCTGGGTGCGTTGCGTATGCGCGCAGCGACGCACTTTCCCCCTGCGCACGCATGGACGTACCGTGGTTATGTACCCTACGTGCCTTACTGGCCATGGTTTACAGCTTTTTAGTATTCCTCCAATTCAGCCCTGGGTGTACACACTACACGCGCCCTCCTCCTACAATCAAGTTTTGTGCTGGTAGGTAACACAAATGTTTTCTGGCATAGTACGCGTATATTTTTTTTCTGCGCGCTACCACGCGCGTTGGGTGATGGTTATGTTTTCGTGACGCACATTACATGGGATGTGCGTTGCGTGTACGCGCGTGTGAACGCGGTTAGCGTCCCTGTAACATCTTGGCGTTTTCCATATTTGGAAAGGGGTATGGCTTTCGATGGCTTTTGTCGGGTGCAATGCGGGAGAACGCGTGCTCCTGCATGCGCTACGTTGCTGACTACAGGGTGTTGGCTGTGATGGATGTTCCTGGTTGACCAGGTGTGTATCGTTATTGTAATTTCTGTGCCCGCCCCGCACCCTATTTCCCAACCACCTGTCCTCCATCCTGTGTCTATCATGGCTCAGACTGTGAATGCAGGTGGTGCAGTCGTTGCATTGCTGGAGCTAGCTGGGCTGCGCTTTCTGGAAGAGGGAGATGATGTTCCTGGGGCTGTGGCACTGGGCATGGGTGCTATCCCGATACAACTCAGGCCTGCAGCTGTGGGGGGTCCACAGGCGGGTGTGGGGGAACAACGGTGCCGTAGGCGTGCTGAGGGGTGGCCCCGCCTGCAATGCCTCTACAGGCCCAGGGCCATGCTCCAGGACATCAGGGAGGACCAGGTAATCTCCCTCTACCGGCTGGACCAAGGGGCTATTAGGGAGCTCTATGAGGATCTACGACCTGACCTCGAGCCCCTGACTGCCCGGTCACATGCTATACCGGGATTGGCCAAGCTCCTTGCTGCCCTACATTTCTTTGCCTCTGGCTGTTTCCAATCCTCAGTGGCCGCAGTGGGTGGGATGAGTAGGCCAATGTTCTCTCGCTGCCTTCACCAGGTACTGCAGGCCATGGTCAGCCGGGTTGGGAATTACATTGCCATTCCCAACAGTAGGCAACATTGGGTGGCCCTGGGACAGGCATTCCAGCAGATTGCAGGGATACCACACGTGATGGGCGCAATAGATTGCACACATGTTGCCCTCGTCCCGCCACGCGACAGGGAGGTTGTGTACCGCAACCGCAAACACTTCCATTCCCTCAATGTGCAGGTTGTCTGTGATGCAGGTATGCGTATCCTGAATGTGGTCCCGCGGTTCCCAGGGTCAGCCCATGACTCCTATATCCTGCAGAACTCAGCACTGTTCGGCCAGTTTGAGGCTGGGCAATATGAGGACTATGTCCTGCTGGGTAGGTATTCCCCACATCCTACGTGTACCTACCATATGTGTTTCGCGGGGGCACCATTGTCACCTGTGTCCTCTGCATACATGACATTGTGGTGTTGTTTCCTGGTGCAGCCTATTCTGGGCCTGACACTACATTACACCCTGTCACCTGGAATGTGGTCACATACCTCTGTGCGGTACCACACGTCTCTCTGCCTACCATGTGTGTGTTCTTGCTCATCTGGGTGTCCCTGCACCCATGTGGTGTTGGCTGTACCCTGCCTCTGCTGTTCACTTCGCAAGCTCCCATGTACAGGGGCAATCTTGACATGCATGGTGTGTCCCCTCCATGGATGTGGCTCCTACACCTTTGGAGGTTTGAGATATGTCTGCCTGTGTGGTGTGTCCCTTTCCCACCCCATGTGCCACGGGTTTGTGCATGTGCCATCCAGGAGGGGACTTTGGAGGATTGGGGGCACAGGACCATACACATGGTGTACAGTGTGTATGGGGCCTCCTCATTCACCATGTAGTGGGTGACACGTGTCCTGGGCTGTGTGCGAACCTGCTATCACACATGTCTGCTGCATGACTGTTCACTTTGGCCTGTCTGCACTGACACTCCCACCTGGCCCCCCCCGGGGATGTGGTCCGCTGACATATCTCCTGTGTGCCATGTATCATGATGTTCCACGACTTGCACAACTGCGCATCTTTGTCCCGCCAAGTGTGCTTTTGGACTCCCGGAAGCAGACTCTGGTGCACTCCCATCGTGTGTAATGCTGTGATGTCAGATGTGTGTGACCATGCCTCTCTGCTGTCCAGTTGTGCATTGCTACATCAATGATTCCATAGGTCCATCTTCTCACGTGTGACTTTCTGCCATCTCTGTTTGCAGGTGATGCAGGATATGGGTGTCGTGCCTGGCTGCTGACCCCTGTGTGTCTCCCTCGGACAGGTGCAGAGATGCGGTACAATGAGGCCCATGCCTCCAGCCGCTCAGTCATTGAACGCACCTTTGGCGTTCTCAAAAGTCGCTTCAGGTGTCTGGATAGGACTGGCGGGGTCTTACAGTATGGACCCCTGACTGTGGCAAAGATCATACTAGCCTGTTGCATCCTCCACAACATTGCTCTCAGGCACAATGTTCCAGTCGATATTAATGAGGATCTCGGGGTGGATCCTGTGTGCCCTCCTGCACCTGGCCATGGTGACACACGTGCGGGGATGGTGGCCAGGCAACATCTGATCGAGGAGCTCTTCTCCTGTAAGTTCTGCTTGTGCTGGGGATGTGTCTCTGGGTTCGCCATGTGTGAGCAGGTGTATGGATTGTGCAGCACTACTGTGACATGTCTCGATATGTCTGATGTTTTTTTGCCTCCCCAGGATGAGCTTCTGTGTTCCGGGCCCCCAGGGATTGGCTGACCATACTGCCCGATGCTGTGCTGCATGTGGGGAGTGTGTGTACATCACTGCAACATGCAGGTGACTCGGGTGAGTTGGCATACAGTGAGGTTTGCATTGCTGTCATCACGGTTTGACACATATATGTTGATTCCTCTCCACTGCTCCTATGGTGCTGCACATGTCTTTGGCCCACTACTCCATCATCCTTAGCTTCCGTTTGTCACACATGTGGCCATAACCTGTGCACATCTTGGGAGTCTTAATGGTGTATCTGCTGCACATAATGACAGGCTGTGTGTGTACACAGGCACAGGGCATTGTATTGTTTGAGAGCATGTGGAACACTCACTGCCATTGTGGCATTTGCAAGATGCATGGCACTCATGCATGTACTGTGATGGGGGTCTCCCCTTGTCGGTGATTGTCGGGGGTCCTGCCATCTGCACCTTCTGGCATGCATACCTTGTCTCACAGTGTATGTCTCTGTGTCTGCTTGACCTGTCTACATGACCGATCATTCTGCGCCACCCTGCCTATGTGTGTTTCAGGGATGTGTATGGCCACCTCTCCAGTGATGTTCCCTCATCCCTCTTTTCCCTTCTGCTTGTGGGCTACTGTACATTGTGGGTATGTGTCATATATTCTTTTCAGACGTGTCTCAGGTTTGCTGGTGGACCGATGTACGTCAACATTTTGTTTCCGCACAACACAACGCACCTTGGACATGCTGCACTCACAGCTACCCATGCGGACATGGTAATGTTCGCAGTCCATTGATGTCTGCAGCCTCTATTGGGGTTCTTTGTGCTCTTGCCTGACACGGACATTCCCAATCAGGCCACAGCTCTACCTTTCAGGTAGGCCTCAGCTTCCATCCTCTGGGACATACACCATGTGCTGATGCTGCATTTGGCCTGTTGCTATCATCATGTCTTTCGTTGTTATCTCTGTGCGCCACCACTGCTGGACATGCTCTGGACCCCTGGGGTGCCTGTGTGTCATGTGCATTAACATGAACATATTAGGATGGTGTCCTGGTCTTCAGAGACATCTCCTGCAGTGGTCCATGTGCACTGTGCTCAGTGTTGTGGCCATGTCATGTGGTGCTATCTATGCATTCTGGGGTGAACTCTTTCTATCTCACTGTCTCCTTTCAGACCTACAGGGGTTGTGGGTTGGTGTGCCATTCCCTTACCTGATATCTACATCTTTTCACACAGGACACAGACAACATACATGACACATCTACTGCACTGCATCTGGAGATCCCGTCATCCATATGTGTGTGGACACAGCACCCCTGTGAGACTGTCCCTGGATGTTGTTGCCACAGGGAGATGGGCCTCTGCAATTTGGACACAGGCCTTTTTTTCAAACTCATTGATGGCCTATTTTGACTGTCACGGGGGGGACTGGGCCACCGTTGCTGCCATGAACTGTCTGGGTGTTTTGTTTCTTGCAGTAAGGGGGGGGGGGGATGAGCTGTACATGGATATGTAGCCCTGATATGTCAATGTTGACATGGCATGTTGCCTTGTCACTCTGCATGCTTTCACCAGGTTCTTTTGGTGGCTGGGGATGGTGACTGCTGTGCATACGGTGGGTGCGAACACTGTGGGGACATGTCGTAGTGAAGCCCTCCACATCACATATTACTGTCTGTTTGTGACAGCTGATGAGATGCGGCATAGGATTTGGGGTGGCACCAGTGGGGGGTGGTCAGGGTGTGTAGGCTCCACAGGCAGCAACAGGTGGGTGGCCTCACGAAATGGATTGGGTGTGTGCTGGCGACGTTGGCTGCCACACAGGCCCCATGTCTTTCTACAGGTCATATGGTGCACCGGGATGCAGGATACAATGGCTGCTTGGGTCTGGTGACTGCCTTTTGAGGACGAATGTTTGCACTTTGCTTGTTTTGGATATTTGGGATATTGGTCACCCAATTTCATTGCCACTCGGGAGCTTGCCAGTTTGGGCAACACCTGTCATTTATCTTTTCCTTCCTTGTTTGATGCTTACTTGCCCATATGCTGTGTGCAGCCCCATCACATCTCCGCCCACCCTTCCATGGTTGAGCTGTGCATGTCAGTGTGGCCTGTTTGCAGCCTGTGTGCCACATTGTCTGGACTAATTGTAGTTTTTCTCCTGGGGTAGGGCATGTGACTGGGCTGCCTGTGTATTGGGACCGCTGCTGCCGGTTGGTCTGGGCCACATCACTGATCTGGTTGGTCATTCACATGCTCCTCTTTCAGTCCATTGTCCTTGACCACAGCCCATCCACAAGGCTTTCCATTGGCCTGGCCCCTTCCAGCCCTCATGTGTTACTCCCCTGATCTATTGCATGTTGTTTACACTGCATTATATTTCCTGGTGTGTATGTGGACCTGTTCATATGTGCCTCCCATCCCACCTGTGGACTGTGATGTTGGCTGTGGACCCCTGCTCTACATGTGTACTGCATCTTGGTTACTCTTTGGGGTGCCCTCACCTGACACACAGCTGTAGTTTTGTATGGTGACATGCTGTGGTGCTGTCTGCATCCATTTCTGTGTGCCTAATGGTGTTATTGTAGTCAATTTTTTTCTGCAGTGCTTTCCATCCTAGAGGTCATGGCTTTGCACTCTCTCTGTTATCCTGTTTTGATGCCTTTCCTGCACTGGTACCTGTGGTCGCTGTAACAGTCATCTCTTGGCTTCTATGTCCTGGCCGCTCTTATCATCCTCATCACAGTTGCGGCCCATCCTTTGGTCCATCTATCTACATCAGTGTGATGTGAGATGTCCTGTATGTTGCTGTGCACTGTCACCCCGTATCCTACACTGCTACCCTTGTCTGCATTGCATCTCTTTGTGCTTGGCGGGCCTGTGCCTGTTCTGCGTGGCAGGCCCACTCCTCTGGCCACCTCCACCTCCACTGGGGGACACATATTCTCCTCACCTGCCACACAGTTTTTCTAGTACTCTAGGGTGCCAACACCCTTTGCTGTGTTGCTGTTGCCAACACCATGTTTGTCTGCGCTGCTGCCAGACACATGGGATGCCCGCAGGGATGAGGGTCCAGTAACTCCCTACTCTCCCTCCGTCAGTCACCTGTTCATTGTCTTTACTGTGGGTTCTATGTGGTGTTCGTACTACATCTGTCTCTGTTCCACGCAGGTCCTGCAGGTCCTCCAGACGCAACTTGCAGTCCCTAGGGCACACTGACCTTGGCCAACATACCCTTTTTGGGGAACCGTGCCATATGGTTCTATGGGCCAGGGTTCCATCTGCACTCTCTTATCCCTGTGTACTTCATATTGCACTTAGCTTGGGACACCCTTCTAGGCACCGTACTGGTCACCTTTTCAAGCTTCTTCTTGGGCACACTGTTGGGCTACTGTCTTTTGCTGCTCTATGGCAGTGATGCACAAATTCACTTCTCCCTTCAGAGCCAGGCGCTGTGGGGGTGCCTGCCCCCTCCTATGTTCATCTCGGAACTGCTGATGTACATGTGCAGTGCACCATGGGTATTGTTGCATACACCCATATCCTTCACCCCCCAGCAGGCACTTTGGTTGGTGACATGGCTCCCCTCGGTGGCCAGTCAGGGAGTTATTGATTCTGGTGGTACAGACATCTGCATATTCTTTCTCCACATATTCATAGTATGTTCGGGTTTGCTTTTGCTTTTGCCAGTGGCTTTCGGTTTATGATACAGGTCTGTGATGTTATTGGGCCTTTTATATTTGGTAATGATCTTGGCCTTGGTCTTGATTGTGTTTGCCATATGCCCTTGTTTGCTGAGACCTTGGTTTGTTTCATTGACAAGCATTCTTTGTATGTACGTAGTGCAACTGCTGTGGATCTGGTGTGGGGGTTTTGGGCATTTCACAGTTCTGCTCCATGAGCTGGCCACCTCATTATTGGGACTGTGTTATTTGCACTAGCAATATGGGCGAATAGTTATTTCAATGCCTGTGGGGGCCCCTAGGTCATGGGTTTCAGCCCACAGTGGATTGTTTGGTGGCCCTTTGGGGGGCATTTTGTAATTTTGCTTTACATTGGTGCTGACAGCAGCACCACCCTCACAGTGCAGACTCCTCGCAGTGCCTCATCGGGAACCCTATAACATGCCCTATGGGGCGCTCTGTAACACGCCCTCTAGGGTGCCCTGGCAGACAGTGCACATTTACCTTTACCCTCTGGTGTGCCTTGTAGGGTGCCCTATGCGGCACCTTCGGGTTATAGCCCTGTGAGTGTGTGTTTGCCAGCAGAACCTGTTAGACGTACAAAACAAACTGCTTCTGACATCACTGAACTGGTGTAAGGGTAATGTCGCAGACTCATCCACAGATACCCCCGCCTGGCAGGGACACATTCACTTGATACAGGGCCCAGAGTTGGGCCGAACAATGCATGGCGTGGTGGCGTTTGCTGCTGGAGTACGATGGCAAGACAATTGGGTTCTTACCTGCCTTGTTTCCAGCACGGTTTGACGTTTTATTTCCTTTATTACATGATTTGTGGATATATTTGACTTTGTACATTTCTCAAACCCGGTTCTGGCTGCGAATTCACACTATTTCCTTCTTTTGAGGGCTGCGGCTCTCTTGATTAAAAGGACCCTCCCAATGAGGGGAGGTGGGGATTTTCTCCCACCTCTCAGGTTGGTTGTGGCCGACAAAAATGGAGAATATCTATGGTTTTAACAGAGTGGTGACTGGTTATACATATCCATGACTATGGTTTGTGGAGGGTAATGACGCAGGCAGCTTTAGTCCTTAGACCCACAGGGGGAATTAAACTCACAAACCTTGCACCATCTGACAGTGTCTTAACCATTGTGCTATGGATCACACTGCCTTAGGTGACACCTTTTCTAACTTCTTATGGGGCACCCTGTTGGGCTACTGTCTGTTGCTACTATGTGACAGTGATGCACACAGTCATTTCGCCCTACCGTGCCAGGGGGCTGTGTGGGTACATACCCCTTCTTGTGTTCATCTCTGGACTGCTGATCTGCATGTGCATTGCACCATGGGTTTGCTTGCATTGAGACAGATCCTAGCCAACACAGCAGGCGGTTTGGGTGCTGTCCTGATGCCCTTCAGTGGCCAGCCAGGGGGTTGTTAGCAGCTATGGGGCTGCAGCCCACTGGTTCCTTCACTGCCTGTGGGGCTAGTGGTCATGGGTTCAAACCCACAGTAGGCTTGTTTTATAGAGCTGTCTGCAGCATTGTATATTTTTAATGCACATTAGTGCTACCAGCGACAGCCCCTCAGCGTAATATAACCTTACAGTGCCTCATAAGGCACCCCATGCGGCACCCTATCTGGCGCCCTTTAGGTTGCCTTATGGGGTGTTCTATAGAGGACATTTTGGTGTGCCTCAGCAGACAGTGCACTTTATAATGTAGCCTGTGTAGTGCATTATGGGGTGCCTTCTGTGGCACCTTCGGTTACGCCACTGTGAGGGTGTGTTTGCTGGCAACACTACTGACCGTAAAGAAAAACATGCCTCCTCATTCCCTACATAATGTACAGGGTGATGCCTGGGCCAGCCTTCTGCATTAGGCACACTGGGGACTTGAACCCATGCTGCCTGTAACAGCAGTCGGTGAAGTAACCATTGTGCTATAGCTCTGTTTCAGTGATTTGTGTCTGTACGCCTTCTTAAGATTAACGCGCGGTAATGCACCACGGCGCCCTGTAACGCTCGTTAGTTTTTGGAACGCGCGTTAGCGGTAACAATGTACCGCCCATGTCCTTATTTGGGGTTTCTGTCTCTACCGCTGCTCCTAACGCAAATTGCACTAACGCACTTTAGTAAACATACCCCTTTGTGTCATTCTTTTTCAAAGAAGGTGATCTTGCTGCATGCAACAACGTAAAAGGTTTAATGGCAGCTCTCAATATCAATTACAATGCAGATGATTGGAGGCTCTTCATTGATTCATCCAAAGAAGGTATTAAAGCAGTATTGCTGCATAATGGCAACTTGCTGCCATCAATTCCTATTGATGCAGCTTTTATGAAAGACAATATGAAACAACTTTTGAAATGTATAAACTATGATCAACATCTATGGTCAATCTGTGGTGACTTCAAAGCGGTTACCCTCTTGCTTGGTCTTCAGGGTGGATATACCAAGTACTGCTGCTTCCTGTGTGAATGGGATAGTCGTGCTAGAGATTGTCATTTCGTCAAAAGGGACTGGCCACTCCGTCAGTCACTGGATCCTGGAAGCAAAAATATTCTGTTTCCAGCACTTGTAGACAACAGCAAGATTTTGATGCCTTCCTTGCACATCAAGTTGGGACTAATGAAAATCTTTGTCAAGGCGATGGATAAAACTATACCTGCTTTCAGGTATCTTAGTGGTAAATTTCCTAGACTGAGTGATGCCAAAATTAAGGAAAGAGTTTTTGTTGGCCCTCAGATTCGTGCACTTCTTCAAGATGATGAATTTCTTTGTTTATTGCATGGAAAGGAAAAGGCTGCATGGCTAGCATTTGAATCAGTGACACAAAATTTTCTTGGAAACAACCAAGCAAATAATTACCAAGAGATTGTTTAAGATCTTCTCAAGGTATACAAAAACCTTGGTTGCAACATGTCCTTAAAGATCATTTTCTTCACTCTCATCTATATTTTTCCCACAAAATTGCAGAACTGTAAGTGATGAACATGGAGAATGATTTCACCAAGACATTGCAGCCATGGAAAAGAGGTATCAGGGTAAATGGAGTCCATCAATGCTTGCAGACTACTGTTGGACAGTGACAAGGGATATTCCATTGCTTCAGTACAAGAAACTGTTAGTGTGGGTTATTCCTTTCCCAGCACTATATACCACTTACCCTCGGGACGTCCATTAATCGTCTGGGCTGAGGAATCACCTTAACTTCTCTGTCTGGAATTCCAGGGGAACAAACACACACACTCGCACATAAGTAGTATGTAAGTTTATTCCAAAGGTTAGAGGGGCTGTCTGTCTTTTATACATTAACAGAAACATATACATACATCATCAACTCATCCCCTGAGGCCCACCACATCTTATCATAACTTCACAGATGTTAGTCGTCTCCGTGTAGAACAATCAATTTGTCTTAGCACAGCACATTCCTTTCCATATATACAGGATTCCTATATTCCCTTGCAGGCCTCTTAGACCTGCTACACACTTTAAGCTTATTTCCCCTATCAGTCCCCCCTTTGGGCCTGCATAGGCCCACTATAAGAACAGCCAAACAGTCTTCTGAAGGACAGTTAAGCAGACATTATTAACTGGAGGTCGGTGGTGGCGTGCTCAGGTGCATCAGCCACCGTGGAAACAGGTGTATAACAGTACATAAAAGTGGTGGAGTTCTGCAGGGCCTAATTCAGCGGTGATAGCGGGGGTCTGGAAAACTGGGATCCAGGAAGTCCAGCTAAGGGCATCGAAGCAAACTTTGGTCAAAGGATAAGTAGCATTAATATATTGATATGAAGCTTGAATAGCCTCATCTTCAGGATTACCAGGTGACCAAGGATTTGCATTCCTTTTCTTTCTGTTACCATGGGTCACATTCAAAGGTATTAGAGCCGAATAAGGAGTTATTTAAACTAACGCACAGGGTAGCAAAGACGCGTTAATTTGTTGATAAATCATCTCCCCACACAACCAATAATGACCCATAACATTGAAAAGGTCTGTGCCAGTGGTCCATATGCGACTCATATTATGCCCATCAAACCACTTCACAAAAGAACTTCCCACAGTGGATGAGATGAGATTCTTTCTTAAACTGGACATTGGTAGATAGCATGAAGTGTATGGGGATTCATTTTGTGACCCCTGCGTCACTACAGCTGAACCATCATGGTAAATGGGACCAACTCCCACATACCAGCAGAAGTCAGATCCGTTAAACACTACTGGGCTCTTTCTAATGTTTCTCCAATCATTTTTCATATTGGAGGGGTCCATATTACTGGATTGATTATACCAATTTATCATGACTGAGTTATTAATAAAATGAAAAGACCCATTAAACACATTATACGACAGGTTACACCTGTGTGAAAAAGCAATGGATGCATTTGTTATCAAACATAGATCAAATATCATATTTGGGTCAGCATATACACGCAAAGGATCATGTATCATATTCATCATATACCACGTCTGGGAGCAATTGAAAGATTCATAACAACTGGCAGAAAAATTATTATTATCCACACAAGCAAGTTGTCCTGCGTACTCATTTAAGGGAACCTTTGAAACGTGTACCGGAGCATATGCTACACCCTTTGGTAAAGGAGTACAGATAATACAGTCAGTTAAGGTCATCAGACTAACAATCTCCAAAACAGCGGATTTCCACAAATTCGGAGAGAGGAGTTCTCGCTTAGTCCGGCAAGAACTATTGCGAGATACCTGAATCCAAGTTGCATTGTTCTCTGTCCGATGTGCTTGCGTCCAAGGTCCTTCATTTGTAAAATAGTATATAGTCAGCACAATGACAACCGAGATCAATAACACAGGTACACTACCAAAAACCTGCCTCCAGTTTTGCAACTGATTCCTATAGATTTTGGGGTGCTGAATCCAGGAAAAATAGCCAAAATGTTCAATCATGTCACGTTTTCTTGCAAAATTAGATTTCTTACCCATATAAGGAATGTTCACATAATTTCTTTTTAGCCGACTGCAGTTTATTTTCTTGGCCCAAAATAGAGGTTGTAATGGTTAACTAACTAGAAACACTCCCTCATGATATTTTAGAGTGTTTTGTATTCATTTTATACATTAACAGGACAATTGGGAGGCGGGGGGCTAAATCCAGTACTCGCGCTGGTGCATGTTTTTTCCTGTTCGCCTCGCCTCGTTCGCTCGCTCAAACACGGTGGTTGCGACATGAACGTTCCTGTCAAATTTCAGTTTCTTGCAAGTTCATTATTACCTTTTGTTTGCTCAGTCGTAATCCAGCTTTATTCCGAAGTGGTTCACTACAGTTGTAGTTTGCAGTGCTGTGTATTTGTGATGGCTCACAGAGCCAGAGGTTGCGTCAACTCTCCGGACAGTTTTTGTTTTATTTGTGGGGAATATACCGTGAAAAAGCGGCAGAGGAACATTTCTGCATTTATTAAAAAAGTATATTTCGCCTATTTCGGTTTGAAGTTAGGCGATCAAGACAAACCGTGGGCTCCTCACAAAGTGTGCAAGACATGTGAGGAAGATCTACGCTTATGGATGAAAGGTAAAAAAGAAGCATTTCGTTTCGGAATACCTATGATGTGGCGTAAACAAAGAGACCACAGCAGTGACTGCTATTTTTGCTCTTGCATTGTGAAGGGATACAACTTAAAAAATAAGAACGTAATAAGTTACCCCAACCTTCCCTCAGCAATTAGGCCTATGCCTCATAGCAACGAAGTACCTGTGCCTGAACCACCAAAATCTTTGGATCATATTTCTGTGGACGGTTCTGATCATGATGAGACTCATCAGATGGCTTTTCCCGATGAGTCCAGTACTTCTGAGTTTGAAACTGAACCAGATCCGAAACCTGAACTTTTCTCTCAAGCTGAATTGAATGATTTAGTCCGGGATTTAGGACTCCCAAAAGATGCTGCCCAACTGCTAGGTTCTCGGCTTAAACAGAAAAATCTATTGTCACCAGGAACAACTTTTTATTGGTACCGCAACCGCGAGACACAATTTTTGAAGTATTTCAGCAAAGAGGAAGATTAGGTATTTTGCAACAATATATACGGAATGATGGAAAAGTTTAAACTCAAGTATGATCCTGCTGAATGGCGGCTGTTCATTGATTCGTCAAAAGACAGCATAAAAGGTGTTCTTCTTCATAATGGCAACACATTCGCTTCAGTTCCTATTGCTCACTCTGTTATTCTCCAAGAAAAATACGAGAATTTGGCCCTGATTCTTCAGAAGATTCGTTATGATGAGCATAAGTGGATGATTTGTGGAGACTTTAAAATTCTATCCATGCTATTAGGGCAGCAATCCGGTTTCACCAAATATCCCTGCTTTCTTTGCTTGTGGGATAGCCAGGCCCGCGACCTACACTGGGGGAAAAAAGACTGGCCAATTCGGGAGTATTTGAGACCCGGTGAGAAAAATGTTCTTCATGAGAGCTTGGTACCTCGTGATAAAATTCTATTACCACCTCTCCACATTAAGTTGGGTCTCATTAAGCAATTCATCAAGTCCCTTCCAAAAGATGGTGAGTGCTTTCGGTACCTTTGCTCAAAGTTCCCCCGACTTTCTGAAGCAAAGCTAAAGGAAGGAGTGTTTGTTGGCCCTGATATAAGGAAACTCATTTCAGATGGAGCATTCGCTGAAACGATGTCTGAGAAGGAAAAAGAAGCCTGGGATTCCTTCAAGGATGTTGTTCTCAAATTCTTGGGGAACAGGCGGGATGAGAACTATAAGGATATTGTTGCCAGGATGCTCAATGCCTTCAAAGAACAAGGCTGTAACATGAGCCTGAAAGTCCATTTCTTGCACTCCCATGTGAGCTACTTTCCCGAAAACTTGGGGGCGTACAGTGAAGAACAAGGTGAAAGGTTTCACCAGGACATCAAGGACGCAGAGAGAAGGTACCAAGGAAGATGGAACACCACTATGATGGCTGATTTCTGCTGGTTGCTGCTGCGGGAAACCCCAGATGAAAAATACGCCAAGCAGCGCACCAAGAGAAGCATTCGGGGGAAGAAGAAGAAACGGGCCCACCAGGAGATTGATTGACCCAAGAATGACTTTAAAATCTAAACTGTGTTGACCAATATCGTGTTTTTACTAAACTTTGAAATAAAAATTTGCTAGTTATTACCACAGTGTCGGATCTCATTTATTAGAATTTTATTTTCACACCATCGGGTGTTTGTCTTCATGTATTGCAATGGTGTGGTTTGCGTTTTCTATTCTTACATACATACCTGTACAACATTTTTTGCACATTTCTTTGCTTTGCTTTGTGTCTAACCTCGCTCTTATATGCTCAATGTTTGTGCACATGTATGTGGCTGTTTTAAGTGCAGACAATTTTGCTACCATCACAGTGTGTTTTGTTGACATTACTCTATTCTTATGTGCTGCCTTGTTACAATTTTCTTTATTCTTATTTGAATAACTACTAAACAATTAGTATAAAGAATTCATCCAAGAAACTTTTATCTCGATCGCACTCAATCTGAAACGTTCACCTCAAACTGCTAACCCAATGTAGCAAAAAATCTGTACGTGATGGAGCAAATTGGTTACCAGATTTGGATTCAGCGCACCAAAAAACGTAAAAATCAATCGAAACATTAGAGGCAGTTTAAAAAAAAATTTTTTTAGTGTACCTGTGTAATAAACAAGAAAGGGCCAGCCAGGCAGACTTCATGGCCGGGGCGAGTCAGGCGTCTTCCAGGAATCCTCCAGTGTACTCTTGATGCGTGAGGCGTGTACCCAGGTCGGATGCTTATCAGTCAGCACGGCTGTGCGAGTAAATCGAGGTTACTTACCTGTAACGGGAGTTCTCCGAGGACAGCAGGATAAGTCAGCCACACCTGGTGACGTCAACCGATGGCGCCGTGGACGGAAGTACTCTCTCTCTAGCCCAGAAGGGGTTTTCCCTTCTGGGCGGGACCACCCTCCCCCTGGCCCTACCCCAGGGACCGCCCCTAGCTGGCCACTATGTCCCAAGCTGAGCCAGCAGGTGCTAGGGGTGTAGGTAGGCCAGGAGATGGGCCCCTGAAGGGGAGGAAGGGTGGGATTGTGTGGCTGACTTATCCTGCTGTCCTCAGAGAACTCCCGTTACAGGTAAGTAACCTCGATTTCTCCAAGGACAAGCAGGATGAAGTCAGCCACACCTGGTGCCTCCCTAGCTGTGAAGGCTGCGGTGCAAGGGGCCCTCTCCGAACATAGGAGGACATGTGATGCAACACAGGATTTTATTTGTCACAGACAATGACATTACAATGGCATGTGCAAAACAACAACAGTACAGTGAACCAAACAACATGCGCAAGACATGTATACACGTCATGTGCAAAAGTGCAAGAAACCAACATGTGCAAAGATATGTGCAAACAACAGCATGAGCAAAGAGAACAACGGCCTAGGCCACTGTAATGGTAAACAGAGTCAGAAGGCGCCCCCGCCCTAGGCGAGTAGCAAGCCGGGACTAAGGCACTGGTTCATGAACCGCCGCAAGAACTGCTTGGCCGAGGGCCTGGTTATCCTGCAGGTCGAGGCAATAGTGTCTTTGGAATGTCTGCAGCGAGGACCAAGTAGCAGCCTTGCAGATGTCGGCTATCGGGACAGAACGTAGGTTGGCCATGGTGGTGGCTAGCGCCCTCAGCTGGTGGGCGTTGACTGTTGGTGCGTCCGCTATGCCAGCCTGGTGCAGACATAAGGCGACGCAAGAGGAGATCCAGAGGGACAGGGTGCGCTTGGTGACAGGGCGCCCAGGTTTGTTTGGGTCATAGGAGACGAAGAGTTGTGTGCTGCGCCTGTGGGCTGCGGTCCTGAGGAGGTAAAGACGTATCACCCTGACACAGTCCAATGTGTGGAGCCATTCCTCTTCTGGTGAGGAGTGGGGCTCCGGGCAGAAGGTAGGTAGTGTAATCATCTGAATATGTAATCTTCTGGTCTAGTCTCCGCTTGGTCCTGGGTTCATTTCACTTCACAGACGCAGGAGGGCTTGTAATGAGACAACCAAACAGGTGTGGCTTGGAGAAAGATTTTTATGTATTTAACAGAGGTATATAGTGATTGTTACAGAGCTGTTTCAATGTGCATCAATGAATCTGTGTGTGCATGTGTGAAGTGTGAAGGGTGAGAGAGAGAGAGATAGGCCCGAACATGTGGCTCAGGGCCTCATGGTAGGCCAGAACATGTGGATCAGAGCCTCATGGTAGTGTCCAAACCTGTCTGATGAAGGAGGGAGAGAGAGAGAGAGAGAGAGCGGGAGAGGGGTGAAGGGAATTGATTATCCAAGCCTCCTGTCCTTCATGTCCACTGGATGGTGGGAGAGAGAGAGAAGCAGGAAGTGTGTCTGTCCTTTATAGTGGACTGAATCCTTTCCAGCACTTCCCCTTGAGGTCTGCTAGCCACTCCCTTTAAGGTCTGCTATTCTTGATTTAGCAAGGAGGGGCTGCAGACAGGTCCTAGAGACTGACATCACCAGGGGGTCAGAGTTTAATTTTGTAGACTGAATTCACCAGAGTCCACAGCTGCATGAAATGTATGCTGACATCTCCCACACCTTTTTTATTTATTATTTGTGCCTGGAAATGGTGGAAGCAAACCTGTGGTACCTGTCCCAGCTGCCATTACCTGATAGTAGGCAGCTTGTCTAATACCTCCTGTATTACATACCTTGCTATGTCTAGCAGGTCCCCTGTCCTGCACAGTACTGTCTCTAGTACTGTCTCTAGTGTTCTAGAGATAAACAAGTCTCCTTATGAGTCCAAACCTCGTGTCTTAGGTAGAGAAGCCACTACTGGGGGGGGGGGGGGGTGGGGGGGGACCCAATATGCCACCTACGTGCCCATCTTAGAGAGAGTGAACAGTGCATAAGGTCTGCAGGAATTTTTAAGGAGGCTAAAACCAAGAGGTACCAGGATGCTATGAGTGAGGATAGGAAGCAATACTAGACTGCAGCTGACTCTGGTATTCAGTGTAATAGGAAATGCCGAATTAGCCAAATTAGCAGGTCAAATTAGCCTGGATGTAGGGGTGTATGCTGGAGAAGTTCAGTGTAACTACCTTAAAATGTTGTTGTTCTGTATGACATGCGCTGCAAGGAAATGTACATTTTTTTCATCTTACAGCACAAGAAAATTACGATAATGCATACAATATTTGTACAGCAGTTAAAATAATAATAGGGTGAATAAAAACATTAAAGACATGATCAGCAGTAGGTGAGTAACCGAATAACAATTCCCACACAGACACATGAGCATCTTGTAGCAAGTGTCCAACAATTTTTTGAATGTGTCCATTCTCATAAGTGATGGTGTGATTCACTTCAGTGGATGTTGTTTTCAGGTGATCAATATAGGCATGGAGTTCTGTAGTTGAGCAGTTTATGTAGTGTCTCTTCTCCCATGCCAAGTGGTAATGGATGCACAGCATATGAGATAAAGTCTGGAATGTCCATAGAGTCATTCGTAACCAGCGGTGTGGAATAAGTTGTCCCATTAATGGTGATGGAGACCAGTGGTGTATGACTGCACCAGGTATTGTTTGGTAAATACTTTGAACTGTACAACAAAGTGTTCTTGGGAAGGCGAATGTCATGCATTCTGGGAGCAATCGAAAAAGAAACATTCTGGGGAAAGAACAGATGAAAACAAAAGTGTCCAGCTCCAAGGTAATACAAACTGTGTGAGGTAGTCAGGGAATATGAGAGCTTAACAGTCAGGGAGCAAGAGGAAGAATTGTTCCAGCAGGAGGTGTCAGCCTCTTTAAACTGGTGAGGTTGACACTTGAACTGAAATGTAGTCTGCTCGCACAAACTGGGGTCCATCAGCTTGAATGAAGTCCAGGTGTCATCCAGTGGCTGCACCCATGTGAGATGGTCCTCAGGATACATAAGCATATTATCAAACTGCACCCCAATATTAACAACAGGATGAATAACTGTGTGTTGTCCTGACCATGGTATCAAAGTACAGATAGAGCAGCCTTGTGGTGAACAAATGGGAACACTAACTGTCCACCAATCAAGGTGAGCTATAGCAAATTCCGGTATTTTGGTACTAGCCATATGAGTGAGAGATGGTGGCCAGTGCCCTAACTTAGCAGTGATCAGAATTTCCTTTAGTATAGTAATAAGCTTGATCTGTACTTGATCACAGGCAAGAGCCCAGGAAATATTCTTTCCCAATCTATATTCTGCATGTGCTAAGGTAACAATTTTCTGTTCTATAATGGGAGATATAAGAGCAAAGGTATCTACAACTACATTGGACAGTTTCGAGGAAGCTTCATTAATAATATGTTGTGAGGTAAAACCATCAGCAGCATGCTGAGCAGTGGATCCCATTTTATTACGGAGCACCTCTATATCAATTACATTAAGGGCACCCAGTGCAGTCCCTGTGCCACCTAAAATTGTGTCAAAATTGCTTGGCTCGGGTTGTTACTGACTGCATATCAAACCACGTATTGAGCATTTGTATGTGGTTGGCAACAAACTGAGAGCAATTTGGATATTTGCGAGTAACTAGAAACAATTTGGGAAATAGATGCCAAGTAAGAAAATGGTATTCCACATCATATAAAACATCGTGTGGTGCATCATATTTAATCTGAAAGGGATGTCCTTCCTGAAATGGGTGGATATCAGAAAGGTAGAGTACAGGAGGAGCAGAAGTGGTGGGAGGGGTGGGATGAGGGGTAGTAGGTAAACAAGATACATCCAAAAGGAATGAAGTCTCAGTGATGTGCTGTTGATCACTCACAACCCATGTATAAGTTATTTTCCCGGTACCTCTGTCCTGACAGGAAATATTGTACAAAATCAAAGCAGGAGGACCTAGAAAGTAACGTTCTGGGCGTGCCCTCAATTCTTGTGTCCTTTCTAGAGAAGTGGAAACTGGTGACTCCCACTATACTTGAGTGATGTTTAATGAATAGAACACTGGCTTGTCCTGTACCGAACAGAAACTCAGGATGACCAGATCCTTTCCTTCCGGGAAAGGTGGGGGTATTTCTTGATAGCGATATACCCCACCTGTGGAGTTAACCCAGCCAATCGTGCATATTCGGATGATAGTTCCTGTAATGAGACTTGGGTAGAAGAGAGCAGATACAAGAACAACAGGGAACCGAGACATAATAAAAGCAAACTTGTTTCACTCTACTAGGGAGTAATCTAATACTCCCCACTTATACTATGTAACAACAAAACAGAAAAAAATTTACAACTTATTTACATAACTATTAAACACATGTTAACTATACAGCAGGAGTAAATAGTTACCATCCTCAAGCGATTTCTGTTCATAAAGCAGCTGTCCGTGCTGTCTTCATAAAGCAGCTGTCCGAGCTGTCTTCAGGTGGTAGCTGAAAACAAAGACTGATAAAACACATATTACCCATATGGTTTTAACTGGGTGATGTGTTTCCAGTACTGTTGGTTGTCGTGCATTAGGATAGGTTTGGGCCTAAGGTATCAGTAACTAAGTATGGTCCCTCCCACTGTGCAGTTCTAAAGGGGAGGTTTGGTCTAGGTCTCATCTCTGCAAGACACTAGTGACAGGGCTTCCTTCATGTATTCATGAAATATTGCTGGTGAATCCTTATATCCCTGTGGAAGCACAGTCCATGCACACTGTTTCGGCCAGGCTGGTGAATTGCATGTGGAAGAAATAGGTCTAATCAGACCCCTCTCCTCCAGTATCTTCACAATTTTAGTCACTGGTTCTATAGCCTGATGAGGTACTGGGTATTGCTTCTGTGGTAGAGGATCCTCACCTTCCAACAGTATTTCTGTGTGCATTTTCCCACAATCTAACTTGTCTTGAGGCCAGACTGGAATATCAGCCACCTCTGAAGGAATTACACACAGATCATACTGTTGAGCTGCCTTAGTGCACTGAGTTGCTAACTGCATGGGAATGACTTCATGCACTAGAGTTTTAGAAGCACTTGAAGTTCCTGAATACTGCCATAATTTAAGATTAGCCATATCCCCACCAAAGTTAACTGGTTGGGAACATCAATTCCAATTATTTCTATTGGTGTGTTCACTATAGTGGAGGCAGTGGTTTCTAACATTTCCTTGTTTTGTTCACTGTGCACAGGGATACCCCATTTAACTGGGATAGCCACACATTTGGAAGCTGTGTCATTAATTCCTTGAATTTCATAAATTTCCATATTTTTCTGATCTGCAGTGGGAGAAGCTCTGTTTGTAAAACTAATTCCAGCCCCTGTGTCAATCGAAGCTAATTTATCCTGACCCCCTACTCTACTGATAACATTGGGGCGTGCACAAGAGTCCAGTATCAAGGGTGTTACAAGCCTTAAATTGTGTCCTGGGCCTGTATCCATTTCATCATCCAGAGGCTCTGGAATTGAGTCCTCTGCTGAGATAAAGGAGGCAGGCTGGGCTATGAAGGCTTGAGACATTTTGACATCTGAACTCAAGAGGTCAGGACATCCCTATGCACTAGCCTTGTGTTTGTGCTGAGCTGCTTGTAAATCCTGTTTTAATTTATCTATTTCTATCTGCAGTATATGTTTGTCTTGTTCCCATTTAGTTTTCTGCTTTTCTAGCCCATCTCTCTGTGCTTTGAGCTCCTGAAAAGGAATGTAACCTGAGGAGTTTTTGCCATGTGCTCTCCAAGGTGTGTGTCCTCTGTCTGTGTTTCTTGTGTACTGAGAGGATCCCTCGGCTTGCCACTTAGGTGTGTGTCCTCTGTCTGTGTTTCTTATGTACTGAGAGGATTCTTCGGCTTGCCACTTCCGTGCTTCTGATACTGTAATGACCTGCGAGGGCTGGGTCTTCCAAACAGACCCAATTCTGAGCATTAAAGTATCAAAAGGGGTTGCTTCAGGGTCTTCAGAAAATAACAGAAGATGTTTTGTAATCTCAGGGGATAGCAATTGTAATAAAAATTCCTTATGCATGCTCTCCCCATAATCCTCTGCCTTGGGCCAGGACTCCTGCTCATTAAGAACTGCTTTTAAAATTCAGGCTCTATATACAAACTGTTCCAGTGTATCATTTGGTAGAGGTGAAATAATTTTAAATACTTGCATTGGGGAACAGTGAAATAGTTTCTCAGTACCCCTTTTAACCAACTGGTATGGGTGAGTGAGAGAGCCAACTTTATAATAGTGTGGCCCCAGAGCCAAATGCATAAGTCTATCAAAGTCTGATTGTTTTCTTCTGTATTTCCCTAGGCCCCAGTGAATCAGAATATCAATCGCCCATTTAACCCACTAATTTACATTAAGAGGCATAGTGCCAATTTTCTCAACTATTTTTTTCTATATCTCTATCTTTTAAATTTTCATGCAACATTACTTTAACTGGTGCTTTGAGTTCAGTACTGGGTGCCATGTCTAAGTCATCTGAATTATTCTCCTGACAGAGATTGCTGGGTTCTGGCTGAGATAAACTATCTGAATTTTCCTGCTGTGATTCATCTGTGTTCTTGCCATTCCTCAGTCCAACTATGCATACTTCTGTATTCTTTTGTTGCTGATAAGGTGTGTCATAAGCATAGGGGGCTGAGGGAGGGGTGGGTGTTGGCTTTCTTGCAGAGGCCAATTGATCTTTAACGTGCCTCAATTCAAGTTTAAGTGCTTCTAATTGTTCACTAACAGTTATAAAAGAATTTGTGGCTTGTATCACTTGAGTTCTTTGTATAGAGATGCAAATTTGTGCCTCCTCAAGGTCTTTGGTCAATTGTGTGCACTGAGAAGTCAGTTCAGAGTTGTCTTTTTTTCAATCTAAATAGTCCCCTGCACATGCCTTGGATGAAAAGGCATTTTCTTTTATTTGTTTTCTTTTTGAATTCTTGATCATGGTTTAACATTTGTTTTTGAATATTATACCATGATGAGTCAGGGAATTCCCCTTCAAATGGACCTCCTTTTCTCTTAAAGTATGAAATTATAATTTCTTTAAGTTCTTTAAAATCAAATGCTTCCATATTTGATACTGCAGAAAGGCTGTAGTTGGACTATCTCAAATGTGTAACCTTAGAAGGAGGAATGCTAACTTAAAAAGTGCTTCTCACCTATTTAACAGGGTGGAAGTTTTAGGGTGAAGTTATAGTAAGAAGGGTGTTAGTAGATTAACAGAATTGTATCAATTGCAGCCAGCTTTAAGCCTGCTCTCACTAAGATAGTTACTGACAGGAGACAGAGAAATAAGTTAAAAGGGACAGGAGATTAACAGAATTGTCAGATATTCCTGCTCACACCAAGATATATACTGACAGGAGAGAGAAATAAAAGTCAAACAGACAGGAGGTAAATTAGTGTTACCAGGAAAGATGTATATTGTACTCTATGAGGGAATATTTAACTGTGTAACTCTGTATTTTCTTAGCAGCTCAAATACTATAGAAAAATCTTTAGCAAGCCTATACATCAAAATTGCAAGCCACTCTGTGTGATGTCCTTAAAATTCTAGATTCTTACAGAGCCTTTTGACAATAAAAATCTCACCTTGTCTAACCCACAAAACAAAATTGTAAATGGTCACATGGACTTTTGATTCTGTCTCACTCTGTCTGAAATCTACTTAATGTATTATACAAAATTATTACTTACCCAACTGGAGATCTGCTGTGAAATCCGAGAAGGCGAGCCCCCATATGTAATCATCTGAATATGTAATCTTCTGATCTAGTCTCCGCTTGGTCCTGGGTTCATTTCACTTCACAGACGCAGGAGGGCTTGTAATGAGACAACCAAATAGGTGTGGCTTGGAGAAAGATTTTTATGTATTTAACAGAGGTATATAGTGATTGTTACAGAGCTGTTTCAATGTGCATCAATGAATCTGTGTGTGCATGTATGAAGTGTGAAGTGTAAGATAGAGAGATAGGCCCGAACATGTGGCTCAGGGCCTCATGGTAGGCCAGAACATGTGGATCAGAGCCTCATGGTAGTGTCCAAACCTGTCTGATGAAGGAGGGAGAGAGAGAGAGAGAGAGAGAGAGAAAGAGAGCGGGGGAGGGGTGAAGGGAATTGATTATCCAAGCCTCCTGTCCTTCATGTCCACTGGATGGTGGGAGAGAGAGAGAAGCAGGAAGTGTGTCTGTCCTTTATAGTGGACTGAATCCTTTCCAGCACTTCCCCTTGAGGTCTGCTAGCCACTCCCTTTAAGGTCTGCTATTCTTGATTTAGCAAGGAGGGGCTGCAGACAGGTCCTAGAGACTGACATCACCAGGGGGTCAGAGTTTAATTTTGTATACTGAATTCACCAGAGTCCACAGCTGCATGAAATGTATGCTGACAGGTAGCTCAATGGTCTGGTTGATATGGAAGGCTGAAGCTACCTTCGGTACGAACTTTGGGTGAGTCCAGAGGGAGGCGCGTTCATTGGAAGTTTGTGTATATGGTAGATGTGTCACCAGGGCTTGGAGCTCGCTGACGCATCTGGCCGAGGTGATGGCAATAAGAAACAAAGTTTTCCAGGAGATGAACTTTACGCCTGCCGACTGCATGGGCTCAGGGGGCAACGTGAGCTGGTTGAGGACAGCGTTGAGGTCCCAGTGTGGCACTGGATCTCTGACTGGGGGGTGCAGGTTTGCCAAGCCCTTCATAAAACGGGTTTCCAAGGGCAGTTGTGCGACTGAGCTGTTCTCAGGGCGGTCATGTAGAGCCGCGATAGCTGCTAAGTGAACTCGAATGGATTGAGGCTGCAGACCTTGTTTCGCCAGTGAGGTCAAGTATTGAAGAACTCTGGGTGCTGGGGACGAGAAGGGGTCCAATCCCTGTGAGGAGCACCAGGAGGTGAAGTGACGCCATTTGTGGCCATAAGATTTCCTTGTTGCGGGGCGACGTGTGGCGAGGACTACTTCCTCCACCTCCTGAGGCAGGCAGAAGGGGGATAAGACTACCCGCTCAGCCGCCAGGCTGTCAAAGCAAGGGCCTGCAGGTTGGGGTGAAGGGTGTGTCCGTCTTCTTGGGAGAGGAGGTTGGCACCAGAGGGAGACGCCGGGGTAGGTATAGTGCTAGTCACTTCAGGAGCGAAACCATCCTTGGCGTGGCCAGAGAGGAGCCACCAGAATCGCCTGTGCTCTGTCGGAGATGATGCGCTGTATTACCATGGAGATTAGGGGAATGGGGAAGAAGGCATACACTAGTGACAACTCCCCCCATGACAGATCGAATGCATCCGCTGTATGGCTGAGAGCGGATGGGCGCTTGGAGCAGAAGGTCTTGCACTTTGCATTCTGTTCCGTCGCAAAGAGATCGACCTCCGGGTGGCCCCAGTCCTTGAAGAGGGAGCGGGCAATACTTGGTTTGAGGGACCACTTGTGCGAGCTGAGCTGGCGGCTGAGCCTGTCCGCTAGCTCGTTCTCCACACCTGGCAGGTAAGAGGCCTGGAGAAAGCAGCGTTTGGAGATTGCAAACACCCAGATGAGAAGTGCTTCCCTGCAGAGGGTGCGGGATCCCGTCCCCCCCTGTTTGTTCATGTAGAACATGGCCACTTGGTTGTCCGTCCGGATTAGGATGATCTTCCCGCTGAGCAGGTTCTGGAAGACTTCCAGGGCATATCGAATGGCCCTGAGCTCCAAAAGATTGATGTGTTGTTGTTTTTCCTGAGCTGACCAGGCGCCCTGCGTCCGGAGGTGTAGGCAATGCGCCCCCCAGCCTATCGGGGAGGCGTCGGTGGTGATGGTCAAGTGGTGCGCTGGTTGGGAAAAGGGTCTGCCCTGCGAGAGGTTCCCCTCGTGGGTCCACCACTGGATGGAAGCGGAGACCGTGCTGGTCAGTGGAATGGCCATGTTCAGCGGCTGGTTGTGCTGGGACCAATGCGCTCGCAGGTGCCATTGAAGATGGCGCATGTGGAGCTTTGGAACCAGTCAGAAACATGGCAAGAGGTTCTGAAGTCACCTTTATTGTTCCACAGATCAGGTGTGCACACCTGATCCGTGGAGCAATAAAGGTGACTTCAGAACCTCTTGCCACGTTTCTGACTGGTTCCTGTTGCCCACGTGGCAGATTGCTGTTTCTTGGTGGACGCATGTGGAGCTTTGCCAGAGGGACTGCCTGAGTGGTGGCTGCCATGTGACCCAGGAGGTGGAGGAGCCTCCTAGCGGTGGAGGTCTTCTTTGCCTGTACTCGGAGTGCCAGGTCCTTGATGGCTTCCTTTCGCTGCTGGCGAAGGAAGGCCTTCGATTTGGTGGTGTCTATGAGCGCCCCTATGAACTCTAGTTGCTGTGATGGGTGAAGGTGGGACTTTTGATAGTTTACTAAGGGCTAAATGGCCAATTTTCCCAATGGAGAAAGGTGAATAGTGGTGTACCCCAGGGATCTGTGCTGGGTCCGCTGCTTTTTGACATATTCATAAATGACCTGGAAAGTGGAATAATGAGTGAGGTTATCAAATTTGCAGATGACACAAAACTATTTAAAGTTGTTAAAACCCAAGAGGATTGTGAAAAATTGCAAGAGGATCTTGATAAATTGGAAGACTGGGCATCAAAATGGCAGATGAAATTTAATGTGGACAAGTGCAAGGTTATGCACCTAGGGAAGAACAACCCAAACTATGGTTACACGATGCAAGGTTCCACATTAGGAACCACCACCCAGGAAAAAGATTTAGGCGTCATTGTGGATACCATGTTAAAACCCTCGGCCCAGTGTGCAGCGGCGGCCAAGAGAGCAAATAGAATGCTAGGTATGATAAGGAAAGGAATGGAAAATAAAACAAAAGATATTATAATGCCTCTATATCATTCCATGGTGAGACCGCACCTTGAATATTGTGTGCAATTCTGGTCGCCGTATCTTAAAAAGGATATAGCGATTTTAGAAAAGGTTCAGAGAAGAGCCACCAAAATGTTAAAGGGGATGGAAGGATACTCCTATGAAGAAAGGCTAAAAAGGTTAGGGCTCTTTAACCTGGAAAAGAGACGGCTGAGATATGATAGAAGTCTATAAATTAATGAACGGAGTGGAACGGGTAAACGTAGATCGATTGTTTACGTTATCAGAATATAGAAAGACTAGGGGACATGCAATGAAGCTACAGGGTAAACTATTTAAGACTAATAAAAGAAAATATTTTTTCACTCAACGTGTAATCAAACTCTGGAATTTGTTACCGGAGGATGTAGTAAAGGCTGTTAGTGTAGCTGGGTTTAAAAAAGGTTTGGACAAGTTCCTGGAGGAAAGGTTCATAAATCATTATTAAGAAGTAACCGAAGATAGCAATGCTTGATCCAATACAAGCATTGTGGAACTTGTGTCTCTTGGGGAAACTGCTAGGTACATATGACCTAGATTGGCCACTGTTGGAAACAGAATACTGGGCTTGATGGACCTTGGTCTGACCCAGTATGGCATATCTTATGTTCTTATGTTCTAAGGGTAAAGCATCCTGCTAAGTCAGTTTGGTTTCCTTGCAGAGCTTTAACAGTTGCAGTTTTAAAGTCTGATTCATTCTCTCAACTTGTTCTGAACTCTGAGGAGTTTCCAGGTGAAACCCAGAAATGCAGACAGAGTTTGAATAATGTTTGAAGCAAATTCAGGTCCCTGGTCTGAATCAATGACCCTAGGTGGACCATATCTTGGCACAATTTCCTTTACTAATATTTTTGCATCCTGCTGAGCCTTTTTATTGGTAGTAGGAAATGCTTCAATCCATCCAGTTAACTAATCAACAATAACTAATACAGATTTAAACCTTTTGGCAGGATTCAAGTCATTGAAATCAATTTGCAATCTCTCAAAAGCCCATGGTTTTGCATCTCTCCCAACCCCCCCCCCCCCCGGATTACTTGTAATGCACAGCAAGCAATCCTTAACAATCTGCTTAGCCAGGGAGTAGACTCCAGGGGAAAACCACTGGCGGCTAACTGAATCTCCCATTTTCATAGCTGACCAATGAGTTCTTTGATGTAGCAATCTTAAAAGCTGCATTAACTGAGGAGTGTGGATAGCTACTCTGCCGTCTGGTGCAGTCCATGACCCCTCCCAGTGATGATGAGACCCCAGGACGTCCATTGGTCTACTGTCTCAGGGGGGTGAATTAGTATACAGAGGACCAGGGGACTCGCAGCACTTGGACAGACAGAGGCTTGCATGTATAATGAGCTAGATGGGGGCAGCAAGGCAGCCTTCTGAGCAGCATAATCAGCCCTTCTATTACCTATAGAGATAGGATCAGAGTCTCGGGAGTGACCTTTACAGTGCATGACAGAGTGTGGGGACCCCAGGCCCGGGCCTAAGGCCTCAGGGCGCAGGGCTGCCAATGTTAATCCTTAAATAAAGATTTTTACTATTCTTGTCCATAGCTTGGACTTCTGGGACTAGTCATTGTTGCTCCTTATTCAAAGATAGTAGAGTGAAACCGATGGGTTTAAAGGCAAACAGGAATTTATTTATATTTTCCCCAATAGCACTAAGGTTCAACACAAGCGGTAGGATTCTTCTCCCAGCAAATTATCAGGAAATCATACAGAAACATGAACTGAAACTGCTTCCTAAGTCTCTTTAACACGGGTAGCTGTTTTTCTTCAAAACATACAGCAAACAAAACATAGCTTCTTCCTTCAAGCACAAATTAAATGTTCATTGCTGCTTTAATAAACCAAACACAAGTTAAGCGTGTATTTCTTCTCATTAGCAGGAGTTTCCAGCATTAACTCGGCTGGGAAACTCACCCTGTTTCTTCAACGCTCTTCAGGTTAAAGACTTTTTTCTTTTTCAGCAAACTTTTACTCTGCCTTCTGACACAATGAGCAGTCCATAGGTAACTCCTCATTTACAGAATCCTGCTCAGGACAGTCTACTTGCATTTCTTCTTGCTCTACAGCTTGCACATTTGCCTCTGAGCTTTCCTGCACTGCTTCTAGCTTAATGCTTTTTAAAAGCTCCTGGATTTCTCTCCACAGGTGCTCTCTACGATAAGGAGTGTTTGTACCTGGAATGTATGGATTCTTTCTCTGGACCCACTGCCTTAGTTCTTCTAACATGTCCAGCCCTGGCTCTTTGCCCCAGGCTGGGTTCTGGACATTTTTAGCTGTGCCTTTGTCCACCCACCTTATGGCAGCTTGAACTCTCTGAGCTGGTCCACGAGCCGTTTGAACTGCAGCCTGACCCCTGTCAGCAATTCTTCTAGCCACACCTCGGCTGGCTTCAGGACTAACGGTATTCCTCCTGTAAGCCTGGCTTCCTTTAGGGCTGTTATTTTCCCTGCTGAGCTCCTCACCGGAATCTTCACTGTTCTCCTCCCCGGTGATCTCCTTCCAGGTAAACTCCTTCCTAGGATTCCATTTCCTAGTGTGCTCTCTCCCCGTGTGCTGCTCCTGTTGCTGTCGGTGTTGTTTGTGTTCCTCCTCCCCTTCTGTTTCCCTGGGTTTATAAGGCTGTTTCTTAACTAACGTGCACTGCCCCCTACTCAGGTGTCTCTCATTATTTCCTAAGCCTGCACTGAGGTTAGCAGAGCTTAAGTGTGGTCTGCCTTCAGTAGCTGCGTGCTCTCTTCCTTTACCTGCATTCTGACAGCTGTGCATTCCCTGCCTGTCTCTCTCCTTAAAGGTACATTTACAATTTTCCTCTATTTCCATGGGCTCAGCTAAGCTCTCCTCATCACAAGAGATAGCTTCAGGGAGCTGAATGGCTTCTAATAAGGCACTGACTAACTGAGCATTGGCAATCTTGGTTCCTGCTGAGGTGAGAAACCCACGTTCTCCCCACAACTGACCTGTGGATTGACTAATACTGAAGGTATACAGGCTATCTGGAGGAGTAGTCTAATGGTTAAGAACACTGGCCTGGGAACACAGAGACCAAGGTTTGATTCCCACCAACACTCCCCGTGACCTTGGGCAAGTCACTTAACCCTCCACTGCCTCAGAAAAATCCAAGTCATCACTGTCCCTGTTTAATGTATATTACCAAGCCCAAGTTTCAATGTAAACTGCCTTGATTGAAACGATGAAGCAGTATATACTGTAAAACCTGTTAAATAAATAATTTTACAGCCACATTTATTTATTTAATTTATTTATTTACATTTCTTATATACCGCGCTATTATAATCAGCGCGGTTTACAGTTGCAACAAACATACTACAATGTAATAGGCACATTGAGTTTACATGGAACAGGGTATTCAAAACATGGATGAACGAGGGAAACTATATACAAATTATATACATATAATAGACATAAGCAGCTAATTCACAGGCAAGTGTGAGAGTCACTAGCTCTGCTGCTTGTGCACTATAATTAGATGGGAGTACAGCAGACTCTAACACAGGATCAGAAGAGTCTGGGTCAATGATGGCATAACCTTTTAAAACTCCCAACACAAAAGAGGGTCAAGTCAGGATTTTCCAAGGGAACATCAGAAAGATCAGAATGGGGTTTCTCATTGAGCTGCACTACCTGGCAGCAATCATGATGAGGTTCCCCGTCATCAGGATTAGGCAACAGAGTAGCTGGGTTTAAAATATTAGTTCTGACAAAGGTGAGATTACTAGGAGTTAGAAGTTCAGTCTTGTACCTATTTAGTCTAGCATTTGAAAAGTGTTGAGTGTTCTTTTGATTTAGCAGCATGTGGACAGAATGGGAACTACCACAGTCAGTTCATGTCCCTGTACAAACTCATTTGCTTTTTCCACAATAGCAGCAGTGGCAGCCACTCCATTAGAGAAACTCTAGTTTATTAGGAGTGGCCTAGTGGTTGGGGCAAGGTACTTCAGGCCAGAAGTTCAAATCCCACTAGAGGACAGCAACCTTGGGCCGGAAGGACTGGGGTTTCTAGTCCCACAGGTGCTCCTTGTGGTCTTGGGCAAGCCACTTAATCCTCCATAGCCCATGTTCCCTGTAAAATAGTTATCTCCAAGTTATAATGCCCTGTTCAATGTAATTTCAGTTTGTTCAATGTAAACCACACTGATGCAGAATAGCGCAGTATATAAGAGAATGTAATAAATAAATAAATTTCCTGGGCTCTGTGGCTGGAACTTGTTCTGTGCATATAATATCTTTGTTTCTATAGATCAGACAGGTGAAATCCTCCAGGGCATTCGGTTGTTAGTAACTCCTCTCTCCTTCCCTGCTTTTATCTGCCTGAATATCTCAGGAACTGGATCTGTGAGATGACCCAGCATTAGTACAGCCCCTTTCACAGGCTTCCCAGGGCTGGGGGAGGGCACTCAGTCTCCAGCCTCCCTCCCTCTGTTTTCTGTTCACACTTCCTCGCACTGAAGCCACCAGGAAAGAGCTTCATACTAGCACCAGCACAATTCACACCACCAGCTTTGCAAGGAGGGAATCAAGGCGTGTTCCAGAGAAGGGCAGGAGAATGGCCGCAGGGTTTTCTGCTCAGCAGGTAGGAGACAGGGCCGGCCCGTCCATAGAGCAAGAATGTTTTTTGCACAGGGCCCCGCGTTTCAGGGGGCCCCGCGCAAAGAACATTTTGCTTTTTAAAAATTTAAATTAAAAAAAAAAAGCTGGCTGCTGCCGCTGCCGCCGCTGCGGCAAAATGGAGTGTCCCGCGGGGCCCCCTCTGCGCCGGCTGAGCCCTCTGCCCGGCTTTCAGATTCGCGAAGGGAGAGCGTCTCCCTCGCGTCTCTGTTAAGCCTGCAGGGGCTAATGGGAAATTTCCCATCTGCCCCTTTAGACGTGAGGGGCTGATGGGAAATTTCCCATTAGCCCCTGCAGGCTTAACAGAGACGCGAGGGAGACGATCTCCCTTCGCGAATCTGAAAGCCGGGCAGAGGGCTCAGCCGGCGCAGAGGGGGCCCCCGGACACTACATTCTACCGCTGCTGCGGCAGCGGCAGCAACCAGCTTTTTGTTTTATTTTTATTTTCCTGAGCCGATATGGGGGGGGGGGAGTTAGGACTGGTAATGGGCTGGGGGGGGGGGGTTAGGACTGATAATGGGCTAGGGGGGAAAGGACTCGAAATGGCCTGATGGGGGGTTTAAAACTGAATGGGGGCATATGGGGTTAGGACTGGTAGTGGGCTGTTGGGGGGGGTTAGGACTTGTAATGGGCTGGGGGGCTAGGACTCGAAATGGGCTGATGGGGGGGTTAAGACTGGAGGTGGGCTGATGGGGTTAGGACTGGTAGTGGGCTGTGGGCTGTTGGGGGGGTTAGTACTGGTAATGGGCTATGGGGGGGCTAGGACTCGAAATGGGCTGATGGGGGGTTAGGACTTGAGGTGGGCTGATGGGGTTAGGACTGGTAGTGGGTTGTGGGCTGTTGGGGGGGGTTAGGACTGGTAATGGGCTATGGGGGGCTAGGACAAGAAATGGGCTGATGGGGAGGGGTTAGGACTTGAGGTGGGCTGTTGGGGGTGTTAGGTCTGTTAATGGGCTATGTGGGGTTAGTACTGGTAATGGGCTATTGGGGTGCTATGACAGGAAATGGGCTATGGGGGGGGCTAGGACAGGAAATGGGCTGATGGGGAGGGGTTAGGACTTGAGGTGGGCTGATGGGGTTAGGACTGGTAATGGGCTGTGGGCTTTGGGGGTTTAGGACTGGTAATGGGCTATGGGGGGGTTAAGACTGGTAGTGGGCTGACGGGGCCTGCCTGGAAATGGGGTGATGGGGGGTTAGGATTGGTAATGGGCTATGGGGGGTTAGGACTGGTAATGGGCTATGGGAGGGCTATGGGGGGGCTAGGACAGGAAATGGGCTGATGGGGAGGGTTTGGACTTGAGGTGGGCTGATGGGGTTAGGACTGGTAATGGGCTATGGGGGGGGGGCTAGGACAGGAAATGGGCTGATGGGGAGGGGTTAGGACTTGAGGTGGGCTGATGGAGTTAGGACTGGTAATGGGCTGTGGGCTGATGGGGGGGGGGTTAGGACTGGCAATGGGGGGCTGACTGGAAATGGGCTGATGGGTTTAGGACTGGAAGTGGGCTGATGGGGGGTTAGAACTGGTAATGGGTTATAGGGGGGGCTTAAACTGAAAATGGGGTGATGGGGGGTTAGGACTGGAAGTGGGTTGATGGGGGGTTAGGACTGGAAGTGGGTTGATGGGGGGGCTAGGACTGGTAATGGGTTGGGGGGTTGCTAGGACTAGAAATGTGCTGAGTGGAAGGGGAGGCTTGAACTGCAAATAGCTGATGGGGATGGGGACTTGGAATGGAAATGGGCTGAGTGGAAGGGGGGGGCTTGAACTGCAAATAGCTAATGGGGAGGGGGCTTGGCATGGAAATGGGCTGTGAGGGAAGGGAGCTAGGATTGGAAATGGGCTGATGAAGCAGCTAGGATAGGACTGGAAATGGGCTGTTGGGGGGAGCTAAGATTGGAAATGGGCTGTGGTGGAGGCTTGGATTGAAATGGACTCATGGGGGGGCTTGGACTTTAATTGGGCTGAGTGGAGGGGAGATAGGATTTGACATGGGCTGATGGTGGGGCTAGGAAATGACTAGAAATGGGCTGATGGGGGGCTAGGATTGGAAATGAGCTGATGAAGGGACTCGAACTGGAAATGGATGGGGGAGCTAGGACTGGAAATGAATGGGGGAGCTAGGAATGGAAATGGGCTGATGGGGGGCTGGGACTGGAAATGGGCTAGGGAATGGATGCTGGGTGAGGCTGGAACTAGAAGGGAGCTGATGTTGGGGGAGGATTAGAATGGGATGGGGCTGTGAGAGTAAAATGGAGAGGGGAAAAATATTTTGTGTGGGAGGGATGAAAAATCTACAATTGGCCGGGTATTGGGAGAGTAAGTGGGGATTGAGGATGGAGGGGTAAAATTTGAGTGGATGAAATAGGAATGAGGAAAGAGCAAAAGGAGAAAGATTAGTATGTTAAAGCAGATGTAGAGAGAGAATGGAAAAAAAACTAGAAGAGAGAAGAAAGGACAAATGGACAGCAGATGATGGAGAGTTAGCAGAAAACATGAAGAAACCAGAAGAAAGTGGCTGGAGCAATTGCAACTGAAAAAAAATGCACAAAAGGTAGAAAGATATCTCTTTATTTTGAATTTATTAACTGGAATATGAAAGCTCTGGGAAATGTGCATCATTAACGTCTACGCTTTGTTTGGTACAAGAGGAAATTAATTTATAGTTTTATTTCTACAGTGTTGTACATTCCAAGTTTGGCTTTTGGGGTTCCCAGTTTAATTATTGCCGTCCTGTTTCTAAATTGTGATTCCTTGTTTGGTGATGGTCTATGTTCTGCATGTGTAACTGAGCTGAGGTATTCTGTTTATGTAATTCCTATTTGACATTGCCACTTGTTCTCTTTCCCCAGTATTCTCTGAAATGTATTGGTTTAATATTTGCAGTGCTACCTTTTGATAGGTAGGGTATGGTGCTTTGTGAGTCCTGGTAATGCTGTCAGGATACGGCGGGTTTGCTATGGGTTCTAAATGGGCAGTGTTTGTAGTAGTTCCTAATGTGCCTGGCGGTTGGCACTGGATTATAGTAATGTAGAAATCTTTTAGTCTTTCTTTATCCATACACTCATTAAGAGACATGTTTACTAAAAGTTAGTGTATGGTAACATTATGCAAATAAGGCCCTGCACCGAGTCTCCGCACATGGCCCCGCACCCCCCTTGGGCCGCCCCTGGTAGGAGACTGGTAGGAGGTGGGGCAGCAGGGGAGGCAGTGCCAAGATCTAGCCTTGGAGAGACACCCATGTTGCATGGGGCAAGCAGAAGGGGAAATGAGGCTGGCGCTGCTCAGTCCAGGAAAGAAAGTTCTGCTCTTTATTCCTTGCAAGCCTCTGAGGCTCTTTCTCCTCATTCCCCTCCCCTGATGCTCTCAGTTTCTATTTCCTGCAATGTCTTTGGCTTCTCTTTTTCTCTCTCGCTCTTTCTTTTGCACAATTTCTTTTGTGTCAATTTGCAGAAAATAAGACACAGATACACATGCACACAGGTGGACATTCAGACCTTTACACTTCATTCTCTGCACACATCCAACAGACAGCTAAATCCTGTCTCTTCTTTCTCTATAACATTGGCAAAATTTGTCCCTTCCTTTCTACACACACACTAAGGGGCATGTTTACTAAACTGCACTAATGTCATTGGCGGTACATGCAGCGTTAACATGAGCAATGCCATATAAGGAGGTGGGCATACCGGCGGTAATGTAACGATGTCCATATAATGCGCGTTAAGGGGCGCAGTGCCCATCAAACGTGCCTTGGCCATGTAGCACGCGTTAATAGGACATACGCTAACGCTGCCAAGCAAAGCACAGTACAAGGCTGACAAGGGGTTTTTTGGTGGTGCCTTATGAGGCGCCCTCAGGTTAAGGCACCATATAAGTCACCTCAGGAGGTGTCAGATACGGTGACTAACCTGAAGTGGCGTATAAGGTGCCCTGAGGTTGTTATGGTGACCCAGGAGATGGTGGCCAAGGGCAGGAAGGTGCCCGAAGCTGACAAGCAGGAAATGTATGGACAAACACAGATGTAACAATAACATTGCACAGAGCACCAAGGAAAGGCAATGGACAAGTGCTGGAAGGATGAAGAGGTGGGAGCTGATGGACCTGCCAAATCTGCATGCAGCTGATGTGGCAGCCAGTAAAATGGACAGATATATAGGAGGCAGCTGTACTGACGCACAGGGTGTTGTTAATGTAAAGCGCTACAATGACAGTGGGTGTAAGAGGATGGGAATGCATGACCTCCAGTGGAGGTAGAGGTGGCTAGATATTTGCAATGATAGGAGGACAAAGGAATAGTAGTGCCATGCAGAGCAGACACAGGAGAGGCAAGCATGAAGCCTGTTTGCCTCTCTCTGCTCTAGGAAGAGCAGTGCCCTCACAGTGCTCTGTTAGAGAGGTGGATATTTAACTCCTGTGACAACTTTGCTGTGAGTTCTAGCTCTATATTTTATTTATTTACAGTTCTTATATACTGCACTATTTGGTATCAGCGCGGTTTACAGACAACAAAAATTTTGCATCAGAACATAGGATCGTTTGCTTACATTAAACAGGGTTTGTAACTTGGAGATGAACAAGGGTAACTATATACAAATCAACAAAAATGGTAGGTGTAAAACTATTTACAGTTTATAATGCAAAATGGAAACGTACTGCAAGAGGCTTGTAATATATGCTTGTTATGGGTATGTCTGAGAGCAAGTCTACTTTGTGTGTCATTAAGAGTTAAGTTGTTGGAATGTCAGCGGCTGAGTGGGTGAAGTGTGGTGCTGGGAGGGATTGTGTTAGGTTAGGGTGGAAGAAGTGAAGGCAGAATAAGTGGTGTTTAATGTCTTTCCTGAACTGTGAGAGGTCAACAATTGAACATATATGAGGTGGGAGATTGTTCCAGCACCTAGGAGCATAGAGTGTAAAGGCTCTATTTCTAGTTGTTTGATTACATTTAGTAGACTCAGGTGGTGTAGTATCGTATTTGCGGCTGCTGACCTTCTTAGCCTGTTTGTAGGGGTAATGGTCAGGAGTGCAGAGAGGGATGAGAAGGCTAGCTTGTTAATTGCTTTAAATGAAAGGATTAAGACCTTGTAGGTAATCCTGCATTGTAACGGTAGCCAGTGTAATTCCATAAGTATGGGCGTAATGTGCTCACTTCTGGAGATGCCACAGAGAATGCGGGCTGCTGCATTCATCGCCATCTGCAGTGGATTGAGGGTGCTCTTGGGGAGACTGTGTAGGATGATGTTGGCATAGTCGAAATGTGGAGTTACAAGTGACTGGAATATAGTTCTGAAGTCATTTGGAGCTAGTAGAGGTCGTAGGTGTCTTATTGTCCGTATTTTATTGTAAATGGATTTAGCGGTATTCTTTATGTGTTCTTTGAAGTTGAGTTGTTGGTCAATTGTGACACCCAGGTATCGTATCTCAGTTTTGCATGGGAGCTCAGCATCTCGTACCTTTAATGATGTGGGAGGAGAGAAGTTCTTGTTCTTTGTTATGAATAGGACCTCGGTCTTTTTAAAGTTTATGCGCAGATTCTGAGATAGGAGTCAATCGGTGATTGCGTTGAAGCATTCAATAAGTGGGAGGAGGTTCGGGTGCATGATTTTGATTGGGGTGAATATCAATACATCGTCTGCGTAGATGAGACTGGAAACATTAAAGGAACGGATTATATCACAGATGGGTTGCATATAGATGTTAAAAAGTAGAGCAGATAGGGAGGATCCTTGGGGTACTGCTTGTTGTTGATTGAATGGTTCGGAAGTTGAGGATCCTATTCTTACTTGTTGCCATCAGTTAACTAGATAGGATTTACACCATTCCCAAGCTAGGCCATGAATTCCCTTTTCCTGAAGGCGAGAGAGGAGTTGCACATGGTTAACAGAATCAAATGCCACAGCTATATCGAGGAAGATGAGTACAAACCCATTTTCAATCTTGTCGATACCTCTGGTTAAAGTATTGATAAGTATGGTAAGTAGCGTCTCAACACCATGCAATTCTCGGAACCCATGCTGACAGGGATCAAGAGGGGCTGATATGTCAATGTGTTGCTGTAGTTACATTTGAACCACCTTCTCGATCAGTTTGGCTAGAAGAGGTATGCTCGAGATGGGGCGATATGAATCAGTCCTAGTCGGGTCTAGTTTGTTGTTTTTGAGGAGAGGGTGTATGGACGTTTGTTTAAGAGTTGCAGGGAATATTCCTGTTGTGAAGGAGAGCTTCATGATGTCTGCTAGAGTTGGGCTGAGCTCGGCATGCATAGTTCTGATCCAGTGGGCTGGACAAGGGTCATTAGGGGCTCTAGTAGTGTTAATAGTGGCAATAAGGTCAGTGATGTATTTCTCTGCTGGAGTATTTTGTGGCAAGGTCAGCTATCCGGAATGTGGGGGATGTGAGAAGCATAGAGAATTTACCCTAGTTAAGGGTCCCCTTTTAGGAGTGCAGGGAGAGAAAGTCACAGCCACGTTTCAAAGACAGAAAACCCCCAGCTGGAATAGGTTTCATACAATGACTGATAAAGTAAGAAAGAGGGATTGCAAGCACGAGGACCAAAGCCCTTACTTTAACAAGTGCACTGATTATTCTAATACCAGAAGGCAGGGGGATTGCCAACACCTGGGAAGGAAAGAGGTGGGGTTAGAACCCTGGAGGTTGTGATAAGGAAGCTTATCAGGACTGGAAGAGAGGGGTAAAAAGAAGGAATTTACCATAATAAAAAGGACCTATTTTAAAAGGTCAGGGACTTAAAACTCCATTTGCTCCTAGAAAGCAGGTAATTCCTGGCTACAATAAGGTACAGAATGCCCCTAGTGGTGGAAAGGAGAGGGAATACAGGCCCAGGGTAAGGAACCCTTACATCACTGCATTCCCTAATCCAGGGGTCTCAAACACGCGGCCCGCGAGAGACCTTTGTGCGGCCCGCGATGCAGAGGAAAAAAAACCCCCCGGCTTCTGCTGCTGCTGCGTGGCAGCGGCAGAATCAACTGTCCCGCAGCCCCTTCCCATCTGCCCGGCAAAGCATCTTCTCAGCTCCATCAGCGGCAGCTTTCAGGGCCGCGAAGAGAGTAGTATTTCCCTCTCGCGGCTCTGTTAAGACAGAGCCGCGAGAGGGAAATCACTCTTCTCTTCGCGGCTCTGAAAGCTGCCGCTGATGGAGCTGACAGCTGAGGGCTCTGCCGGGCAGACGGGAAGGGGCCGCGGGACAGTTGATCATCTCCTCCCCTTCAATCCTGCCTGTGCAAAGAGGTAGGTAAGGTCGGGAGCCTTAATTTAGGCAGGCTGGATAGCGGGAATGAGCGGCGGTGAAATCTGCTTCTCTGTTCTTCTTTCTGCTCTTTGCTCAATCTGCGCTTTTTAAAAAATCTGCTTCTTATCTGTAGTGCTCTGTGTTGCTGGTTTTCTATTGGATTTTGAAAAATACTGACTGCTTGATTCTGTGGGGTGAAAGGCCTTCAGGCTAAAGAAGGTGGTGGGGGATACTTGTAATACTGAACCAGGTGCAGATAGGGCACACGGAGCGCTGCCAACTGAGACTCTCTTTTGTAGGGTCAGCGCATTTACCTGTAATGTTGGGCCTGGCATGGGGGGCTGCACAGGACACTGCCATGATAGCCTCTCTTCTGCTGGGCCAGTGGGAATGGCCTGTGTTGGTGCTTCACAGAGTGGCGAGTTGCAGGGGTCCTCTGGATTAGTGATCTGTTTGTGTCTGTGCTGCTTCGTGGTTCGGGTCTTTGGGTCCTAATGCATGCCATTTTTGCTTCTGTTAACTTTGAGGAAGTTTCATTTGATTGTTTTTCTCTAGTTCTTTTTCCTTCTCTCTGCATTGGCAGGAGGGACATTTAGGTAGGCCAGTGTGTGACTCAGGTGAGAGGCTTAGGGGAGGCACAGAGCAAGGGGGGAAGCAGTGAACACCATTCCAAAATGGGCTTAGGGGAGACATTCAGATAGCGTATAACGGGCTGATGCAGGGGTGAGAGGGTTATCCAAAGCCAGTTTGCCTGATTGAGCAGTGGACACCAGTACTATGAGGGGAAAAGTGCTGTGAGGGGTTGGAGAGGTCATAGAGGTAGGGGGAGATTGGAGCCACTGGGGATTCCAATGCAGTAGTAGCCTCACAAAAACAGGACAGTTGTGGATGCGAGCAGCATGCAGCTGGAGGAGCCAGCTAGGCCTTTCAAATCTAAGAACATGAAAAAGGTGCCCAGAGTTGGACAGTGTGATATAGGAGGAGAGTAGTGGTGAGTGGTATGTGTCTTTCTTTATCCATACACTCATTAAGAGGCATGTTTACTAAAAGTTAGTGTATGGTAACATTATGCAAATATTTATGCAAATGATGCCATTATGCAAATGATTCCCTTATGCAAATGAGGCCTGCATCTTGTGCGGCCCCCGGGTTACTCTACAAGTCCTCATTTGGCCCTCAAAGCAATTTGAGTTTGAGACCCCTGCCCTAATCACTCAGCTGCCACGAGGGAGTTTGATCTCTCTCACCTGAGAGGAGAGAGGGTGGAGCAGGAGCCTGAGGGTTTTAAGTTTAGCTCAGTTTATCCAGAGTGAAGACCTCTGAAGCCACCTCCCTCTGTTCATGGACAAAGTGGGTGAAAGGCTTACGGTAATCTGGGAGACCTAGGACTGGGGTTGTGGACAAGGCATTGTTTCAGCTGATCAAAGCAATTGCTGGCCTCTTTTGTCCAGTACAATTCATCAGGTTCCTCTTTATGTGTCATGGCAGTGAGAGGTTTGGACAATTCCCCAAACCCTGGGATCCAGGCTCAGCAAAACCCTGTCATTCCCAAGAATACTCTCATCTGTCTTTTAGCATGTGGTTTAGGACAGTATATCCTGAAGTCTGCTTTCAGATAATTTTCTCTGACCTTCTGATACCACATGGCCCAAATAGTGTACTTCCTTTTTGGCATAAATGAATCTTTGAACATTTGCTTCCCTTACGAGGACATTCACGTTTAAAGTGGCCCTTTTGACCACACTGGAAACGGGTAACTGATTCCAGGATTATTTGGTCGAGGACCCCTAGGAAATATGTTTTGATTTTGGGTAATGACAGCAGCCAATAGCTTGCTCATAGTTTTCTCATTGCGCTTTTCCTTACTGTCTCTATTGTTAAACACAGAAGTGGCCACAGATAGTATTGCATTTAAATTCTTAGCATTAAAATCATCTCTTGATGCTAGCCTGCACCTTATATCAGGAGCACATTGCCCTTTAAACAAGCCTCGCATTAAAGCAACATGGGCATCATCATCAGGGTTTCCTATACCTCCCCAGACCCTTACAGCCTCCCTAAGGCACTGAAAGAAATCTGAAGGGTGTTCATCTGGTCCGTGCTTCACTTCATGCACTTTCGGCCAATTGACAGTCTTATGGGCAGCCCTACTGAGACCTTCCAAAATTCAGAGACGGAAGATCGAGGTGAGGTAATTTCCCTCTGCAATGTCAGGGTCCCAATTGGGATTACGGTCAAAATCATCATCAGCAAGGCATCTAATACCCTGGGGTCTATCATTATCTCAGTTAATAGTGGTTCAGGCTTCTTTGACAGCCCTAATAACATTGGGCCCCTCCCCAGCCTTAAAGAGAGTCCTAAGGAGCACATGGCAGTCTTTCCAGTCTGCCTCATGGGTAAGGAAAATAGTTTCAAAAACTTTAATAACTCCTTCTAGATCATCCCTCCACTGAGGGGTGGTATTTTTCCAGTTAAGGAGGTCTGCAGTGGATAAGGGGACATAGACCTTGTGGTCAGTAATTTGCCCATCAGTCCCCATAGTAGGGACAACTCTCAGGGGCATTAGGGCAGTAATATCTTGGGCATTATTAGAATGTATTACAGCTTGAGTAATATTTGGCATATCGCGGACACTGGTGGCAATGCTTGCAAATTTATGGATTGGTACAGGGAGATGAGAGCGTGTTCTTTGAGAAATGCTCTCTCCCTCTTCCAGGGAAACTGTTGCCTGCAATGAACTTTCTGCCTGTGTGGGGCTGGGTGTCTGATTAACTGACCCCTGAGATACTAAACTTACTGAAGGGGGGGTCACTCTAACCTCAGGATGGGAAGGTCACCTTTTGAGAAACAGGTGTGAGCAGTGCAGAGCTCAGTCTGAAGCCGTTTCAACCGAGGAAGTAAGAAATGCTTTTGTTTGACGAATTACTGAAAAAACCTTGAAAAGAGTTTTATCTGTTTGTGAGAATTTAACTATCTGTATGAAGTGCTGTGTTTAAGCAAACAACATAGCCAGGTATTTGTTCTGGACTGGAAAGGGAAAGAAACCTGGTTTAAAGTTTTTTTCTGTATGTTTTGAACTGCACAGCAAGCTCTGCCTGGAAGCAGGTGCTGTTAATTAAGCTGAA